>OZ023146.1:12594604-13194604 GCA_963675895.2 Styela plicata | reverse complement strand
GAATTTGAAACTGGTCAATGTACGAAAGGTCGTGGAGCACCATATGATTAAGCCCAGCCCTAAACACGGGTGAATTTTCCCTGATGAAACTGCACAGTGGAATTGTTAAATTTGATCGCAATTTTCCGATCAATTTTGTAGCATGTTGTCCCAGTCAGAAAATTTTTGTCAATTCGCGGTGTCCTGGGTATGAGTCAATGATGGATAGCCCCGCCAAAGAGTAGTTCGTCAGTTGCTCGCGCTTTACGAAATAAAATTACTGATTGGGATAGATCTCACAAATCGCGAAAACCATGGATTTTAAATCAGAAACCCAGTGGTTTGTGTATTATTTTGCGTGAAAATATCGCCAAATGTCATCTTGAATACGTTATTTTGTTTTGCATAAATCTTAAATGCTATTTTTTGGGATTATTCACCTCAGAAAAAAGTTGCTTTTGTTGATTTAATTGTAAGTGAACTGCAATTTTCATATTCAAAATAAGAGAAATGAAAATGATTCGTATACTTATAAAGCGAAGCAAATCATTAAAAATTTTGAAATTGAAGAAATTTTATTTTGTTAAATATGAGATTTTAATGTGCGGTGACACCGAGGCGTGGTACACCTTTGATTCATGCTTAAAAATTGCCCATTTCGTATGTATTTTTCACAGCATAATGATTTTATCATTCGGCATAAATGACTAAATGTACTTTCTGCATAATTCAAGCAAATGGCAAATTTTTGATTTACTACATAACTTATATATAACTTTTAATCCTTATCAAGATTGCTGAAATTTGATTGCAGTTGAATAAAGATCGCCCGACTCGCATGTGACACTAAACAAAGCATTATCGAATCACGTATACTATACGATGACAGCAATATTATTAGCTGTTCTATAACAATTAGGAACGACTCCGGAAAACCAATCTGTCAGAACCTGCCTGGCACATTTGTTAAAGCAAGAAATCAAAACAATTTCGAGAGTAAAAATATGCGACAATCCGTGTAAAGCTTATATGTCTTACCAGTTTGAATTTTTTTTCCAAACCGGTGAGGTTTTCTGTTTATTGAACTCGATCTGTATAAGCGCTATACTCTAGAGGAATGCGTGAGTGATCGTCACCGTACGGCGCTTCAATCAACCGCTGGTTACAGCTTCCTCCACCAACCAGACCCAGAACAGAATTTACAACTGTACGAGAATTTGAAACTGGTCAATGTACGAAAGGTCGTGGATCACCATATGATTAAGCCCAGCCCTAAACACGGGTGAATTTTCCTTGATGAAACTGCACAGTGGAATTGTTAAATTTGATCGCAATTTCCCGATCATTTTTGTAGCATGTTGTCCCAGTTAGAAAATTTTTGTCAATTCGCGATTTCTTGGGTATGAGTCAATGATGGATCGCCCCGCCATGGAGTAGTTCATCAGTTGCTCTCGCTTTACGAAATAAAATTACTGATTGGGATAGATCTCACCAATCGCGAAAACCATGGGTTTTTGATTCAGAAACCCAGTGGTTTGTGTGTTATTTGGCGTGAAAATATCGCCAAATGTCATCGTGAATAGATTGTTTTGTTTTGCATAGTTCTTAAATGCTATTCACGTTAGAAAGTTGCTTTTGTTGATTTAATTGTAAGTGAACTGCAATTTTCATATTCGAAATAGGAGAAATGAAAATGATTCGTATACTTACGAAGCAAAGCAAATAATAAAAAAATTTGAAATTTAAGAAATTTTATTTTGTTAAATATGAGATTTTGATGTGCCGTGACTCCGAGGTGTGGTACACCTTTGATTCATACTTAAAAAGGAAAATTTCTCATTTCGTATGTATTTTTCACAGCAAAGAAATAGTAGGATAAGTAGTAGTTATTTAATCCGACGAAGGGACTGTCTAAACTGTAACAGAAATCATAAATTGCCCTCCATATACGCCAGAGGTTATGGCATCTTGTCCATGATATCCCATTCATTAGAAAAGTATATTCTTTACTTTTTTTGCAAATTCAGAATCGTTTTCTAAAACCATTTGATTTTGTCATTAACGAAAAGGGAAACGATGCTCTATTTGTGTGGGATCTGATTTTGAATATTGATCAACATCTTCACTTTTATAAGACCAAAATATATTAGTTTACTTCAGATTTATTTTAATTTGGTAATTAATTCATATTGAAATGAAGCCGGAAAAATCTGAATTAAAATCTAAATTTGATAAGTTTCGACACTCTAATCGACTAGCTGTGTTTATTGTGTTCTCAACGGTGATGTTGGATAGCATACTACTGACATGTATTGGTGAGTACATCTTCTAATCAATGGTCGGCAGGTGTAACACAACTAGTGATATTTTGTCAGTGTGGGTCACTGATGGATCGCGCCGCCAAGGGAAGTAAATCTTTTTAATTGAGGGGAGTAATACTAAAATACAACAAAAAATATATCGAAACCTAAAATGCAAAGAGCATATGAAAAATTGCAACCTTTAAAACCTTCAAAATTTATTTTAAAAGTATATAAACGCGAATGCGTGACTGACAACTGCCACGCAAAAATATCATCTAAAAACAAAATAGGAAGGATTATCAAACTTATGGAATCCATTTGTTTTTATTTTTAGTACCGATTCTGCCAGAATATTTTTTTCTTGAAGACGCTAAAGAATTTCATATGATGGCGGGTCTTCATGTTGAAACAAGTACACGGTTGATCGTGACAAAGACAACCGAAGCTCAGTCAGCTCAAAACACAGAAGGTATAATAGAGGTTAAGGAACAAACATCTTAATCAGGTATGGGCCACCGATACATTTTATGGCTCAGGCTTAGAATTTATGTCCTACATTTGTTGTTACATCATAGTTGTTCTTAAAATCTCTCCTCCTCAGCCCAAAAATTTATCAGTGAGCCACGATGGGAAATAATGCAATTCTTCATAAAGTAAATCATAAATATCTTCATATTTTTCAGTGACAAAAAACGTTTCTGTAGCTGGATCTGAGTGCGTTGAAAGTGCAAATAAGAATTATTTAGAATCACAGAATTTATTTCTTGCTTTGCTTCTTGCTTCCAAACCATTCGTTCAAGGAATTGCAAATATTGCCGTTGGTCCTATTTCAGATCGAATTGGATATGATATTCCTATGTTTGTTGGATACATCGTTTTAATTTTATCTTCACTGAGTGAGTAGATTTTACTTTCATAATTTTATAGTGATTTTCCTAATTTTATAAGTACAAATAATATGTTCGATGATTTCTTTTACTATTAAAACTCGCTTGAGGAAAGGTCAGAAAGCAGCGCTTAATAGGAACTGACTATCGTCCACTAAAATAGCAAAATGCTACTACAAAATGTAGTAACAGCAACAGTACTCTAAGTGGAAAACATCCCATAGAGGGCTGAACCACCATATTGAATTGCAGTAAGTGGTATTTGCCCGTGACGATGGTAAATCTATCTACTACTTCTTTGTTTCCATTTAGTCGACTCTTACGACACTTTACTTAAAAAACTTTTAATCCCGCACCCACATTAAAAAAAATACTTCTTCATCGTACAAATTACAGAGAACGTTATCAGTTAATTCTTTCAGAAAAATTTGTTTCATTTTAAAATCTGTTCAGTTCAATCTGCGAATGAAGAAAAAGAAGTCGTAGATGGTTTTACTATTGCACAAGACATATACCACTTAATCCACTCAACTCAGAGGGCAATGAGGGCCTGCTTAAGGCGCAGTTGCTCGTTTTGAATTTTGTAGCCTTGTTAGTTTATAGAAGTCAGAGAGTAAGTCTCTACCCCACTGTTCTATGATGAATATCTTCTGATCCTAAACCCAAACCAGAAACGAAACAATACGGCGTATTTGAACCTAATCACTAGACAGGCGATGTGTATTTTCATTCACCAAATCAACTCTTATTTGTACACAAATATAGGCGTGGTTATTCGCCTTAAGCAAGATCATGATATATCAAAAATAATATAAAACAATACATGTACATTGACAGTCAGAAAACTTATTCTGTCACATATTAATCAACCATGAATCTCGCTTTATTGACTCGATCATACTTGGTTACACATGACTCACGAGAAATTGTCCGACTGATAAAATAATAAAAGGAAATATTTCTTAGCAAATATTTCATGTATGGGCATAAAATAATACAATCACATGTTATATGAAAAAGGCGATTGTTTAAGTTTTAATTATAAATTTTAATTTTGTTGTTTTCGAAATAATTTGTCATGCGTTTCCAACGTGATACTCAACAATCTTAATTCTTTAAATTTAACTTAACAAAACTTGTTAAAACTAGATGACGCATGTAAACACTTGACCCTTACTTTGCCCTATCGGTTTGAACATCCTGATTATACCGCGATGTTCTTGGTACCGTTTTCCTAAAGTATGATTTAGTAGCTAAATGTCATCGAAAGCCTTGGAATTAACGATTTGATCCCAAAATCCTGCCCATTCTCGTGAGAACTAAAATAATAGTACATCTAAGAAAAACAAGAAAATGATGTTTTTAACATATTCATACGTTATTCACTATAAGTTGACGCCAATCTGAAAATTCTTTTTGTTAGGCATAAGTCACAGATAGACTTTTCATACAAAATCTACGTAAAAGCTTTTTTACCTGTTACCTTTCACCTCATACGAATTGAAATCTCATTTTTATTTTTTACAGTTTTTGCGTTCGGAAAATCATATGCGGTTCTGTTCTTTGCTCGGTCTTTGCAAGGCATAGGATCAGCATGTGCTTCCACGGCAGGATTGGCAATGCTGGCAAGTAGATTTGGAGATGATGAAGTAAGAGGGAAAATGCTTGGAATAGCATTAAGCGGTCTGGCGTTGGGAGTTTTAAGTAAGATTTTTCCTCCCAGATACATCTATTTGTATTGAAGTTTGCTCCGAGCAAAGGCCGGAAGCAGATCTTGAAAGAAACCACTTAATGGTAAAGTGCTACGGCGCGATTTATCGCTTGAGCCCTGTAGATACGAGCTTTGGAATTTTTGCCCTCTACTCAATCAAGGTTGTAATAATTTGGATAGGCTCTACGGGGTGGTAAAGCTGTAAAGGTGTAGGTACAAATATAGGGTTGAACTTGAAACGACCCATTTCAACTACATAAAAACGGAGCCAAAATAACAGTATTTTTATATTTTATGATACAGTTGGTCCAACATTTGGAAGCGTCGCCTATGCTATTGCTGGGAAAGAAACTCCATTTTTGATATTGGCAGCATTGTCTTTTGTCATCGGTTTTCTTCAATTGTGTTCACGGCAACTACAAATGGCAAACTATGACAAGGTATCTTATATTATGTAATAGATCGACATGCTTGTAACGATGCGATCAATAATCGTGGGTCATTATTGAGGTTGGGGCATTTTCTAATACTAATATATTTCAAAATCACACGCACTACTTCAACGGAATCAAGCCTATTAATAACCAAACAACTCGGTTGAAAATAATAGTATGTAATATAGATATCATTTTGTCTTGTGAAGGAGGAAAGCGGAGACTATTACTGAAGTCTATGCCGAATCTCGTTCGTCAATTGTTCATCTCGCTCATCAATTGTTCGAAGTCGGGAACAGAGGTTCTTATACACTCATAGATGCGGTTCATCAGTGGCACATGCCAGACAAAAGTTGTGTCGGCAGAATTTTTTCCCGATTACGCTGAAAAGGTGTCCACTAGTCCTACTATACGTACTGAAATACCAACTGTGGAACATGCTTGAAAAAATAATTTTCAGTCGAGATATACGTACCTCAAGCAAAGAAAATATACACCATGATTGACTTGTGTTCGATAAAACAAACAACTATTGTTATTTTTGACAAACTCGAGAGAAAGAGCATTTGAAGTCAATCTATTATTTGCTATCTAGAGGAACCCTAAGCTTCCAATACCGTAGCATTAATTCTTGCATTATCATTAGGGCTGGGCAAACCGAACTGTTTGAAATTCGAATATGATTCAGATTTTTTCGAATCGGAACACTAATTTCATGTAAATAGCAAATACCCCAGTTTCACTATTACAACTTGTCTCCATTACGAAAACCTTTTTTTAAGGACTATTAATATTAACACAAACAGACTTGAGGAAAATGTATTTTCAATTCACACTTCATGTCTAAGGGGAAAGATTTTCATATTTTAACGACAACATATAATCGCTTTAGCGTAAATTTGAACAAAATCGATTGCATTCTGTCGTTAAAAATAAAAATTCCACTTCTATTAGCAAATTTTGGATCTATAAACTATTGACGATTGTTTTGAATAATGTGTGTTTCGAATTCGAATCAAGTTGCCCAGACCTAATTCCAATACTTATTAATAAAATACCACGAACATTTACTTTCAAATATACTCCAGAAAAGTCATAAAACGTCATCTATGTTCAAAATGCTCAAAGATCCATATATTTTGATCGCGGGTTGTGCAATTGTTTTGGGAAACGTCGCGATCGGAGTTATGGAAACAGGACTTCCAATGTGGATGATGGTAAATATGTGCGCAAAAAAATGGATGTTAGGTAAGAAAAATTGTTTATCTGGCAATATTAAGGTTTGCGGAAATAACGATTCAAGTTTACCATTTCTATGGTTTAACGTGTTTTCTGAGCTCACTTCTATAATTCAGTCTTTTTTTCATACAAATATTTTTTGTATAAAACGTTTCCAGATCTGTAGGCGGTAACAAATTGCCGTCAAATTCCTTCTCAATACTAAGACTTTCTGACGTTGGAAATTTACATAGCTCGCCCCGTCAGAAAGAGATTCAAAATAGTCCTAACGTATTTCCTGCGTGTCGTAATTGGCGACTCGAAGGAGACAAAAAAGTGGTAGAAGGTTTTACCATAGCCCAGGGAAGATACCTCGAAATGCACCAAAGCAATTGAACTTCGTTTGGAATTCTTTCCGCATAGAGTGCACTTGCTAGCTCTTAGCTATTAAGCGGTCATTAGCTGGTTGTTTTTCGGTATTACTCAGAGTGAATTTCAATAAAAATAAAGTTTCGGCAATCCATTGATATGATCCCATTTTTGATATTTGCATTTCCTCTATAACAATTTTTTAGTATCGGTAATAATCACCCCTTTTAAAAAGTGATTCTTTTGACGGATGCTATTCTAGTCAGATAATCTTGTTCAAATATATTTTGTTAAGTAAAAAAAAAACTTTTAACAAGCATGTGTGACTGATGGATAGCGTCGTTGAGAAAATCGTTGCGTTGAAAATGCTTATCCAGGGGTAATCTTTGTCAAGTTTGGGAAACGGATCAATAGCATTGATGAGATGCGATCTATTTATGTCCTATACCTGATAAACTGATTGGGGTAATCTTATCAAAAAATAAATGCGATGCAGATCCGAGAAGTGCTTTGATACGAATTGACCCAATCTAACTAAAATAAAAAAAATGTTCCAGGAGTTGCCACACTACCTGATAGTATTTCCTACCTAGTGATGACAGCAGTAACGCCAAGGATAGGCGGAGTCGATAAACGATGGATTATATGTTTAATTGCTTATTTTATTGGCGCTCTTTCTGCTGTGCTTTATCCACAATGCAAAAGGCAGGTATCATTTTTGTCAACACTTTACAGCTTGCGTGGACGGATTTGTTGGCCGAATCTAGAGAATATTTCCTATTTTAAAAAAAGCAAAACAAGGTATGGCTTGAGTTATTTCACTGTACCTAATTGCGAATTTTCTCTATCCAACCTAACATTTAAGATATTCAATGTGACACCATAATCACTGAAGGCAAAATTGGCGGGAGCGATACGAATTCTCTTTTGTGGCCAGTTTTACCCAAACATTAATAGGATCGTATCATTGTAGATATCTACCAATGATTCGGAGTTGACAATTAACATTTATCTAATTCTTGTGGCTTATCGCGGATCCGGTAAATGTCTTAGAAGCCGGTTATAGATATGAAACTCTGATGAATTGTTCCTTACAGGCGCTGTGATCTTCGTTCACCAAAAGCTTTGTTAAGTATGAAGCACTGATGGATCGCGCCGCCAAGGCCCGGTCTGTCTGTGGCTTATGCTTGACAAAATTATATTTCTTAATGGGTTATTTAGTAAACTCAGAGAGGAGAAATTACCGCCGCAGAGGCCCGGTTATATTTCTGAATGCGTTATTTAGTGATCTCAGAGAGAAGAAATTACCTCTATAATAGAGACACGAACTTTCTTTAACAGCCTATTGCAATTGATTGGACCCGGAATTTTACTTGGAAGTTCTGTTGCAATGGTGGACGGTACTATACTTCCTATTTTGGGCACATTAGCTGACTTGAGGCACGCCTCTATTTACGGAAGTATTTACGCAATTGCGGACGCGTCTTTATGTGCGGCATTTATCATTGGTAAATTGTGCAAGCTTGAACTTATAACAAATTAAAATTTAGTGATGTGTTGTACTACTACCTACCCTATTTTGTTTATTGCCCAATGACAATATCACTCACATTGCACCCTAATATTGAGGTTCAATTTTGTAGAGAATATTTCTGTTCATTGCTGTTTTTTATTGAAATTCACAGAGCAAGGCCAGAAGTTGTGCCGATAAAGAACCAACAACCGGTCACTCAATAGCAAAGAGCTATTGTACAATATGTACTACCAGCAACTGCATTCTAAGCGGAAAACATTCCAAACGGAACTGAACTGCTACGTTATAATGAAGGAAGTGGTATGTGCCCTGGGTGATGATTAAAACCATTTAACACATCATTGTTTCATTTTAGTCGCCTCTAACGAGACGCAGGCAATATGTTAGGACTATTCTAAAACCCATTCCTACAGAGCAACAGGTCACTTTCAGTGATCTTCATCAGTATCAAAAGAGCTTACATTTAGTGCTTGAGAAATTCTTGCTGTTTGAAATTTGAATTTGATTCACAACATTTTGAGTTCCTAGTTCCGGATTCTTCAAATAATTAAGAGTTAAAATAAAAGTTTACTCAATATTCACTTACTCATTAATCAGAGTGTGAACGATGGCGTGAGTTACCAAACAGAGAATCCATATTGACAAAAAATTTTATTTTGTGTTTACTGTTTAGTGGTATTGGAAAGATGTTGATTATTCCAGATCGACTCAGCCTACCGAATTTAATAAATCCGGATTTGGATGGTGGCATGAATTGAAGGATTTGGGACTAAAACCCGAGATCTTTAACTTGTAATGTGAACACGATGATGAACCATCCCAAAATTATATTTTTATTATTATTTTGCTAAGCATAAGTTACAGATGGACCGTGGCTCAACGGCACGATCCATCAGTCGCCCATACTTAACAAAGATATTTGTCAGATGTTTTCTGATAGGACATTGATTAGGTCATCGCTACCAGATCCCTGAAATCGAGTCCAACTTAACAAGCCGCGCTTTGGGGCTTTCTGCAATCTGAATATGCATGCTTTCATTAAGTTCCTCTTTATTTATTTATCGAGTTCCAACGGGTTTTTACTTGAATTTGTTTAGGGTTTCTGTTAGAAGGAATCCGGTGAGTAGTATTCGTCCTGAAGGTGATAATCCATTTTATACTTTTCGTTTTCAGGTCCTTTGTTAGCTGGTGCACTAATACGTTTTATTGGATATACTTGGTTAATGTACATTGTAGCTATATTGAATGTTTTATTCGCACCATTTGTGTGTTTTCTACGAAACCCTCCACCGATAGAAGAAGAAAGGACGGTAGGTGTTAATCTAATATTAGGATATTTAATCCTGTTAAGTATGGGACACAGATAATCAATCCCCTATACAAACGTTCTAAGTATGAACCACTGATGGTTCGAGCTCGAGAGACGCTGTCTATCCCAATCATAAATTTCATACTGGATCACGTCCCTGTGGCGGGATCCATCAGTGACTTGAGATCGACAAACGATGTTTGAATAAATGTTTTCCGGATAGGATATCTTGTTCATACTTAAGTTAGGGCTTTGATTCGGCAATTGGAATCGATCCAATTTTACTTTATTCGTAAATCAAGTTGTTTCGGTTACCCGATTCGAAAAATTATCCGAATCAGATTCGAATACCAGACGTGTTTCAGCGATGGTTCCGAACTTTCGATTTTATCCGACCAAGACAATTGGTCTTCATTTCTATTCGTTAGATATTGTTTTTTTAAGCTGTATATTATTTTCATATATATTTATGTCATAGGCAATCATTGACAACGAAGTTGGTAACGACACTGTGACCTATGACCCACTGCTCTCCAGAGTTGGTAGAGTTGTGAATAGAGATGTGACAGAATGATATATCTACGAAAGACAAGGGTGAATCGAGTTTAGCCTCATGAAGAGTATCAGTATCCATCGAACGTGACATTCTGGGACAAAAAAAATATTTTTTTATTATTATAGTTTTACTTAGGTTAAGTTATGTCGATACCGTTGTCACTAATACAAACAAACGACATTACCGAAGAAAGGCGGAATAAATGAGGTACTGACACGGAGTATTCAGACAGTTATTGATTTTATCTTCACTCCGTTAAGGCAACAAAAATATGCTTCGAGTCTTCCCTTCCAACACTCATTAAAACTAAGAGGTTATTGTAAGACTAATGTTTTTTTTACTCATTTCTTTAATGGCGGCCAAATTAGGAATATGTTTTTGGAAAAGTTCTGCTCAGTAAGAGTCCTCGATGGATTGCACAAATAGAGCAATCGAACCACGCCAAATACTTCGAGATTATGATATATAGAGGTCTGATAACATAAACTGGATGTCGTAATTCATTGTGGAAATGGCGAGCTTCTCTTAAATTAAGTGCAAGAAAAACCAAAGCGTTTTGCGGATCTCCAATTAGCATGCCTGAGGTGTCGCAGAAAACTTTCACAATTATATTCGCAGTTCTCAAAGGTTGAAAAACCTCTATTAGAGATCGAACAGCCGAAAAATTTAGTGCATATTAAGGTAGATTTTACTAAATCTTGGTAATTTTTACTTTCTATGATAGTATTTTTATGAAATCATTGACATTCCCTTTTAGATCAATTAGACCACTTCAAATTAGCGAACTTACCAATTTCTGTATTATTCAATATTGACGATATATTTACGATGCTATCAGTAACTTCACTATAAGTTGGAAGTGAATTATTTTACTATTCTCGAAAAAAATTCTAGTATACTAATTTACTGCCATGATAGTTAAGCTTACCCTATCGATGAACTAAATATCACGGTTATTAGCTGGTTAGCATTTTAGAGAAGCCAGTCAATTGAGGATGCTGGTTAGCAACATTTTCCTGCGGAGCAACACAGAAAGTGCTGAATTGATTCAACGTAGGCTATTTGTCTACAGAGGAACGAAACATTAAAAACAACGCCAAATTTACGCTATATTTCACTAGAATATTGCGAATATAACTTTCATTAAACATGGACTGTGTGACGGTACTGGATTTTTGGTATATTCCTTACTGTCTTGAGTTATGTTACAGTGACGCTTCTCTATATTTCGGTCCATTCTTGACTAAGTTGAGCCATATAGCGGTTGAAGGTTCAAAGGTCACGACTTGAGATATTACCACGGTGCTGGTAAGCGACGTGCTCTCTCCGTCCCGCCGCCTTGGCGGTGACGGGGTCGTCCGGTGTTTGTTTCAGTCAATGTGTTAATGTTTATCTGTTGCCGTTTTTGCCGTTTCAATACATTTGCATCATCCTCGACGAACCTTATCGTGTGGTTTTTGCAGCACGCAGGAGTCTTCTGAAAGCGTTTTATGAGTTGCGCAGTCTATCGGACTGTGCTGGCGAGCACTGGTATTTCTTAAAACCGCCCCGCTGCAAAATTGGCGAGCACGCCAGGATGATGCTAAGTGAGGTAACAATCACAACTTCAAGGGAAAATGTAACCGGTTCTTGGATTACAGTCTTGTACATACTGGTGGTCGGAAAGCAGCATTGTATATAGACTTCGATATTTTACCTTTCTGTAGTACCAGAGAAACTGTTTTGATTGACGTTTCAGTATGCTTCTTGGTATGTGCGATTTTTTGCTGTTTGGTATCGTCGAAAACCAAGTGGATTGATGATATTTGTTGAGTTTGTGTTCCGAAGAATTGATGTAATCATGCGTGGCAAACTTGAGTTTCACAGGATGCGATTCATTCCTGCTGGTAGCCTGCTTTGCGAAAGACGTGGGTCAACGATGGACCAAGCATGATTGTTATGGATATGCTTTTTGAGACGTCTGATGTATCTTCGGGAGGCGTAGCTGTGTGCAGTAGATGAACTTTGGCCCGTTTTGAACGTTGCGACTGTGCGGCGCAATTCGCTGTTCAAGTTACGGTATGGACAGTTATGGGAGCGGAAAAAAGGGAAGTGCTGTGGACGAAGCACTGTGTTGAGTACGCGTGTAAATATTGCCTATACTGGAGTTTAAAGAGCGACAAGTTTACAGAGCTTGATTACATATATGCGACGTTATATATTCTGGGAAATGAGAGCAATATTTTAAATAGATATAAAAGTGGGAGCTGTACATTTTTTGTGAATGCTGATGTGTCATCAAATGCTGGTTTCTCTTGTATTTTTGTGTATATGCTTTTTACGTATTTTGTTTCTTATTTGTTAACTTTCATATCTTGTCGAAATATGTTAATTTGGATTTTTGAAGAGTAAATTTTTTAGAAATTTCCTCTAAGAAAAACGAGGGCATTGTGACGGTACTGGATTTTTGGTATATTCCTTACTGTCTTGAGTTATGTTACAGTGACGCTTCTCTATATTTCGGTCCATTCTTGACTAAGTTGAGCCATATAGCGGTTGAAGGTTCAAAGGTCACGACTTGAGATATTACCACGTTGCTGGTAAGCGACGTGCTCTCTCCGTCCCGCCGCCTTGGCGGTGACAGGGTCGCCCGGTGTTTGTTTCAGTCAATGTGTTAATGTTTATCTGTTGCCGTTTTTGCCGTTTCAGTACATTTGCATCATCCTCGACGAACCTTATCGTGTGGTTTTTGCAGCACGCAGGAGTCTTCTGAAAGCGTTTTATGAGTTGCGCAGTCTATCGGACTGTGCTGGCGAGCACTGGTATTTCTTAAAACCGCCCCGCTGCAACTGCTTTTGGCAATTCCGGGATAACAGCCAATCACCGTAAGGTCCAATGTCACGTGACTCTGTATTCATCTGTGAAAATCCCGCCACAAATATAAGTTAACTACACGTGCTGCTGATTCGTTCGCTGCCCGTCGGGACTTGCTGATGCAGTTGACGGTTTTTAATTATAGACGAATTCAGAAAACGTATGGCCTGCAATAAACTGCACTGGAACCCGTGGATTTGTCAGTTGAGTGAACATTTTGTAAGTTGTCTTTAAAAGTTGGGAATTAGTTGCGATCTGTGAAGGTCGCGGCGGCCAGATTTAACGGGTTGGTCAGCTCAATTCTCAGAATCTTCAAATACTTTCAAAATTTTATATATACTTTAAAAGATATTCTAGGCCAGTGCTCTTCAAACTGCGGGTCGCGACCCCCCGGTGGGTCGCAAAAGAACTCAATGGGGGACGCGGAATGTTTCAAGAACAGTATTAAGGTATTAACAAGTATACATTTTATTTAGAGAAATAAAGTAAGCCTACGCCTCTCTCAGCCAGAACAAAACCGAACGTAGACGAGCCAACGTGTATGACAGAACAATTGTTACGGCACAAAACTTCACTTCTAATTGTTTACGATTCTGTTCTTAAAGAGCATGCTAAAGAATGATAGACTACTGGTGCTGGGCAAGGCTGGTAGTACAGTACGGTACGATTGGATTTTCCGGTACGATAGTACGGTACGATTCATTTTTCAATTTTCGTACTTGGTACGGTACGAAGTTCGATATTTATTTCGCACCGTACTCTTTTTCGTACCTTCGCATTACACTTTGTTCTTCTCAAATCATTCGACATCCAAGCCGTTTCATAACGAAGCGCTGATAATATAAATTCTGTCTATCAAAGAATTTTTTAAACTAAAGGGCAATTTTAAAATGATTTAAAGCGGCGCAGGTATGGCAATAAAAATGCAACTGGTTAACTTGAACTGATTAAATGAGCTATGTCGTTTATCAGTTTTACTGTAGTGGCGTGATTGCGTGGAAATACATATGATTTAAGAAGTCACAATCTGAACCCATTTTCATAACGAAAGTTGTGATGGCTAAATTAAAATGGACAAGATAAGCAACATTCATAATACTAAAAATGAAAAACACGATGTCGTTTCTAAATATATCGTTAGCATCGTCGACGCGCTTTGGCCTGTTTTTATTTCAAATTCACAATGGCGTAGGAAGCAGGGCCCGAATAGACCAATTACAATGACGGATTCAGAAAAAAATTAGGGGAGGGCACATTTTTTCCAACATGCCAACACAGGCTTTCAAATTAAAAAAAGATTAGCGTGCCGAACGCGCATGAATTTTTTTTTTTTGAGGACGAAATAAAAATATATATTTTAAGAGCGAAGAGCCGGAGGCGCGCGACAATTTTTTGAAAATTAAATTAAAACCTCTCACCCCAATGCCAAGTTGACCAGTACCCACCATTATTACGTTTTGTACGCACTCTGACACGTATTATCAGAACAGAAACTTCAGGATATAATGATATATTTAGACTTTTTTGAGTTGAATGTGATCTGATGCTCATCTCAATCAGAAATTATATTTTGTAAAAAACAGCGAAGTCACAATATAGAAAACGAGGCATGTCGGAAATACGTCTGACTGGTATGAAAAAATAAGTAGCATAATTCCGTAATCTGGAGTAAACTTAAATTGCACCAGAAATACCAGACACAAAAATGCACAAAGAGAAGGTTCTTGTATCCATGTCTTCGAATAAGACTGTATGAAGCCCGCGTATTGTGTACAGCGGACATTCTTTCGTCGGGAGAGAATTATTGCTTCATGCAAGATTTTTTCGCGAAGACAGTGCTCATCTCACCACTATTTATCAACTCCGATCTACCATTCTTATATTAGGCACATTCTATATATAAATAGGAACAATGATATTTGGGGGAGGAATAAGCATATGTCCCCCACCAGTTACGCCTATGTTTTACTGTCCTGGATTTTAAACCAGATAGCTTAAAACTGCATCACTTTGATCTAAAATGTTTCTTGCGGTGGCCAGATTTTACAAATAGGGCTGTTTTGGACATTGGTAGTTGGTACGGTACGAAATTGCTGCCCAGCAAATCGTACCTGTTTTCGTACTGGTACGAAATTTAGTACGATAAATAAAAAATATTAATCGAACTTAATTTCGTACTGGTACGAAGTTCGATACGATGTACGAAAAAAATAATATCGTACGGTACGGTACGGAAAATTATCGAAAGGTACGGTACGAAGTTCGTTACGAAATTATTTTGCTGATTCGAAGTACGATTAAAATTTCGTACCGTACCGTACTTCCACCCTTGGTGCTGGGGGAGGTAACTCTCATTTTGGGTTAGCGTAAAACAGAATACCCATCATTGTCAGAACTGGCCATGTTTGCTCTTCTTCCTTTTGCCTCCACTTATCTGTGTGAAAAATATTTTTCGACGTATGTAAGAACCAAATATCGATCAAATTTGAAAGATTTAGAACCAGTACTGAGACCCGCCATCACCGAAATAGAGCCAAGATTCGATCTTTTGTGCGAGAATATGCAAGCACATCAGTCTTATTATCATTTTTCAATATTTTCTGTATTATTTAATTTACTTTTGTTGTTATTTATTTTAGTCTGTGGGGGTCGTGAAAAAATTTGGCCGTGCAAAGTGGGTCGTGATGAAAAAAGTTTGAAGAACACTGTTCTAGGCTATGTGTAGCCTAGTGTATAACCTGTGACTGACGAGTAGGGTATTCATCCATGAACCACCGTTTCACAAAATTTCTCTAGTATTGTATATAGGCTATATAGGTTAGAGCTAGTCTACAGGTATAACATAATTTCCTTCAAAACGAACTCGCGAATATTTCTTTTTTTGGTCTTTTTGTTGTTAAAATCTGTCAGTCCCGAAGATAAAACAGTTGGGCTAAGTTGATGAACGGTTATCTGATACAAGCCTAGTCTTATTAAATTCAGTTAGCCTATATATTTCTTACTGTCTTTTAGTATTATGTTACAAGATTTATTGACATCCACTACTTTAAATATTGCCGTCTTATCCTGAACAGACTTACAAGATCCAAACCGCCCACTGACGTTTTCATGTAATGGTGCTCTGAATTCTTAGCTGAAATAAGCGATCCGCGCCTATTGCCTGCCTGGTGCTCTGTTCTTCTGAATTCAATATGCGCACACGATACAGACACACCTCACGAAACCGGTGGTTTGCCAAAACTTTACATTGGAAACAACAGAACACTGGTATGTGCCAGAAAATGTCTTGCGTGCGCTATAAACAAACGCAAAGAATTTCACTAGCATTTCGCTACTGTCTTAAAGAATATATTAGACCAAGAAATTAAGCAACTACTTAACCTGGACAGTTAGGGACATGTTTTAGATTCGTAGTACAAATACGCTTCACCTAAACCAAATTCAACTATTTCCTTAACGTCGCATAACCAACAAAAAAACAACACATCTCAAAACCAATTTAACCTTTAAAGCTACCGAATGGAGTCAAACAGAAGTGTACTAATGGGTCGAAAATATAACGTGACGAATTCTCTCGCCTCGTGGCCCCTTTTACCCACACGGTCACCACGCAAAACAAACCATTTAGAAATGCGCAACTCCAATTGTGAACAAAGCATTTCGAATAACTGAGTTAGAAGATTTTTGCCGGAGGACGATTAAATTGTAAACATGATTTCAGACGGGCCAAATATAACCAGACTGGTAAACCATTCTGCTTTCGATATTTTAACATTATTTATACTATCACATGACATCAATATCATTTGTCAACCTAAGATAGTCTGTGTGATTACATCGCATCTGGGAAGCAGAAAGTTGAAAGGTAATCTGACGAAATCTGAATGTGTGAAAAGCCGCCCTAAATTTATTTGATTTGCATTTCAGAACCGATTTTGGATTCTGCGAGCTCTTGAATTTTGTTCGGCCTGTTATTTTCCATTTTTGTTGGATGTTGAAAAGTATCAAAGGGTTTACAAATTTTCAAGATGATCGAATATGGCACTAAACTTAATGAGACCCCTCTCGATACAAACTTTCCGAATCAGAGCCAGTAGTTTGCAGCATTGCCGCGGTCTCTGCTTAGCACAAATTTATTCTGCAAGTCTCAATACTAAGAATATTCACAATTTGGATTTTTTGCCCTTTTGCGATGGTAAAACCATATATTACTTAATAATAATAGTTCATGGAATATTTTCAATAATTAACAATACACGCGAACAGTTTTGAATATTCGACTTTGAAAAGCTTTATTAAGGCCAGAATTTCAAAACTTGATCATATTCTCATTTTGTATTTTTTTTTTTTTTTTTGAGTCAGACGTAGTATGTGTACCTGTGCTTAAAAGAAAATGTCAGTCCACGAAAAGCAATTTTAATTCCACATCTTTCACGGTTTTTAGTTAAGTAGCGTTTTTGCATTTTGTGTGTCAGCCGTAATATAAAGTACGGTAGGGAATTGCCAAAACAATTGTTTGTCTCATTTATTGTGCAAATTATTTTCTCTATGCAAGTTCTTGAAAGTGCCAACCCTTCCGTCACTAATTCAGCGAAAAAGAGGATTCAATGTTGATCATGCCAAGTTTCTCGTATTGTGAGATTAAACAACTTTTTGCAAGCAGTTCATGTTCAACCGCTGAAACTATAAACTACCTAGTTGTGAAGTGCAACAAAATTTTGCCTTTTTCGGGGTGTCTGATATGTTCATGTATTTTTTCTCGAATAACCAAGAAAGCTTCAAAACCACCAACACTGCTATCCCATTGATGATACCGAACCCCTTTCTACAGTTCGCCAGACATTCGAATAGAGATATTTTTATCTTTTACCAAGAGATACATGATGACATATTGCCCATTGGTCATATTTTCTTCTATTAGAACCAATTTTCTTCGAGTGTATGGGTAGCAGCGTATTGGTCATTCTACCAGTCTGAACTTCTGACTAGCAATTTTTTTTTTATATAACGCAATTCTGCCGTATTTCACATTTTATGGTTTTGTTACGAAATTTACTTGTAGAAGGTTTTTGAATTTTGATTCAATGTCTATATTTTGCTGAACATTGGTGGAAAAGTAAACCGGCTTGCTGAGATAATTGGGCATATATTACATATTCTGAAAATGTGTACATTTTTGATTCTGTTGATTTCGAATCGCTGGATGAGTTCAATTGAATATTTTCTACTGCGCTCGCTATAACCCGGACCTATTTTTAACCTATCCTTAATCAAAATTTTAAAAAAGAAAAATGAATTACAAAACTGATATGCTGATGTGTGATATTTTCTTGTCAATGTACGTCAATCTATCACAACTTCCGCCAATTTGTAACTATGTTAAAAGATGTTGAAATTTATTTGGTGAAACCGAAATAAGTTATGGACATGACTAAAAGCTTTTAGTCATGTTCATAACTTATTTCCGTTATTGTGTTATTATAACATTGTGTATTTTTATGCAGAAGTATTTCTGTTGCCATTAGTTGGTAGTAAGCGGAGGGGCAAAAGTAGGTAAAATATTATACTTGGCACAGGCACCTATGCTGCCATTGGTATCAGTATCAGTTTCAAATACTGAAGTAGTAAATGCACAGACATTATATTAATTAATTAAGCTGGCTGACAGTATATTTGCTTCCATCAAACTATGGTAGTTATTTACCGCTGAAACGGTAAATATTGTTACGCAGGCTGTTAGTAAAATTGGTAACATTCGTTAGTAGCTATGCTGCCATTTTTATACAGGAAATTTTCTAACAGTGAACGACCACTCAATAGCAAAGAGTTACTAAAAAATATAGTACCAACAACTGCACTCTAAACGGAAAACATTCCAAACCATCATGGTAAAGTGCCGATTTTGGCGTAATTTTGCATACGCTGTTTATCCACCTTTTTAGCTGAATATAATAAAAAAGTACATGCAATCATGTTATTTAACATTTAAGTATTGTTTTCTAAGTGTTGTTTTTGTTTACCTTTCTACCATCGGAAATATATATGATCGAAAATATTTGTATATATAATTGTGGAAAGGAAAATGGATATTAAAAGCGGCGCGATTCATCATTGACTCATACTTAACCAAACAAATTGCGAACAAAATTTTCAGCCTGTTATTTCTTTTAAAATATATTATAGAAACAAATATTTTTTGCCTGGTAAACCGAATCATTTAAAAATCAATTTTGATTAGCATGCCTTTGTCTGAAGCAGATCACATATCGAAATCAATATCTTTCTTTGACAAAGTGTTTACCGTTCATTTGAAGAAATTGCATATTTTCAAAACTCTGAACCATTCCATCAATGACCCATAACTATACAAAATAGTAGATCGTATATTTAAAAAAATTAATGTCAGATAGGGTGTTCCATTTAAGAGAATAAGAGGAAGACACACCAAGTTATATATATTTATTCGGAAGTTAAACATTGCAATTTATTTGTAATAGTTAGTTGGCATAATTGTCGGAGGCATGGGAATAATTTTCGACTCTGTATTGCAAATTTAAAACATGTTTTGGGAATAAATTTAGATGACATTCTGATGAAGTGAGAACCTCTTGACCCAAACGCACCACTATCAGTCTCACTTACCTATCCGCGACTGCCAATCATCTTCCAATTCATCACTTACTGTCAAATTCCTCTTAAAACCTATTGCCTATTTTTGTCGAGAATAGATTACGTGATCTATAAATCTTGTTTAAATATTCATTGTGACGCAATGATGACGTCATATAAATCACAATAGAACATCTGCAGATCACGAATGACATCAATATATTTGAATATGAAATGTTAATGGAAATGAGTGTATAAATTCGACATAAAATGAATAATATATCATAGATATTTTTTTCACGTCCAAGAAAACCTTTATATTATTTACACTGTTTTTGCCATTCATAGTACAAACACGAACCGTATTTTGTTAAGCATGGACTGCTAATAGAGACCTTCTTGACGGCAACCGATCGACATTGCGATCTAACATTTAATTAATCATAAGCCCAGAAGGTCGAAGGTTCAATGCTTGATCGTTTTACTACCGAGAGTGTTTCACAACAAGGTACAACATGAGTAGCTCTAATACAGAATAAAGTCATCTACAAACGTCCGTGCCTGACGATTGTTGGGTATAAGCCCGTGGTAGGTTCATAGACAAGTTATAGCAGCTAATTCGAAGTTACAAAAATTTGTTCGTTCCTATACTCAAGCTGTGCTTTGAATTGAATCAGGTTTCTCAGTCCCAACAATAAATCGTTAGAAATGTAACTCGACTTCCAATGGAAATTCAGTAATCAAATAGATACATTTACTCTTAATTTACAGTAATTGTATATTCTCAAAGTTTGAAAGCCCCTTATTAATCAGGGTTTATGCCAAGTATGGGTTGTTGATGGAACGCCCATAGTTGGCAGAAAGTCGTTTTTTTGCTTAATTTTATTATTACAATTACTGCTAAAAACCGGCGATTTTACTGCATTTTTGTTACGATGTATAAAATAGACAAGCAACTGGACCTAGTTGGATGATTTTTGCACAAAAATGTTTGACGTCAATCGAGTTTTAGTTTAGTTAGTTCCAAGTATAAAATATTTTTTAAAACATTTTATCATAAATGAAGGATTGCGCCTCCGATGAGCGTACCAACTATGCCTCATGCTTAACAAACACATTCTTCTTGTTTCCTTGATCGGTATTTCATAGTTATTCTACAAATATTTGAACGTTGTCTGTTTGTGGTAGCTAGGCGCCCTTGTCTCACCAATAAATCTTCAAATGTCGATTGACTCAATTGGCTGAGTTGTGGAATTATTGTGATAAGTGCTTCTATTAAATTTTTTCGCATCTCGATTTACTTAATTTTGTGAGCTTAGGAAGTGATCGGCAGTTCATATATACCGTTATGTATGACTTATTTACTAATAAACCGCGTACATTATTTTATAGTTTCCTTATCATTTTGGGTCAGTGTTGTTTATCTGTAGTATTTCAACCGTTCGTCTGTGCTTTTTGCTTTGCCAGTCAGTTTTAAGAGGATAGTTTCTGTAAATGTATGGGAACGCTTTATCCGTGGATGCTGAATTTGCAATATTTATTTTAGTCAGCACGCAGGGGTTGCCACAATGTATCAAAAGCGACAAAATAGCTTCCGGGTTTTTTTTGGATAACTGCGAATTCTCAAAAAAATATTCAAAATTCGAACTACACTGGTGAAAAGGTTTGCGGTATGTATCTAAGTATTTCATCTCTTCACGAATATAGGTATTATTTTTATTCCTACTTTAACAATTATGCATGTCTAAATAAAAGCAAATTTGTCACTTGTTGTCAATAATGAAAAATTATTTATATGAAATTTAATATTTTGATTTACGGTCGATATGCACTCTCAAAAATCCGATCCAAGGAACATCTGTTTTAAACTAATGATTGTTACTATCTATGAGCTCCAATACACGAAAAAAATTGGCTGATTATTGAGTTTTAGACGACTTTACCGAACCCAACAATCTTTGATATTTGAATGCTTGGTCGTGTTTATGATGTAAGAAAATGTTCGCGACATCATGTTTTGCTGGGCACGACCTTGAAGAACAAAATACGATTTCATTTTATAGTTTTCAACCTTTATCAAATGTTTATGAATGAACACAGATTTACTATCGATGATCTTTTGATTTTCTCTTTGTATGCTCAGGATTTCTGCGGGTAATTTATTATGATTTATTTCTCAAAATCACCAACCATGGCCTGCACTCTGAGTGGGAAACATTGTAATGTCATGGTGGTAAAGTGCATTTACTGATATCTACTGTGGGCGACGTTAAACCACCTACCACTTCTTCGTTTCCTTTCATTTGCTTCTTATATCACGCAGGAAATACGTTAGGAATCTAGGATTATTCTAAAGCCCGTACATATACAAGTCTATACCTTCTACTAGTATTTAATTTACAGCGTTTTTGAGGACAAATACTAACATTTTGTCAAAATTTACCATATATTGTTTGAAGTCTGTCTACTGGAATAATGTTTTCAAAAAAATAATGTATTGGATTAAACGTCTGGTACGGATACCACCTGCCACATCCATATGACGCGCGTGTGTTTATTTTTCCGGTTTGATTGCGCACATTTATTGCCGGTGAATATTGATTGATATTAATAGGATCGAATTGAGATAAAATAACGATATTTTATTGTTATGTTGAAGCATATCGTTGGTAATGGAATGCATATATTTGACTGAAAATGGCCATTATTTTGTTTTAGTGTATCAAGGCAGGAAGGAAATTGGACAAGATAGCCAGTAAGCAGAAATTTTACTTGTTTGTCAAGCATGAGTACCAGATGGACCGCGTTTTTAAGCGCGATCCATCAGTGGCTCATACTTGACGAAACATTCGCAAATACTGTTGCTGATTGGGATACGTACTTACAGATAAGTTGAGAAATTCAGTATTTCAGTATTTTTAAGCCTGGTATTCAAAAAAAAATTTGTTTTGTGTAAAATGAAGTAAACCGGCAGGTCCGGCTCGTTAATCCATGCCCACCACTCAACCCACATGAACTGAGGGTACGAACTTTGGAATAGTTCTAACGTATTTCCTGCGTGTCGTAAGAGATGACTAAAAGGGGGCAAAGAAGTGGTGGATAGTTTTACCATTGCCTGGTGGTTATACAACTCGCCACACTTTACCATGATTCTTCAGTTCCGTTTGCGATGATTCTGGTTAGAGTGCAGTTGCTGGTATTTCATCTTTTAGCAGCTCTCTGCTATTGAGCGGCCATTGGGTGGTTCCCTCTGGCAGCTGCTTCCGGTGTTTGCTTAGAGTGATATACAACGCGCTGTACTTTATCATGACGGTTCAGTTCCGCTTGGGATGTATTCTGATTAGAGTACCGTTGCTGGAATTTCATCTTTTAGCAGCTCTCTGCTATTGAGCGGCCGTTGTCTGGTTCCCTTTGGCAGCTGCTTCCGACCTTGCTTAGAGTGAATTTCAATAATAAAAAACAGGGTGTAATAGCTTAGTTAGACTAAACCGAACAGTAAAAGATCATATCTTTCCAGAAATTCTAACCCTGTCCATCTATAAGTGGCCACTGGTAAATGGCCTTAGGCAGGGTGATACGCTCCAGGAAGTGACTATAAAAAAGATACCGCTTTTTACTATTGCAGGATTAATTTCAATTAAATTGAAAATTCTTCATTGCGCCATCCCGCATAGATTTAAATACATTAAAGTTGTAACAACGAATACGTTCGTAAATACTTTCAGGTTTTGAGCTCTCAGTACGAGCTTCAGCCCAGGTCGTAAAACCGTTTCAGTCAAGATATAATAACCGGAACGAACCACTTTGTTCGTTTTCGCCTCGTTCCGATATTCTTGCTTCCAAGCACCTTCATAAATTTTCAAATTCCTTTGCTATGGTGGTTCCATCATCCGAGTCTTCATTGAATATCTATAGAATGCGGCCTTGAATTCAACCACTCGTTTTTCAGTCAGATTTTCGCCCATTTTTTGTTTTGTCAAAAGAACTTCGTGTCGTGGTTTAATTTCAACTTGGCCACACGGCGCTGCCCAGTTGAGGAAACATCGTCGTAGCTTCTTTTTTCAAGTGTAAGTCACTGGTGGATTGCGCCTACAAATGCGACCCCGCTGTGTCTAATACCTGTCAAAATTATATTTCTAAGCAAGTGGTTTTTATGACTACTTGGCGTCGGATGGAAATAGTAAATCTCAAGCAACATTGTTTCTCTTTCAGATAGCAACGATTTTATAATGTATTAGGTTCTAATGTACATGTATTGAACGTTGCACTGTGCTACTGTGCACTATGCGAGAATTACACACCATAATGTACATACTAGTAGTTTGCAGTTGCATTTCAAATATAATTCAACGAATGCGAGTTTGTATAAAAAGGCGTTTATATCTATTGTTGACATATCGTTGATACAAGGAATTTCTGCCAAATATTAACCTTCTCAATACTTATTTGATACATTAGGCTGCTGCTATCATTATGACGTTAACAAATTAGCAAAAGATTCGACACCTTTGAATAAGAGGCCTCTTCCCAAACTATCTCCTAATTATGCTCTGTTAAGTATAAGATAAAAATGAATCGCGCCTTCGAGACGAGCTCCATCAGTGATTTATGCTTGGTAAAATAAAAAATCCAGTCTAGATGCTCGTGTTTCCGGAACGAAATTTATGTAGGAGTCTGTTTTAGCCGTGCGTCGTGATCAATCCGGGGATTACGTTAGAGAAATCATGTCAACTGTCATTTTGCACGAGACATGGCACTCGAGGAAGTATGTATTCTAGGGTATAACTAAATTTCGTTTTAACGGCATACACACAGCTTGTAATTTCCGATATAATTCTGGGTACACCGCGACAAAAGAATATACCGTTCATTCGTAGTAACTGCACATTTGCAGAATTTCAAACCGCTTTCTATGAGATTCATGTAAATATGGGCTATTGATGGTAGCGGGCAACGCGTACCATCGACAAATCCATAATTGGCCGAGTAGCTAAAAACTGTAGTTTTATTTTATTATCATCGATTGACATTACTACTGTCAAAGAAGAGCGACTTTATTGAATTCTTTTACTGAATACAGTGATATACCTCTTCAGTACCACAACATTACCAGATGTAGTTATTTTTATTTTAAGAAAGCATTTCCATATCGAGATCCGACAAGATTTTCTAGAAGTTTAGGGAAAGCCGCCATTCCCGTAATATTATCACGTTCGTGTAACATAGATTGATAAAATCTATCCACAGGAAAAAATTTCTTGGATGCTGTACTTATTTGCTATTCGGCGATTCACTATAATATGATTAAAGTTCTTGGCAGTGTGTAAGTCATAATTGAAAATGATGTGTGAAGGATGTACGTTGTTTATGCAAAAGTGGACTCCGGAAAACCAATCTGTCATAACCTGCCTGGCACATTTGTTAAAGCAAGAAATCAAAACAATTTCGAGAGTAAAGATATGCGACAATCCGTGTCAAGCTTATATGTCTTACCAGTTTGAATTTTTGATGCAAACCGGCGAGGTTTTCTGTTTCTTGGACTCGATCTGTATAAGCGCTATACTCTAGAGGAATGCGTGAGTAATCGTCACCGCACGGCGCTTCAACCCACCGCTGGTTACAGCTTCCTCCGCCAACCAGACCCAGAACAAAATTTGCAAATGTACTAGAATTTGAAATTGGTCAGTGTACGAGAGGTCGTCAATCGAGTTTCAGTTTAGTTAGTTCCAAGTATAAAATATTTTTTAAAACATTTTCATCATGAATGAGGGATCGCGCCTCCGATGAGCGTATCAACTATGTCTCATGCTTAACAAACACATTCTTCTTGTTGCCTTGATCGGTATTTCATTTTATTCTACAAATATTTGAACGTTGTCTGTTTGTGGTAGCTTGGCCCGCGTGTCTCACCGATAAATCTTCAAGTGTCGATAGACTCAATTGACTGAGCTGTGGAATTGTTGTTGGCTTATCGTTGGCACAAAGAACGTCTGCCAAATATTATCCTACTCAAAACCAATTTGATACGTTAGGCTGCTATCATTGTGACGTTACAAACTCGCAAAAGATTCAAAACCTTTGAATAAGAGGCCTCTTCCCAAACTATCTCCTAATTATGCTCTGTTAAGTATAAGACACAAATGGATCGCGCCTTCGAGGTGAGCTCCATCAGTGTTTTATGCTTGGTAAAATAAAAAGTTTCCGGCCCGGAGGCTCGTGTTTTCGGAACGAAATTTTTATAAGAGTCTGTCTCAGCTGTACGTCGTGATCAATCCTGCCGGGGCTTCCGTTAGAGAAATCATGTAAACTGTCATTTCACACGAGACATGGCTTGTGGGCACTGTACGAAGTATGTTTTCTAGGGTATAAATTTCGTTTTGAGTTCATAAACACAGCTTGTAATTTCCGATATAATTCCAGTTACACTGAGACAAAAGAATATACCGTCCATTTGTAGTAATTGCATATTTGCAGAATTGCAAACCGCGAGCGACTTTATTGAATTCTTATTACAGTGATATACCTTTTGAGTACCACAAGTTTATAGGATGTAGTTACAAGATTTTAATTTTAGAAAGATGTGCGTTGACATTTCAGGATTGTAAAGAGACGGGATACTGAGAAAGCATTTCCCTATCGAGATCCGATTTTCTAGATACAAGTTTACGGAAAGCCGTCATTCCCGTTATATTATCACGTTGGTGAAATATAGGGTGATAAAATTTATCCACAGAAACAAACTTCTTGGGGGCTGTAGTTACTTAATTTGGGTCAATTCACAATAGCTTATTTGCTATTCGACTATAATACTATTAAATATTTTAACAGTGTATAAGCGATAATTGAAACATGTACGGTGAAGGGTGTACTCTATACGCCTGGGGTCGGCAACCTACGGCCCGCGGGCTAGGTCCGGCCCACCAGGCGCTTCGTTCCGGCCCGCGAACAGTTCCAAGCACGCAATCCGGCCCGCGACGAGAAATAAGTCGTTTTCGCATGCTAAAATCATAGTGCAACAAAACCATGGATATTACCTCATGCTACAAATTATTTGCTTCGTTGCACACGTTTCGTTTTTGCAACGTACTAATTGCAACTGGTTGAGTATTTCGAACGAGTGTACGCGAAGGCTACTGCGAAGCCTTCTGCTTAGTAAGTACCGGTTGTTTTAAGAAACTTTTTTAGACTTTAGAAGTTAACGTAAGTAACGAGGACATGCGAAGGCACGAACACGAATTCACGGTACTGGCAACACCTTTTGATGTTGATCCCGACGATGCGGATAATAGCTTGCAGATGGAACTGACTGGACTTCAGAATAATGCAATGTTAAAGTCGAAGTTTCGCGTTACTTCTCCGGAAGTGTTTTTCATAGAACATAGATCTGCAACTCTATTTCCGAAATTACGAGATAAAGCGAAGAGAGTTGTATTCATGTTTGGGAACACTTATATTTGCGAACAATTATTTTCCAAGATTAACTTTTCAAAAAATAATCTTTGATCACGTTTATCTGAGGAACATGTTAATGATGTTTTACAAATTTCTCGTTACAATATCAGAACTGACTTTGACAATTTGCTAAAAAATGCAAACAACATCAACATTCACATTAAATTGTTACACACATTTGTTGTTTTAATAATCGGTTTCAAAGTTATAAATTCCTTTTATCATATCAATGAACATATTATATAGGCATGAATAGGAATGTAAAACGGCGTGCTCCGGCAGTATATTTTATTTTATCAACATGGCCCGCGACTCAAAAAGCTTGCCGGACCTCTGCTATACGCGTTGTTTATGCAAAAGTAGACTCGTTGACACTACCTCTTTTGAGTTTTCGCCGTGATCATGTATTTTCGAATTTGCCTTTAACTGGCATTCCATTCCGCATAGTTTTAGGTGCTGTAGTGGCCATTGCAATTTATACGCCTTTCTTTTTCAATTGCTTTTCAGCGTACTATGATCTATTAAGACGTCCACATGTGCCATGACACTCGATTACACACTGCTCAGGAGGAAAATAATACAAAAGCATCAATGCGCGTTCCCTTCCCTTCCCCCTTTTTTTCGTCCGAAAATTATGATTTTATCATTCGTCACAAATGACTAAATGTACTTTCTGCATAATTCAAGCAAATTTTTGATTTACTACATAACTTATATATAATTTTTAATCCTTATCAAGATTGCTGAAATTTGATTGCAGTTGGATAAAGATCGCGCGATCCACATGTGATTTACGAAATAAAATTAATGATTGGGATAGATCTCACCAATCGCGAAAACCATGGGTTTTTGTTTCAGAAATCCAGTGGTTTGTGTATTATTCTGCTTGGAAATATCGCCAAATGTCATCGTGAATAGGTTATTTTGTTTCACATAGTTCCTAAATGATGTTCTTGGGAGTATTCACCACAGGAGGTTGCTTTTGTTGATTTGATTGTAATTGATGTGTATTTTCCACGACAAAGATATAGAAGGATAAGTAGTAGTTATTTAATCCGACGAAGGGACTGTCTAAACTGTAATAGAAATCATAAATTAGTAACATAAATAAATTCATTAGAAATGTATAAGCATTGTTTTTTTTTGCAAATTCAGAACCGTTTTTCTGACACCATTTTATTTTTGTCATTAACGAATAGGGAAATGATGCTATATTGGTGGGGGATCTGGTTTTGAATATTGATCAACATCTTCACTTTTATAAGACAAAAATTTATTAGTTTGAAATTATTTTAGATTTATTTTAATTTGGTAATTTATTTATATTGAAATGGAACCGGAAAAATCAGAATTAAAATCTAAATTTGATAAGTTTCGACACTCTAATCGACTAGCTGTGTTTATTGTGTTCTCAACGGTGATGTTGGATAGCATACTACTGACATGTATTGGTGAGTACATCTTCGAATCAATGGTCGGCAGGTGTAACACAACATTTTTTTAACTAGTGATATTTTGTCGAGTGTGAGTCACTAATGATCGCGCCGCCAGGGCGTGGTTTAACTGTGGCTCATGCTTGACAAAATAACATTTTAATTGGAAATCGTTTAATTGATGCGCTTCGTTTAATTAGATTGTATTACGATTGCCAAAGGCAGATACCACTCGCTGCACTTTATTATTATCAGGGTTGAGTCCACAGGGATGTTTTCCAGATGTTTGCAGTAGCTCCTTGATATTTCAGTCGTTGCTTTCGGCCTATAGCACATGAAACAAATTGAATAAAGAATTCTTATAGTTTTATTTAATAATATTAAAGGGGAGTAATACTAATATGCAAAAAAAAAAATATATCAAAACCAAAATTCGAAGAGTATATGAAAGATCTCAACCCTTTTCAAAAGTTATTTTAAAAAAGTATATAAACGGGAGTGCGTGACTGACAACTGCCACGCAAAAATATAATCTAAAAACAAAATAGGAAGGATAATCAAACTTATGAACTCCATTTCTTTTTATTTTTAGTACCGATTCTGCCAGAATATTTTTTTCATGAAGACGCTAAAGAATTTCAAATGATGGAGGCGGGTCTTGATGTTGAAACAAGTACACGTTCGATCGTGACAAAGACGACCGAAGCTCAGACAACGAAAAACACAGAAGGTATAATAGAGGTTAAGGGAAAACATCTTTATTAGGTATGGGCCACCGATCCATTTTACGGTTCATGCTAGACATAACAATTTTTTATGGTTGTATACCGAGTTCCACTACCCGAAGCGAGCTGTAGCGCACATAATTTCCAAAATATGCCTCAGCAACATGCAGCTACGTCAAAAGCCGCTTCTGGCTCCTGTGGCGTTGTCTTTTTATGCATAGCGTTAAATATGAATAAAAGGATTATATTAAAGTAAATAAAATATACTTATAATATTGCCTCGGATTCCATCTTTTTCGCTCCTTTCCAGGAGCGATTTCACTATAGGGTGTAAAAATTCCAGTTTGGACTATTGTAAAGAACCAAAAATTGCCACTATGAGCTGCTTTAAACAAATGACCATGAACGCGTGCCGAAGGATAGCGAATAATTTTTAGGTCACTGAGTTTTTAAGGCTGTCTAGTGATGAATGAGCGTGCTATTTTATGAAAGTTTTGTCTTAGTAGGACAATGAGCTTTTATCGGGGTAAAATTAGTTATTAAACTGTCTTTTAATATGCGATATTCTGGAATTTAAGTCATATATTCTTTGTTGCATCATAGTTTTTCCTAAAATATCTCCTCCTCAGCCCAAAAATTTATCAGTGAGCCACAATGGGAAATAATTCAATTCTTCATAAAGTAAATCATAAATATCCTCATATTTTTCAGTGACAAAAAATGTTTCCGTAGCGGGATCTGAGTGCGTTGAAAGTGCAAATAAGAATTATTTAGAATCACAGAATTTATTTCTTGCCTTGCTTCTTGCTTCCAAACCATTCGTTCAAGGAATTGCAAATATTGCCGTTGGTCCTATTTCCGATCGAATTGGATATGATATTCCTATGTTTGCTGGATACATCGTTTTAATTTTATCTTCACTGAGTGAGTAGATTTTACATTTTTAAATTTATAGTGATTTTCCTAATTTTACAAGTAAGTACAAATAATACGTTCTATGATTTCTTTTACTATTAAAACTCGCTTGAGGCAAGGTCAGAAAGCAGAGCTTAAAGAGAACTCACTATCATCCTCTAAAGTAGATGAAAGATACTACAAAATGTGGCATCGACAACTGCACTCTGCGCTGAAAACATCCCATGGAAGATTGAACTACCATATTGAAGTGCAGTAAGTGGTATTTGATCAGGACGATGGTGAACCTATCTACTTGTTCGTTCCCAGTTAATCGACTCTTACGAAACGTAGCAAATACTTTAGAAAAACTTTTGATCCAGCACCCCCAGAAAAAAGTTACTTCTTCGTCGTACAGATAACAGAGAAATTTATCTGAAACTCCTTCAGAAAAAATCTGTTTCATTTTAAAATCCGTTCAGTTCAATCTGCGAAGGAAAAAAAGAAGAAGTCGTAGATGGTTTTACTATTGCCCAGGACATATACCACTTCAACCATTCATTTCAGAGTGCAATCAAACGCTCCTTGCTTAAGGCGCTGTTGATCATTTTGTATTTTTCTAGCCATAATAGTTAACCCCAATTATAAATTTCATTTTGTCAAGCATAAGTCACAGATGGACCGCGCCTGTGCAGCGCGATCCATCACTGACACATACTCGACAAAACTTGATCGCGCCATAGTTTTCTTCAAATCGGAGTAGGTTGTTTTAGGTAGTTCTTTCATGCAAGAATTTTATGCGGATTTGTTTATATTACATAAGATTCGATTCATTTATTAATATATAGGACGGTTGATCGTAGGGTGGATAAAATTACATTTTGATGCTAAACACTAGAACTTTGCGATTAAAGATTTGATACTAAAGTTTCTAAACATATTAAAATCAAATTCAAATTTTGAATCAAACCGTTTCTTCGGGTACATGGGTAATAGCTAAAATAATTTTCTTCCTTCAATTAAGTAATGAATGAGGTTCTATCCTTTTCCGATAAGTTCTGTGTCAATGTTTTTTTTATATGAGGAATGAACACAAACCAAACCTGCGTAAAACCTTTTCTGACCTGTTAACCTTCACCTCATGGGAATTGAAATATAATATTTATACTTTACAGTTTTTGCGTTCGGAAAATCATATGCGGTTCTGTTTTTTGCTCGGTCTCTGCAAGGCATAGGATCAGCATGTGCTTCCACGGCAGGATTTGCAATGCTGGCAAGTAGATTTGAGGACGATGAAGAAAGAGGAAAAATGCTTGGAATGGCATTAAGCGGTTTGGCGTTGGGAGTTTTAAGTAAGATTTTTCATCCGAGATATATCTATTTGTATTGAAGTCTGCTCCGAGCAAAGATCGGAAGCTGCTTATGGAAGAAACCAACCAACGGCCACTTAATGCTAAAGAGCTACCACACGATGTAGTGCTTGAGTCCTGCAGAATAGTCCTAACGAGCTTTAGAATAGTCCTAACGTATTTCCTGCGGGTCGTAAGGGCGACTAGAAAGAAAAACAAAGAAGTGGTGGATGGTTTCACCACCGCCCAGGGCAGATACCACCTACTTCACTTCACCATGATAGTTCAGTTCCATTGGGATGTTTTCCGTTCAGAGTGCAGTAGCTGGTACTACATCTTTTAGTACCTCTTTGATCATAAGCGGCCCTCGGTCGGTTCCTTCTAGGCGCTGCTTCTGGCCTTGCTCAGGGTGAATTTCAATGGAAGAAAAAGAAAAAAAGTATTAGAAACCTCACTCTAAGCATAAACTGAATTTTTTTTAATACCGCCAAAAAGTAAAGTTACACTCATCAGAGACCAGTGATTTTGTTGCATTCTTTGTTACAGTATAGTCAATATAACGCACAAACTACCTTTTCCCACCCTATTCTGATGCACTTTCAGCAATTCAATGAAATATTGTTAAGACTATCAAGCACTTCTGTCTGTGATCATCCTATTTTAGATTTACAAAAAATTGAATTGTTGATCACGCTTTTTAGTGGAGCCCATTTATAATTCAATTTGAAACGATTGTCATCTATTTGGCGTTAGAATAAGTTGATCTTTTTAGTAACCATCTCGGTATCGCAGTTTATCATCCGTAATCCGAATCTCGGTTGATAAATTCTTGCCCTCTACTCAATCAAGGTGGTAATAATTTGGATAGGCTCTACGGGGTGGTAAAGCTGTAAAGATGTATGTACAAATATAGGGTTGCACTTGAAACGACCCATTTCAACTACATAAAAAGGGAGCCAAAATAACAGTATTGATGATTTTTATATTTCATGAAACAGTTGGTCCAACATTTGGAAGCGTCACTTATGCTATTGCTGGGAAAGAAACTCCATTTTTGATATTGGCAGCATTGTCTTTTGTCATCGGTTTTCTTCAATTATGTTCACGGCAACTGCAAATGGCAAACCATGACAAGGTATCCTATATTACATAATAGATCGACATGCTTGTGCCGATGCGAGCAATAACCGTGGCCGTGGGTCATTATTGAGGTACGGGCATTTTCTAATGCTAATATATTTCAAAATCACACGCACTACTTCAACGGAATCAAGCCTATTAATAACCAAACAACTCGCTTGAATATAATAGTATGTGATATAGATATTATTTTATCTTGTGGAGGTGGAAAGCGGAGATTATTACTGAAGTCTATGCCGAATATTGAGCTCTCGTTCGTTAATTGTTTGAAGTCGGGGACAGCTCAGTGTTAGATGGAAGTATTTTATCGAGCATGCGTCACAGATGGACCGTTGTTTCGGCAGAGTCTTTCCAGCTGATAAGTCGTCCACTAGTCCTACTATAAAGACTGAAATAGCAAATAATGGAAATAACTTTGATTTGTCTTGCTTTACCCAGGGTTTTTGGCTGAAGATAATTCCTGGTTTCTTGCGTGTTAGCATAGTTAATCGTTAAGAACTCATCGATGCGCGGTCGAACTGGGCGCATGCTTGATCAAAATAACTCCCGGTTTGAATATGCCTACCACAAGAAAAGAAAATATATACTATGATTGACCTGTGTTCGATAAAACAAACAACCATTGTTATTTTTGAAAAACGCGAGAGAAAGACTATTTGAAGTCAATCTAATATTTGCTATCTAGAGGAAGCCTTAGCTTCCAATGCCGTAGCATTAATTCTTGCATTACTATTGAGGCTGGGAAAACCGAACCATTTGAAATTCGAATATGATTCGGATTTTTTCAAATCGGAACACTAATTTCATGCAAATAACAAATGCCTCATTTTTACTATTACAACTTGTCTCCATTATGAAAATCAACACATTTATTCTTAAGGACTATTAATATTAGCATAAACAGACTTGAAGGTATGTATGTGAAATGTATTTTCAATTCATACTTCATGTCTAAGGGCAAAGGTGTTCATATTTTAACGACAACATATAATTTAGTTAATTTGAACAAAATTTTTGGTTTGGTTTTAAATTTCGATTTTGGTTAAATTTGAACAAAATTGATTGCATTCTGTAGTTAAAAATAAAAATTCTACTTCCATTGGCAAATTTTGGTTTTATAAACGATTAACGATTGCTTTGAATAATTTGTGTTTCGGATTATTCGAATCCTCAAATCAAATTGCCCACGCATAATTACAATACTTACTATTAAAATACCACTCACGTTCACTTTCAAATATACTCCAGAAAAGTCATAAAACGTCATCTATGTTCAAAATGCTCAAAGATCCATATATTTTGATCGCGGGTTGTGCAATTGTTTTGGGAAACGTCGGGATCGGAGTTATGGAAACAGGACTTCCAATGTGGATGATGGTAACTATGTGCGCAAAAAAATGGATGTTAGGTAAAAACTGTTCATCTGGAAATACGTAGGTTTTGCAGAAATAGCGATTCAAATTTGCCATTTTTATGTTTCAACGTGTTTTCTAAGCTTTCTTTCAAATTTAGTCTAGTTTTTCATAAAAATATTTCTTGAGTAAAACTTTCCAGATTGTTCCTGACAATGTATAGACTCGAAAATGGCATTCGGGTTTCTGCTTTTGTTAAAAGTTAACTATTGGTGTTCTGCAGAAAACGTCACTGTTACGTGAAAGTTTGCCAGACGTTTCACAAGAAATTTATTATTTCGATTAACATAAATGTGAAGTTAGTTTTGCAAGCATGACTGTCATAAAAATTTGAGAAAAAAAGAAAGATTAACTGGTAAACAATGGTTTCAAGCTTGTCTTCCTACAATTCTTTGTTCACATCCAATTATACTTAGATATCTCACAGAAAAACTAAACGTGTGTACATTGTTGTAGTGTTATTTTACTTCAATATCAGCGAAATTTTTAGTGCATTGAGTTTCTGTGGCTAAAAAGGTCGAAAACATCGATTTAAAAGCATCAGGCATTTGAAACCACATTGGTGGTGACCTTCACACGTATGCTGGTTTCGAAATCTAAATAGCGCTAAATTCATTACCCAATCTGAAAAATCTTTTAACAAGCATGAGTCACCGATGGATCGCGTCGATGAGACACGGTCCTTCTGTGGCCTATGCCTAACAAACTCAAATTTCTGATTATGTACTGATTCATACTTAACTGATATAACCATATGATATTTTGGTGCATTTAACCAAATTTTAAAACTGAAATATCGGAATGACATGGTTGACGAAATGCCGGGAAATCGTATTGCGGAAATACTTCACCTGGGGTAATCTTTGTCAAGTTTTGGAAACGGATGGATCGCACCGATGAGATGCGGTCTATTTGTGTCCTATACCTGATAAAACTGATTGGGGTAATCTTAGCAAAAAAGAAATGCGATGCAAATCCGAGAAGTGCTTTAATACGAATTGACCCAATCTAACTAAAATAAAAAAAAAATTGTTCTAGGAGTTGCCACACTACCTGCCAGTATTTCCTACCTCGTGATGACAGCGGTAACGTCAAGGATAGGCGGAGTTGATAAACGATGGATTATATGTTTAATTGCTTACTTTATTGGCGCTATTTCTGCTGTCCTTTATCCACAATGCAAAAGGCAGGTATCATTTTTGTCAAAACTTTCCAACTTGCGCGGAAGGATTTGTTGGCAGAATCTTGAAAATATTTCCTATTTTAACGAGAGCAAAACAACGTGTGATGACTTGAGCCATTTCATTGTACCTAATTGCGAATTTCTTCTGTCCAACCAAACATCCAAGGATATTTATTGCGACAGCATAATCACTGGCGGCGAAATTGGTGGGCCCGATATGCTCCAATCCAAGTTTTTGTAACATTAATATCAAAATTATTTTCGCGCGCCAGATTTTCCCAATAAATTTGGGCACGCGATTTATTATAAATTTTTGTTTCATTCTGACATGGTTCGCACTTGACAGGCACGTCTTGGCGACTAATTCTTTTCTGATGGTTAAACCCATTTGATTACATTTGTTTAACATATGAAAAAATATCGTCCCAAAAATTTAACAGTTGCGTGAGGAATTGAACATCCAGTACTCAATATTTAGAATTGAATTTAACGAATTCTCCTTCGTGGCCAGTTTTACCCAAACATTAATAGGATCATATCATTGTAGATCCACCTATAATTCGTAGTTGACAATTAACTTTTATCTAATTCTTGTGGTTTATCGCCAATCCGGTAAATGTCTTAAAGGCCGGTTATAAATATGAAACTCTGATGAATTGTACCTTACAGGCGTTGTGTAGGCTGTAGCCTTCGTTCAGCTTTGTTAAGTATGGGTCACTGATGGATCGCGCCGTCGAGGTGCGGTTCATCTGTTGCTCATGCTTGACAAAATTATATTTCCTAATGGGTTATTTAGTAAGCTCAGAGTGAAGAAATTACCTCTATATACTGAAACGAACTTTCATTAACAGCCTTTGGCAATTGATGGGACCCGGAGTTTTACTTGGAAGTTCTGTTGCAATGGTGGACGCTACTGTACTTCCTATTTTGGGCACATTAGCTGACTTGAGGCACGCCTCTATTTACGGAAGTATTTACGCTATTGCGGATGCGTCGTTCTGTGTGGCATTTATCATTGGTATGTTGTACAGGCTTGAACTTATTACAAATTAAAACATTGCGCTGTGTTGTACTACTACGTACCTTATTTTGTTTATTGCCCAGTGAAAATACCACTCACATTGCACTCTAAAATTGAGGTTCTATTTTGTATAGAATATTTCTGTCCATTGCTGTTTTTTATTGAAATTCACAGAGCAAGGCCAGAAGTAGTGCCGATAAAGAACTAATTACTGATCACTCAATAGCAAAGAGCTATTGTACAATATGTAGTATCAGCAACTGCATTCTAAGCGGAAAACATTCCAAACGGAACTGAACTGCTATGTTAAAGTGCAGTGAGTGGTATGTGCCCTGAGCGATGATAAAATCATCTACCACCTCATTGTTTCATTTCAGTCGTCTCTTACGTTATTTTATTCACTACTTCCAACATTTTGAATTCCTAGCCGCGGATAGATAATTGAATACTGAATATGTAAATGAATATGTTTTTTACTTTATTCAATGCAGCCTGAGAGTCTCTAGGACAGATTCTTCTAGTAATTCTTAAGAGTTAAAATAAAAGTTTGCTCACTATAAACTTACTCATTAATCAGAGTTGATTACGATGACATGGGTTACCGAACTGGAATTTAATATTTATATAGAAAAATTTTACTTTGTGTTTGTGTTTACTGTTTAGTGATGTGGAAAAGATGTTGATTATTCCAGATCGACTGAGCCTACCAAATTTAGTAAATCCGGATTTGGATGATGGCATGAATTGGATTCGGGTCTAAAACCCGAGATCTTCACTTCGTAATGCGAACACGATAATGAACCATCCAGAAATTATATTTTCATTATTATTTTGCCAATCATAAGCCACAGATGGACCGTGGCTCAACGACAAGGTCGATCAGTTCCTCATACTTAACAAAAATATTTTGCCAGATATCCTCTGATAGGACTTTGGTCAATCGCTGACAGGTCCCTGAAATCGTGTCCAACTTAACAAGCCGCGCCTCGGGGCTTTTTGCAATCGGAATATGCATGCTTTCATTAAGTTCTACTTTATTTATTGAGTTCCTATTAGTTTATGGTTACTTTTAGAAGGAATCCGTGGAGTAGTATTCGTCCTGAAGGCAATAATCTATTTTCTACTTCTCGTTTTCAGGTCCTTTGTTAGCTGGTGCACTAATACGTTTTATTGGATATACTTGGTTAATGTACATTGTAGCTATATTGAATGTTTTATTCGCACCATTTGTGTGTTTTCTACGAAACCCTCCACCGATAGAAGAAGAAAGGGCGGTAGGTGTTAAGCTAATAGTAGAATATTTTATCATGAGATTCGGCAATTGGAATCGATCCGAAGCAGAAATTATTCTATTTTATTCGTACATCTGTCATAAGAAAGAAAACTTGATAAATAAGTGGAATTTTATTCGAAATGACAAAATGCAATCAATTTTTTGTCAGATTTGACCAAAAATGGAGAGTCTTACTTTTAGACATGGATTGTGAATTAAAAATACATTACCTTCAAGTCTGTTTTTGTTACCCGATTCAAAAAATTATTCAAATCAGATTCGAATTCGAAATGAATCAGTTTTGCTCAGCCTTAACTACAGACGTGTTTTATTGATGGTTCCGAACATTCGATTTTATTCGACCGACACAATTTGTCTTCATTTCTATTCGTTAGATATTGTTTTTTAAGCTATATATTATTTTCATATATATTTATGTCACAGGCAATCATTGACAACGAAATTGGTAACGACACTGTGACCTATGACCCACAGCTCTCCACAGTTGGTAGAGTTATGAATAAACATGAGACAGAATGATATGGTATCTACGAAAGACTGGCAAAGGTGAATCGAGTTTAGCCTCATGAAGAGAAGCAGTATCTGTCCAACAAGACATTCTATTCTTTTTTGACAAAAAAAATTATTTTAAATATTATCGTTTTACGGCGTTTTACGCCGTTGTCACTAATACAAAAAAAACGACATTACCGAAGAAAGACGAAATGAATGAGTTACTAACACGCCAGTTCCGACAGTTATTGATTATATTTTCACTCCGTTAAGTCAACAGTAAAATGCTTTGAGTTTCCCTTCCAATGCTCATTAAAATCAAGAGGCTATTGTAAGGCATTTTATGTTTTTTTACTCGTTTGTTTAATAGCGGCCAAATCAGAAATATTTTTTTCGGGCAAGTTTCGCTTAGTATGAGTCCCCGGTGGATAGCAATCGAACCATGCCAAATACTTCGAGATTGTGATATACATGTATAATATTATGGACTGGATGTCGTAATTTATTGTGGAAATGGCGAGCTTCTCTTAAATCAAGTGTAGAAAAAAACAAAGCTTTTAGCGGATCTCCAATTAGCATGCCTGAGGTGTCGCAGAAAACTTTCACAATTGTATTTGGAGTTTTCAAAGATTGAAAAAGCTCTATTCGTCATCGAATAGCCGAGCATAACTAAAACAAAAAACGACAAAATATTCAATTGATTAATTGGCATTTTCATTATTTTTTATTATTTATTTATTGCAATACACTCTGAGCAAGACCGAAACAGCACCCAAATGGAACTAACCAACGGCCATTCAATAGCAAAGGGCTATTGAAAGATATAGTACCAACAACTGCACTCTAAACGGAAAACATTCCAAATCATCATGGTAAAGTGTCGACTTTGGCGTAATTTTGCATACGCTGTTTATCCACCTTTTTAGCTAGATATAATAAAAAAGTACATACAATCATGTTATTTATTTTAAGTATTGTAAGTATACATTTAAGTATTGTTTTCTAAGTGTTGTTTTTGTTTACCTTTTTACCATCGGAAATATATATGATCGAAAACATTTGTGTATATAATTGTAGAAAGGAAAATTGATATTAAAAGCAAAAAATAAAGAATTGTTAAAAAACTGTCAAATGCATCCCCTTATCAGGTAATTTATTTTCGTCAAACACGAGTCACAGATGAACCGCGTCTCGTTACACATCCGACACAACTCGTAATGCAGAGAATAAAAGCAGATTACTGACATCGAGAAATATTTGGAAGATCAATCGATGCACCGCTGCCGTAGGTTCCCCCAAAGCACACACGGCTTTGGTATTTCTCCATTTCAAACAAATGGGTATTAGTCGACATCACCAATGCGATTAGGTTGTGAAATTACGGCGCAATACGGCTTGGTAATTTTAAGATATTTTTTTTAAAAAAACTCCCCCATGACTACGCCCACGCTGACAGCGGTGTGTGGTGCTGAAGCTTGCTCGAGGTGATGCACTTTCATGAGTTGTACGCTGCACTAATTTACCTTGCACTAGTCATCTAAATGTGGCTAACACTTGAAAATATCCAATATATGACAAAATAAACACTATTTTGTAATTTTTATTTGGTTTTTATCAAATGCAGAAATGAAAACACTAAAAATTAGAGACAGTTTTGCACATGTCATGCGACAAATATCGTGTGTCAAACTATAGCAAGGGTACAAATACGGCATCGATCAAAGTATTTCTCAAAAAAATCTCTGACTAACACCATATGTAAAAACTTATTCAAAACTGAATTTGTGACTTCAATATATCAAAGCGAACTATATGAGTCAAAATTGGCAATCACATGCTTTATATACAGTTGATACACCGCAATGTAAACGTGATTAACTAAGGTATCACTGAAAGAAAATAATATCTAGCGTAGCTGTTTTTACTCTATTAAATCCTCATTGCGAGGAATGAAATGGGAACGTTCATGACAAAAAAATGCGGCCAAAATGATTGAGAGAATATTATATACTTTGAAAGACTCGATTGTGGTGTACACTGTACAAAAACAATCGAAAAAATTATTTCTTGACTGGGTAGGAACACAAAATACGATCGTATCTTGTTTCCTCGTATCCATAGTTGGTCAATCGGCTTCGTTCCAGCGTCACATCAGCCCGGAGTATCATGTGTTCACCCAAAGTAAGAGGTTTCATAGGCCGGTCTCCCCAGTAAGGTTTTCTCACGAGTGTGCCGTCGTAGGTGTACATCTTCTGTTATTCAAATGTATATATTAGTTATAGGTATAATATAGTATACATAATTATTTAGGGTGTTTTCCGTTTAGAGTTGCCGGTGCTGCACCTTTTAGTAGGTGTTTAGTATTAAGTTGGTTAAATTTAGGCATTGCTTCCGGCTTTGCCCGAGAATGCATTTCAGAAATACATATATTTATAAATTATAAATGAAGATGTATAGTCAGAAATATTTGTTAAATATTTCTGCGACTAAGGCTGGGCAAAACCTAATCATTTGAAATTCGAATACGTTTTCGAATCGGATCGAATCATCAATTTCATATCAATACCAAATATTCCATATTTACTATTATAAGTTGTCTCCATCATTAAAATCGAGAAACCTATATATACGAATTAATATTATTAACATAAACAGACTTCAAGGCAATGTATTTTCAGTCCACACTTCTTGTCTGAGAACAAAAAGTTTAATATTTTAATGACATATACAATAGATTTTGGTCAAATTTGACCTAAAATCGATTGTATTTTGTCGTTAAATGGAAAATCCACTTCATTTGGCAAATTTTTGTTCCTTTAGTCGATTCACGACTGATTCGAAGCGGTCGAGGTTCGAAAAAATTACCGAATCGAATTGCCCACCCCTATATGTGACCCATGCTTGACAAAATTTTACTTTTTTATGGGTTAGGTATTCAAAATTTGAATGTTTTTCATTTAAACAGTTTGCTTTCCGATCATTCCAAATTGTAGGCTGCAAATTTGTGCATTTGCGCGCGTTTGTCCCTTGGCAGAGTCGCACAACAATGACCTACAGCCAAAATATGTCAGGTTGACATTTCTGCCACAAGTCATCTATTTGGAAGTTTAACTCGGATTAAGGATATCCTGTGCCAGATGTCGCCCTCTAACCAGAAATTATATTTCGTCAAGCAGCAGACACAGACAAGCCACGCCTGATCGGCGCGATCCATCAGCGACTCAGGCAAGCTTTACAAAAACATGAGAGTAGAGTTGTCTTTATAAAGACATGAGCGTTTCAGTTCTGGCAAGCATACCATCGATTAAGAAGTGGGAAAGGATTCCTTACCGACCTTGTCGCTGCTCCGGCACTTTGGAAACTAATCAAACCTTATTGAAAATGATATATTTTGTCAAGAATATACTACGGATGTAGCGTGCTTCTATGACATGTAACAACAACAGGCCATTCTTGACAAACTATGAAAAATATATTTTCTAACCTAAATATGAATACCGGATCTACAAACCTTTTGGGGTGCTTGGTATCGCATACCCAGAAGAACTTTTGGATCTCTATCCGCCAACGTGCTGCCAACTTCGATTATGTAGCATCTCATTTCGCGGAATTCGGTTCTACCGATGATGTCAGCAAGATGAGCACTTCTACCATAATTGTTTTGACAATATAACTCGCCAGAATCTCTGGTAAAGGCTTTACCGGCACCAGCAGTGACCAATAGGACGCATCTCCTTTCTCCGTTCCTAACGACTTGAACAGGGCAATCGCTTGCCTCGAATGAACGACCTTCATAAAAAATATGGAAATAAATTGATGTCAGTAAAATAATTGGAAAATAAGAGTACATTTTCATTATTTGCTCTTTTTCGCCTAGGTTTGTACGTAAACTATTCCTGACTGGATTTATTTAATACATTGCAACTGCGGCCGTTACCTTAAATGGAATATTTTCGCATAAGCTAAATACTAAAATATTCGATTCGGACCGTGATCGTGTCTATCGTCGATGGATTTATTGTATTAGAACAGAATTAGACTATAGTGAAAAGCGGTATAAAGTATATATGCTTATGGATCACGTGCGAAATTGATCTGAAGTACACAGAATACGCTTTAAAACGCTGATATATCGTTTCCTGAATACTTTAAAAACAAATAAACGGGAAAAATAAATTCAATATAATAACTTTTAAGTATTGTACAATATTTGAAAGATTTGCAATACAGGCTACTAAATAGACATCTTTCAATACAGTTAATAATTGTTTTAAAAGTGGCCTGCAAGAATACTACTTTGCATATTTCTTTATACTTTCTTTCTGAAATTTATCAATTTTGACACAAATATTTATTAGTACTCGTGTAGTAATGCTTGTTTTTTAAAGAAAGCCGCTTTCAATACTTTGTAAAATATATTTTTTTATTATTGGTCACATCGATGGGACTTCAAGTAAAATAGAGAAAAGAAAATAGAAAACAACGTACCTTGACAATCTTCTGCGAACTGACAAAATGAAAGTTCGACGCTCACCATCAGAAGAACGATTTTTAAAATTGTGAACATTTTACCGCTGTTATTTATACAAGTAAAAACTTTAAATCAAAACTGTAGTAAATAAAAATATGATATTAATAGTTTGTTTAGTTCAAGAAAAAACTAAAATTGTAAATCAAAATTTACAAAGTCGAATCAAGAACTACGCGATCAGTGAATTTTCCTTTAAACCTATTTTGTAGGTATGGGTAACAGATAAAACGCGCCGTCAGATTCGTCAAAGTGATATATCGCATTTTAAGGCACGTTATACTAAGACCCAAAATTTCTAAAGATTTTTCTGCGTTCGATTGCATTTCACTGCACTTTAGACTAACAACGTTTGCACTAACTTGTTAACTCCCAATGGTGAGCTTATATCTGAACATGCGGATGTTTTATTTCGGAACCCTTGAAGTTGTGAAATTCCCAGGCGTAAACAATGCCCGGACGTTTTGTCCCCAACAATGCTTGCACACCGTTAGCGTCAAGCGCGAGGTAGCGTCGCGTCACTGGAAGCAGACACGCGTCCCTCTAGTTCCGCGATGTCAATGCTTGGCGTTACTCGGTAATCACCTGACTGCTTCATGATGTTCTAAATTCCTAAAACATAGTTTTTCCCAAGTCTACTTTTAATGTTCAACATATATTGGAGATATGGCATCGTTATAGGTTATCGTTGGAGTATATATATATATATATATATATCTCAGAAATAGGCGATGAAATCAATCTTTTTTCAGCGTAAATTAATTTTTTTTTGTTCTCATGCAGTTTCCTTTTTTTTTCATTGAATTTTTTTTTAAAATAATATTCGAGGCACGAAAAGAACAACTACTGATACGGCATAGAGCTATTCATAAATTAAGAAGCAACTCCATAATCTGCAAGGGCGGACTAGATAAATAAAAAAACATGTCGTGCGTGTTGTAAGAGGCAACTGAAAAGAAACAAAGTAGGATAGGAGAGGGTTATACTATCGTCCATGCCAGCCATAAAAACATGCTAGCCGCATAAACATCAAATTAATTTACATTCTTTACATGTGTTTATTTATCTTTTTTGCATGTGTTTTGCGTTGTTCCAACCTAAAAATATAGGACGCATAATTATATAAATATTGTTTTTTTACTGGTCATTGGGAACCTTTAAGCAAATCTCATCGTAACTTTTTGACCAAATGAACTTTGCAACTACTTGTTTATTAATTGGTAAAATAATACTAATAATGATTTTACTTCAGTTTTTGCAATAACGGATTACTTAGTAGAAATTTACGAACCAACTACATTTAGATTCATTTTAGAACACAAAATTTCGAGGTTTGTAAAAATCTGAGCGCATTTCAATTCCAGGTTTAAACCAGCATAATTTTGCGATTGAACTTACAATTTTCAAGTTCACAAATACCAAGTTTTCCCGTTATTCTTGTAAGGTGCTACTATCCGCAAACGTGATATAAAATTATTTTTCACAGATTAAACATTCATTGCAACACCTACGCGACGACGACATTGTCACTACTGGCCTAACTGCAACTAATTTGAATCCCGAGACTTGCGTGTTTCATTTTGTCTCTTCTCGCCAATTGCATAAAATTGATCTACACCCCTATCAAACATTTAATTTTGTCCAGCATGAGATACAGATGGACCGCGCCTCGGCGTCGCGATCCATCAGTAACTCAAACCGGGCCACAGAGGTTTCAACATAAGTTTTCTGGTTTAGTAATGGATCGCGACGTTTAAGCTATAAAACATTCTTGTAAAGCATCTTTTTTTATTGAAAACCGCAGATTCCTTTTTACAACAAATTGTTTGTGCTCCCAGTAGGCTGCTCTTGTTTTCTATAACACGTCGACCTATCAATATTTATCAATATAAAACTATATCAGAAATAGAATCGTAATTTGCAATTATAAAGGAAACTCATGTAGGTCACTTTCCCTTCCTATGATCGTTTCCGCTCCTAATGTTGTGAATGGATCGTGACTGGTCGAATCGTTGGTGGAGATTTACGTCTTTTCCTGTCCAAATGGTCAGTTTAGTGACCATTACAAACGTCCCTTTTTTGTTTATTTTTTTTATTTTCCGGGAACCCTATTGAGGTCGAATTCTGTTTTGAATGGGAATGAACTCAATCAAACTCATTCGTACATGCATCACAAAAACACCTGCTATACAGCGGCATTTAGGCCTGTATGTACAAATCTGCAATAGCCCTTACGCATTCCTCACATCTAATCACATTATAACTATCGCCCAGGGCCCCACTCACTGTTCTTCATTATGAAGGCTCAGTTTCAATTTGCATATTCCTCACTTGATGTACCGTTGTTGGCACTACATATTGTAGCTACTCTTTTCGTTCAAGAGAATAGTTGGTTACTTAGGCGCAGCGCTACCGGTCTTGGTTAGAGTGGAATTATTAAAATAGCGAGCTATGTTGCTTATAGAACGTTTTTAACCTGCAATAACCACTGTCTACAAACTGTGCGGTTCTTTAAGAAATGATTCCTATTTGTGAAATTTGATAATGAATAGTCTATTAGCATGTGCGGATGACTTGTTAGACTATTTTACGGCGATTGTTACAAATACCCTATTGTGGAAGCGGCTTCTTGTGACAAACAACTTATTTAAATCGTGAGTACAATAACATCATCGTAAATTAATTCGATGTTTATTCTGTTGCTGTCTTTGCGCCCTGGGTCCTATTTCGAATTGAGAAAAAGTACAATTGAGCAAAGCATGCTTGAGTGTCAATGCCGAGTCTAGCGCGGGTCTCATGTTTAGGAAAATTGAATTATTGTACTTTGATAGAGTGTGAATGGGTAAGATTTGTTTTTATTGTGTATGAAACTCAATTTTCAAAATGAAATAGATGATATTTTTGTAAGTGGAATACATGAATGTACACTCCCAAAACAGAAAGTTTATTTTGTCAAGCATGAGTCACCGATGGACCGCGCCTTTTCAACATCTTCAGTCACCGATCGATGGTCCACCAAATGGATTTTTATTTGAATTTTCGATATATTCTTCATATACTTTACATTACGGCTGTCACAAGTATATCGTCACCCGGAAAAAAGTTGCAAATTAAATTTAATAAATACCTAACTTAACTTCAGACAAGTGATAGACAATATGGAACTAAAAAAATCGAGCCATTTGAAACCTAAGTGAACACATCGTAAGAAGAACGTTGCCTGATAAAAAAAAACGGTTCCAACCCCACTATGATCCTAAAATTGTCCCATGTCAAACAGTCAAACAAGCGTGCTGGTACCAAAATAAAAAAAATGATAGATCGAAATTATCATAAATTTGTCATCCTTGTGCAAACAGCTCTCGGTGGCGTATTGTCCGAAAGGCCGATAGCTCGACGCACTACAAAAATCCCGTGCTCGTTTAAAACCTTGCAAGGAGAGAGGGCCAAAGTCTTGTAATTATGACGCCATTAACGGCACAACAGGCGTAAAATCTTTCCTAAATGGGATTCTTATTGAATAGCATCAAAAACAGCCGAAAATGGGCCGGAGGCCCAAAAAATGATTAGAAAATGAGTTTTGAGGGTCTAAAGGTGGCTAATTTTTTCCAAAAATCTCTAAGCTTTGGAATTCCTTGCCTTCTCGCTGCTTTCCTGATCATCTTAATCTACAAGGCTTTAAAATTCGCGTTAATAGACATCTATCAGGGATGAGGGTTCCTCAGTTTATGAATAAATTCCTGCATTTCATGTAGCTCTTTGCACTTTAGTGGCTTCAAGAGAATTCAAATATGATTTGCCTCCTGTGGCCTTGCTCTGAGCGAATTTTAATAATAAAAAAAAATACTGAAACATTGCACAATGAATCTGGATGCAGCATTGGCAGCATCAGTTTTTGAATCTAAAAGAGACAAATAGGATATTCTTGCTGCGAAATTTAACATAAATCATGATTTTGTTGCGCATTGTGCCAACTGGGCCGAAGATGTAATTTCGATAATCAGGAATCATGATAGGTTGAACTGATGAACTGAATTTTCTTTAACAAAGAATATTTCGAATACTGCATACGTAGGGTCCATAAATGTTTTTGATTTTAAACTCATTTTTTAATGATATTTTTCAATTCAAATTTACGCCTAGGAAGGTTCGAAGCAGTATCCAAAAGAAACAAATAGTGGCTACTCGTATGACAAGTACATAGTTAACTTCACCGAGAGCGAGGACCCTATTGCGAAGCTGATATTGTCAAATTGATAGTAAAGTACGCCGAGTATTAAAACTAAGGCTTTAACAACGTTCAAAAATGCCGAAATAAAAGAAAAAAAATACCTTCCACAGATGTCAGCGAATTTTGGTGCAATACATCCAGAAGAAAACATTGCATAATGTCTGACAATTACCAAAACACCTACCACCCAAAGGTCAATATTTTATTTTGTCGTTCGGTAGATAATACCACACAACGAGAAAAAAAACAATGTTTATGAATAAAAGTAGGAAAATGGAACGAAATTATGTTGGAATATCACTGAAATAGACCGGTGGCGCGAAAGACTAATTCAAGTCATCGAGCAGCGTCACCAATTGCTGTTCAAGTTTTCAGAATCGGCTAATGAATTTGGCACAAAAGATAAATCGAAATGTATAAAATGAAACTAATGTCGTAATGTAAATCATATATCAATTGCATGGTGCTCAAAATTTATAAAACATTATTGGCAGTGTTCAACTACACTGTTTGGTCTCTGTACTTGAAGTCATTTTTTCAAGAAGGGGATGGTGGGCAACGATAACATGTCTAGTTCAGCACCAGAGTTACCCTGACCCACACTTGAAATGACGTTTTACGTTGGATGACGGCGTATTTCAGTTAATAAAATTTTGTTAAAATTATGCAATTGTAGACAAATTTTGATAAATCTTACTCCTGTTATTGTGGACTAGGATAATTCTAATGTGGGTTAGGTAACCCCCGAGGATATCCCAATTACATCCAGTTATCATGGAAGTTTTTGTCACAAATGAAAGAAGAACGTTAATCTTACCTTATAGCATCATTCTTATCATTTTTCAGTGCCTGAATCATTTATTTAATAAGCCCTTTATTTCAGAAAACACTTGCAATAGGCTGACGAAAATCTGAAATCAGTAAGACAAGTGTCAGCGGATTGTTATCAGAGGTTCAATTATTACGTCACTTCAATTGTGTAATTTAGTCGTTCTTGTTATCACTCTTAGTCTCTTTCGACGCCATATTTAAAGACGATGTCGTCGGGAAGTCACTTTAAAACTTATTTTATTCAAAAGATTGTAAAAATTTATAGAACTTGAGAAAGAAAAGCCCTATTAATCTATTGGTTCGGGGTTACCCTCATAAAAATACCGACATCTACTGGCGAAAGTCACGGAGTGTGAGATGAGCATACAAATTACAGCTGTAATTTGTATGGGATAAGTGTCGACTGGACGAGTGTGGGCTAGGGTATCTCAGGTTAGTTCAGCCACAATGGGTGATGTGAACTCAAATTTTTGATTCTTTAGCTTTGATTATCACACTCTCCATTGGGATTAAATACCCTTCTACACTCCCCTTCAGTCTTTTGGAAATCTAAACACATATCGAAAGAAAATAGCCTGAACTGAAAATATAGTATAGCATGGTGGAACCTTAATGTGGAATTAAATTAGACTTAGATAATGTTTCGGTAATTTCGATGTAATAAAAAGATTAATTTTGGGACAAAACAATAAAACAACACGCAGAATAAGTTGGTACGCAAACATATTTCCTGTTTCGGAGATATTTCGTATAAAATCCCAACTGAGAACTCTGCCCGTGGCAGATACAGCTAACGTTAGCATAGTGGCCTATTCCGAACCTTGCAAAGCTAACTAAATTTTAAAGATTAACTTAATTTTAACAATTTCCTCGAATGACATTGCTTTGTATTCTATATCTCGATAAAATTTTCAAGAAACTGGATTTCATGGCCTGATATTGCCCCCATCGGCGACTGAAAAAAAGAATTAAAAAAGACCTGTAAAGCGCTTTAGGACATAGGAAATCTTAATTTTTCACGCGACTTCGACGTGCATCTATCTTATTTATTCTATCTTAAGCCTTGAAATCCCTTTTTCAAGATTTATGTCAACCCCAAGACGATATTTGTAGTGATATAATTGGGAAATTCTATTTTCAAACTATACACCCTTTCTTTTCAAAGTTCGTTTATTTGGGTTCATGAGTTAACTTCATACTAAGCGAATGGCAACGTTTACAGTACTTTGGATCTTAAGTCCTCCTACTACCAGATAGCTCTATGCAAAGAAGACAGGCCATATGCCGATTTTGAAGCAGATGGCAAGCTTTACCAGTTCTGGAGGCTACCCTTCGGGGTTACCAGCGGTGTTTCTATTTTTCAAAGAAATACGGATTCTCTTTTAGTAAAACATAAATTGCGTGGAACTTACGCTTACCTTGTCAACATTACTGTAGTTGGTGATGATAAAACTGATCATGACAATAAACTCAGAGCTCTCTTTGATGCCGCTAAAGCTTTAAACTACAATTTCAATCAGAGCAAATCTGTTATTGCTCAGAGAGAAATCGATTTGCTTGGGTATCGTATTTCTTACGGCAATATCCAACCAGACCCTGAACGCATGAAGCTTTTCTTAGACTTACCACTGCCTACTACAAATAAAGAATTAAAAAGCATCATTGGAATGTTTGCGTATTACGCCAGGTCTGTACTAAGTCTGACCGCTTACCACTGTCTCAACCTGCAATGGATGCTTTTGAGTTTCTTCGCCAAAGCTTGCTCACAGCTCGTTTAGGCTGTATAAGGAATGGTGGTCCTTTTTGTGTCGAATGCGATGCTTCTAACCACGCAATTGCGGCTACACACAGTCAGTCTTGTCGCCCAGTGGCTTTTTTCTCTAGAATTCTTTCACCCACTGAAATCAAATATCCCATAGGGGAAAAAGAAGCAGCTGTTATAATCGAGGCGATTCGGAAGTGGAGTCATTTCCTACACGGGAGGCAGTTCACATTCGTGACCGACCAAAAAGCTATCCCCTTTATGTTCAATCCCAAATCTAAGGGAAAGATAAAGAATGCTAAGATTCAGTTGTGGAGAGCAGAACTAGGCTCTTTTTCTTACACCATCAAGCACAAATCGGGCAAAGAAAATGTTGTGTCCGATACACTTTGACTTTGGTATTACGAGATTGACTCACTTTGTACGAAGTGAAAATCTACCTTATTCTGTCGAAGACGTAAGATGCGCTGAGCTGAAGCCTCGATTTTATCAATTGCCTGATCAGAATTTGGTTAAAGCCACCCGTCCTTGGGAAATAGTTAGTACAGATTTCAAGTGTCCGGTCAAAGGCCGTACTCCCTACTTTACTTGTTCATTCTGGTTGATAAATATAGCAGGTTTCCGTTTGCTTCCCCTTACAAAAATATTACCACGTCTTTCTTCTGTTATCGATTGCTTAGTGAAATTATTCTGCTTGTTTGGGTTGTCAAATTTCATACATAGCGACAGAGGATCTTTCTTCATGTCCTGAGAGCTGAAAGACTACTTGACGTCGAGAGATGTAGCTACTAGTCGAACCACACCTAACATCTGACTGGTAATTCTCAATGCGAGCGTGTAAATCAGACTATTTGGAGGACAGTTAAGTTAATTTTGAAGGATCGAAAACTCCCCGATGAATCATATGACAGATGGCTTACACGCTACTCGATCTCTGCTGTGCACCACGACCAATTCTACTTCGCATGAAAGATTCTTAAACTTTGATAGGAAATCAATAATGGGTAAATCTCTGCCCGGCTGGCTTGTCCAACCTGGTCATGTCCTTCTCTGTCGTTTCGTTCGCACAAAAATCGAACCACTTTGTGATCCTGTTGAATTATTGAAAGCCGACCCGAGTTTCGCACACGTTGAACTTCCGGATGGCAAAGAAACTAGTGTTTCCAAAAAGATCTAGCTCCTTTACCACAGCAAAGCTTCACGAACGTAGACAATCCATCTTTAAAAGTACCCTGCTCTGATGAAGTTCCCTCAACCAATATTGATAAAAGCGGGTTTGACTAACAACCACTAACTCAAGAATTGAGACGATCGAAGCGTATAAAATGGCCTCCAGAAAAATACGGCGAATGGAACTGATCACGTGACTGTTAAATTCACTATTAGTTATCACTGCTATTTTGTGCATTTTATTAAATTAAAAAATTGGCGAGGGAGAATCTGGTACATATAATTAAGTACATAATTGTGATGTATTTTGGCGTTTGTGTTGACATGTTAGTAATGTTTATAAAGAGTAGATGCTAATAATCGATTTCTCTGGGGCTGGGCAGGTAATTTTACACCGTATTATTTGGTACTATCTCACCATACTCTACCGGTACAAAGTAGGCTACCGGTACTAGTACTAACGGGAAACGGATACACAAAAAGACACAACCCTGTGATGGTTTTGACTGTTGAATCGGCAAAACAGGAAGGTGTTCTGTCATCTGACATTATCTGGTACAAATTAAGCTGCCCAGAAATGAGCGTGTTTGAAAAAGATGGAACAAAACTTTGTTGGGACATCGAATTTGATATGAGAAAAACTACTACAGAAAAAAGACCATGCCTCATAATTGAGGATACAGGTGAAATTAATTATCGACATGGCGTGCCCAGATGAGTAAAACAATATTTCAAAATATATTAAAAAAATTATAAAAATATCAACAATTGGCTTTCGAAACAAGAGAAAAGAGACCAACCAGGTTTTACAGTTGAAATTGTTCTTGTGGTTATCGGATACTTGGGAGGCGGAATGGAAGAATTGAAAAAACGCGTTGCAAAAATAATTTTGGACGAAAAGAGAGTGAGCCAAAGATGTGGCCAAATGCTAAAAGTGGTACTTTTCCAAAAATCAATCAATTCTGAGAAATGCATTGTCTGGACTTATACAAACAATGAAAATCGGTCATCTATATCAAGCTCGCCATCATCTCCCGAAATCATTTTCTATCTGTACAAATGATTGATTCAACCTGCATGGAGTATTGCTGTCACATTTGAGGCAGTGAGGCTGCCAATGTTTCTTAGCATGCTCGACCGTATTCACAGAGTGTGATCAATATGAATGGCCCTAAACTTTCTTGTCTGCAAAGTTTGACACAGCGCCGCAACCTTGCCACACTGTTTATTTTACAGATATTATAATTGTCTTTGTTCAAGGGAGATTTCTGCTCTCGTTCCTCCGAACAAAATTTTTAATCGGTCAACACGACTAGCTACCAATCGCACCTATTCACTGTGAAGGTTCCACAACATCACAAAACAGTTTTATGAAAGAAGCTTTTTTTCCAAGAATCTCTAAACTTTGGGATTTCTTTTCGTCTCACTGCTTTCCTGATCGTGTTGATCTACAAGGCTTTAAAACTCGCGTTAATAGACATCTATCAGGGATGGGGGTTCCTTAGTTCCTATTCCTGCATTTCATGTAGCTCTTTGCACTTTAGTGACTTCAGGAAAATTCAAGTATGATTCGTCGCCTGTGGCCTTGCTCTGAGCAAAATTTGATAAAAAAGTTTGAAACGTTTCTCACGGACACATTGTTTATTAGAACTGCCAAAACTTGTAAAACAGGTCTGCTGATTAACAATAACATTAATATTATTAGCAATTCCAGCTTCGCTTGGTAGCCTAATAACAAGCAGGGGCATGTAAGTATAGGAAAGTATATATACAGGGACTACAGAAATATATGTTGGGTCTTCACTGGTGATATGTATACCGGCCTTTCCAGGGCATTTCCACTTTAACGGAATTACCATCAATAGCATTTCAGCAAACAATTTCTCTAAATCTGAGATACCTTATGTTCCTGAAATAGGTTTTGTTACTCAGTGAATTGCATAATACCCATAGCCATGTCTTACAACAAGATTGATTTTCCCAACTTTTTGTTAGTTGGACTACCACAGCGGAATTACGGCAGAGAATAGGTGTTTTTTCCTACACCGTTTCTCCAAGTATATTCCTCTGAATCTCTGAGCCAATACACTGTATCACATCAATCAGTCAAAGCAATGTAATGCCGGAGCATGCGATAACGGAATTACGAGGCTATTAACTGAATTCGGTTCTCTGATTTTTAAGGATGAGAACCCTATTCATTTCATTTAGCCTACGATGCTGAAGAGAAAAACTAAATAAAAGATATTAATATTTACTTCAACTGCTTGTTACTCTATTACTGCATTACAGATTACATTTTAAACTTGGAATTTCAGCATGAAATTGAATTATTAATATCACAGTTCACTTGCTCTAAACAACGGTAATCAAGTTTATAATAGAATCAAGGAAGTTGTAATAGTAATCGACTTACGCAAATAAGATAGGTCAAAACTCACAAAAATTTCTAATGACTTTTTCTAAATTTCAACAATTATAACTAACTTCAACATAATGCATTTAGGCGGCTCATGATTCCCTCTGGAGTGATATATTAAAACTGACAACTTACAGAATTTAGATAACATTATAAACTGACTGTTTTGATACCCTTCATATTCAGATCGTACAGGTTATTCACTAATGCTAGCCCTGCTTGCTCTCCACTCAAAGATGAATATTTAGATTTATACATCGCACAAGGAAGAATCCTTAAAACATAACTACACAAATAAAAACTAATAAATTTTAATGAACGAATGATAAATTGATTAATGTGATTAATCAATTGAAAGTGTTCCCCTTCTATCTATTCAGTATTTGTGGCCCATTAAGACTGGCAACGATATAATACTGTGTGAAAATCATCCTTTTCTGGCCATACCCATTCGCCAAGATTATTTTTTTGAAATTTTATTGTGGCTTCATCTTTTGAAGCATACAGAACTTGCTCTATGAATTTTTGGCATTTTTTTTTGCTGAATTCCGTGCCACAACCCATCGTAAATTTAAATCTCGTTTCCTACACTGGCCAGATTGCCATTCAAAGATCTTGAAAACTCTTGAGAAATTTATTTCAAATTCACTTGAAACACTCAATTCATCACGACTTATTTTCTCATTACTTAATCCATCCATCCATCTATGTAATTGTTGTGTGTGTGGTACTGCAACTAAGTTCTTAAAATTTCTATCACATTCAGGTATGCTGTTGCCTATCACTGTTTTGCTGGCATGGAGAGTTTTAATGTTTCCGCCGAGTAAAGTAATGCGGCGAAGCAAAAACAGTTGTTTAAATTGTTGGGCAGCTTCATCGGAAAAGATACAATGTTTTGAACATATCTAATATTGGTTTCAAGCCAATTGATTATTTTTTCAAACATACAGCATATTTGCCATGACTAAGGTGATCTGTCCCACGCACCATTGAACACGTTTTCTCATTTTCCCGAAAGCACACTGTAAATGAGCTCACTTGGCTATCAGCCCAGTAAAAGGACTGTATGACTTGTGTGGTATAATTTTCGGCGAAGTCTACTTGAATAACAACTTTGTCACGATCACATTTATTTTAGTTATGCTTGTCTTTAATAAATTCATCTGCCCGAACACGCTTAATAAATGATAATAATAAAGTGTACCCTCGAAGCATCGTCTTCTGGAACTACTTCTGAAGTGAATTCTTTAAATTTCTGACTGCCTTTTTGCAAGGCTTAGAGCAGCAATCGAACATTTTCATGATACTTGCACAAAGAAGAATAATGTGGGATATCACTTTGAAGCAGAATCTAAATCGGCAAACTAGGACAATGAGATAGATATATTTACTTGCATTTAAAAACATTCGGGGGGCTTCCTTAATAGTAGTAAGCGTATACTGCTTCTGTATATATTTTTTCTGTTTGCCTGTTCCTCTTATTATCATGCAAATTTTTCTCAGGACAAGTCCATGACATTTCCAAATAGAAAATTGTTTACTTCGTTTTTTATATGCTCATTTGCCTCTCTATTCCCAAAAGTCTCTTTTGGTTTATCCTTCACCATCAACCCAACATGTGCCAAAGCTAAGACCAGAGCCTTTCTCTTCTTTGTCTTAGTGGGGACGGTAAAGCAAGTTTTGTTTTTGCTTAGTCTAGACTCTGTGGGGTCCTAAACGGTGAAAAAAAGACGGTTTGAAACTTTCATTTAACTAATCTTCAAAATATAAAATCTTCTCATTTCTCATATGAAATTGCAATCCGGTCGTTGTGAGTCTACTGGGATGGACAGTATACTGCATAGATAGCACCAGTGTATGTGTCAGGGGAAAGAGGGTGGCTGGAATAGTTTGCAGGTATGGGGAAAATCACTATAGGGCTGTGTGGTGACCATTTCGTTACAGTTAAAAGCTGAATTATTTATAGGGCGTGAGGACTGGGGGTTCTGTACAAAAAAGCATGGTCTTGATACTATTGAAAATAAAAAAAAATTTGAGTTTGGTTTTTGATCATAGATAATTCTCACTGAATAGGTTGAGTCTGGGAAGTAGCATAAACACTGACAATAAAGTTTTTTATGAGGGATAATAAAATGGGAGCCGGGAATAAATTAGGAAAAAGGTGAATAGAAAATATCGCATAACAAAAGACAAGCAATGGGAATTTGCATACCGTAAATGTTGAATGATATAGAAAACAATCAGCAATACTGAATAAAATCAATAATTATGGGGATCATAATAGTTGTTTCCTGGAGCATTGACTCATTAATGTCAGACAGTATTCATTTCAAAACAGTTGAATTCTGGAAGTCTGTATTAATTTACAATTGATTAGCTTGTCTATATTTTTTAAATAATCTGCTCTTATTCATTTTGGACATGAGAAACTGGTGGGACCACTCGGCAATGATTTATCAAGTTCGATCCTTTTTATCGTGTGGATTTGATGTTTTCTTTTTCTTATCATTGTGCAGTGTATTCTCTAATAAATTGGTATTTTTCATGCTTAACAGTTGCTGCTGTCATTTAACGATATTTAAATTTTATATCACGAGAAGTAGGCTAAATCAGGAATAAATTACAAGCAGTTGTAGGAACAATTCCGAATTCATTCAGTATTCACAGTTCAATCAATCGGCATCATGCTGGCCTCAAGGTGTATACAAACAGCATTTAAAGCCATTGGACGTGTGAAGTCGCAACATATAGTTGGATATTCGACATCCTGTATAGATCGTAAGTCGCCTATACTGTATAGTTATGATAAGTTCATGACATTTTGAAACCCAGAATGACAAGCTTATAAGAACTTGCTTATAAGAGTCTGCAGCATTGCACCCCGTTCTTTCACTTTCAAAGATACTGAAGATCAGAGATTATGGCATTAAACTTACCTGAATCCCCAAACAGGAAAAGAAAGGTTTTCAACTAGTCATCTTGTTTGTTGTTGTATAAGTATTTTTTTGCCTGTCCTCTTGACCGCCTACGTGTTGTGTTTTATATTTTGTACCATATTTATGTGGGTCTGCAAATAAAACTAAGTCATATGTCAGTGCGAGCCTATTGCAGTACAAAATTGCTGAGCTTTACAGAACTTTATGCCTTTAATGCTATAAATTTGACGAAAAGCTAAATAAATTCACAATTAAATGAAAATAAAATGTTTGTTGCAGCATCAATCGGATTGACAGATGAACAGAAGGAATATCAAAAACTTGCATATGATTTTGCTCAAAATGAATTGGCTCCTAATATGCTAAAATGGGATGAAGAGGTGAGGTTAATAATTCTTCCAATGTTTCACACATGTCTGGACCATAAAAAATCCAAGTCAATGAATACCTTCTCTCATTTCTATTTCTGAGCGTTTTTTTTTTTTTTTTTTTTTTTTTTATTGAAATTCGCTCAGAGCAAGGACACAGAAGAAGAATCAAACTTGAAAATTCTCCTGCAGCCACTTAAGTGCAAAGAGCTACATAAAATGCAGGAGCAGGAACTAAAGAACCCCCATCCCTGATAGATGTCTATTAACGCGAGTTTTAAAGCCTTGTAGGTCAACACGATCAGGAAAACAGCAAGAAGGCAAGGAATTCCAAAGTTTTGATATTCTTGGAAAAAAGCTTCTTGCATAAAACTGTTTGTGACATTGTGGAACCTCCACAGTGAATAGGTGCGAATTGGTAGCCAATCGTGTTGATCGATTAAAAATTTTGTTCTGAGGAACGAGAGCAGAAAGCTCCTTTGAACAAAGACCATTATAATATCTGTAAAATAAACATAGTGAGGCAACGATGCGGCGGTGTGTCAAACTTTGCAGACTGCAGGAAAGTTTAGGACCAATCATATTGACCACACGCCTTTGAATACGATCGATCATGCTAAGAACAGTGACAGCGGCACTGCCCCAAATGTGACAGCAATACTCCATACAGGGTCGAATCAATGATTTGTACAAATGGAGAATGATTTCGGGAGTGAGATAATGGCGAGCTCGATATAGAGAACCGACTTTCATCGAGGCTTGTTTAGCAATACTGGTGACATATTCATTCCAACTCATGTCCTTAGACAGTGTGAGTCCAACAAGACGAATATTTAATGATTCCTCCAGAACAGTACCAGATAATGAAATTTGGGTTGCATTCGTATTAGTGTAACGATTACTTGATAAAACTTTAGTCTTCTCCGAGTTAAGAGTTACCTGCCAAGTGTCACCCCAATTAGATACTGTGGCCAAATCACACTCAAGTGATTTTGCCAGAGCTGGACGTTGTTCCGGGAGGGATTTTTCATTGAGACAAGAATATAGAGTTGTATCATCAGCGTAAATTACCAAATCACATATCAAATTATCGGGCAGGTCATTAATATATATCAAGAACAAAGTTGGACCAAGGATTGACCCCTGAGGGACACCGGATGAAATGGAATAATTACCTGAACGTTGTCCGTCCAAAACAACATTAATCTTACGATTGGATAAGAAAGATTTGACAACTGAAAAAACTTGTCCAGAAATCCCATACGATTGAATTTTCTGCAACAGACCTTGGTGCCAAACTCTGTCAAATGCTTTAGAAATGTCTAGAGCAACCGACTTTGCCTCCCCACAACGATCAAGGGCACGAAATATTTGTTCAGTTATTACTGTCAACAAGTCAGCAGTAGAGCGAGAACGACGAAAACCATACTGCTTGTCCGTGAGGAGACAAAGCGACTCCAGGTGTCCAGAAATTTTATTATTAATAATTGATTCAAAAATTTTACTTATAATTGGTAAGAGACTAATTGGACGATATTCATTAGGATCAGTTCGGTCGCCACAGTTTTTGAATGCCGGCACAATCGTTGCACATTTCCATGTATTTGGGAAGGTACATTCTTTTAAGCATTTATTAAAAAGTTTGGCCAAAATAGAGGACAACTCAGGTGAAAGAATCTTCAGAATCACAGATGGAATGCAGTCGAATCGAGTTTGGCAATCATTCTAGAGACAAGTAGCGGAGTTACTGACATGCTCTCCAATGTAACGTCGGTTCGATTTGGAAAATTAGGTGGTGAGGTACCAGAAACCGAACCAAGGCTGCAGTTATTAGAGAACATCCTGGCAAACAACTCCGCCTTGTCTCTGGAAGAACACAAAATTTCAGGGCCATTTGAAAGAGGAGGGATACTAGATTTACCCCTGTTCATTACATTATTTATTATTTTCCAAAAATCTTTGGAACCCAATTTTTGTTGTGAAATTTTGGATTTGGTGGATTCCATGTATCGAGTTCTAGCAATTCTGAAAATTCTTCCACAATTATTTCTAGCCTTTCTGTGAAGTCGTCTATTATTGACGTTGGGATGTCGACGATAGCGGTGGAAATGATGATTTCTCGTCGCTATTGCCGCCGAGCATTCGGGTGAAAACCATGGGGCAGAGTGGGGCTTCACCTGGAATCTTCGGTGAGGAATGAATTCATCAATTCCAAGGCGTATCCACTCTGCGATTTCCACCGCACACTCATTAGCAGGCAACAAGAAAACATCATTCCACGGCACATCGCGAAGGAAGTCCCGAAAAGAGTCCAAGTCACCGCCCTTGTAGTTATAAGAAGTGCGGTGAAAAGGAGACTCTTTACTTATGAGAGTCGAATTTTTTAATCTCAGCTGCAAAATGACGTGGTCCTGTATATATAGATAACATGATTCTGTCACTAACACTTTGTTAGATGATGAAACAAATTTAAAACATACCTTTCTCACAGCCAAACTTTCTATATTAAAAATGAATTGGGCAACCCCCCCCCTTTTGTGTCAATAGTTTTCAAATGAAATGAGTCTCTGTTTTAGAGCCACTTTCCTGTTGATGTCATCAAACGTACAGCAGATCTTGGATTCGGAGGATTGTATGCAAGTACAGAATATGGTGGAATGGGTTTATCTAGATTAGATACTTCCATAATTTTCGAAGCATTGTCATCTGGATGTGTTACTACTACTGCGTATATTACTATTCATAAGTGAGTAATAATGAATAATATTTCATACTGGTGCAATGTCGAAATTAAATTGAAGAAAGAGGCATGCCCTTTTGGCTTCAATATTTGAGTCAATTTGAGGAGATGTTCAGTTTGGCTGATTTGAATAGTCATTCACATTATTTGTTATTATTCGACAATTTTTTTCCAATAATGAAATTTTATAATATCAGCTGGTGTAATTCATCAGTGACTTAAACTTAACAAATATATTGGATAGATGGAAAGCATTTGGTTTGAACTAGTATTCGAAATATGGCAATAATATTGGAAATATATTTTTCCTTAAATATATTTTTCCTTTTTATTAAATGATCAATATTAATGTTTTAGCGTATTTTGTCTATTATGTAAATTTGATGACATAAGATTCAGCATCTTATGATTATGTTTCAAACTAAATGAAATTGTAAATATGGTACAATACAACACTATTCAAATGATGATATTCGTGGTCTTCAATGTTCAAAAACATCAAAAACTCTTTTTTAGCATGGTCACTTGGATTATCGATACATTTGGTAGTGAATCACAACGTGAAAAATATGTTCCATTATTAACCTCAATGAAATTACTTTCATCGTACTGCCTTACAGAACCAGGTGAGAATTCTCTATCAACAGCAACATCTTGTATTTTTTACCCTGAGGGCCATGGTTGAGAACTTCTCTATTTGGTTCACGCTTGACAGGATCTAGTCAAAAACGTTATTCTCTGCAGCGCACAAAATGGGTCTGTTTAAAACATTTTTTTTTTTTATTTTTTTTTCTAACCCAATCATAAATTTGATTTTGCTAAGCATGTGCTACCGAATTGACTGCCTTGTGGTGCTTTCCATCAGTGGCCCATACTGAATACTGCAAGCCTAGGCAGAAATATTCTGAAATTGGGATGGGAAAATTTAACTTGAATGTCTCAGATACATAGAAAATTACCGACAACATGATCTCCTTTGAACACAAAATATTTTCTAGGTTCTGGCAGTGATGCAGCAGCTCTGATTACAACCGCAAAGAAAGATGGAGATCATTATATTATATCTGGATCAAAAGTTAGTGTTATTTTGTATCTCTGGCATTTTCTTTTGATGTGGCCATGTACATCTGTTCCTGTTTATGAGTTGAAATCTTTCACAATATTCTCTCTGGATGAAACAAAAATTCAAAATCATCAGTAATGTGATATATCATAAAATATGCTTTTTAGTGAGTTTTCTTTCGGCTTTGAGGTACTAACATTCTGCAAGTATGAAAATAACATATCCAAGCATTTGATCGTAACCTCTATCTCTTACATATTTTGTAAAATTTTATCAACTCAGGTGGGGACTTAAAGAATAGTCCTAACATATTTCTTGCGTGTCATAAAAGGTAACTAAAAGGAAAGAAAGAATTGGTAGATGGTTTTCTCTTTTCCCAGGGAAGACACCACTCACTGCACTTTATACCATGGTGGTTTACTGCTAGGATTTTTTTTATAGTAATTCTATAGTAATTTTATAGTAACTCTAACTAAGCAATTTCTTCTTAGAGTGCAGTTGCTGGCACTTTGCATTGAGTCGCTCTTTGACATTTGAGTGGATGTTGATTATCTCCTTTTAGGCACTGCTATGAGCTTGGGCTCAGAGAGAACTTCTATAAAAAAAATCAGTGGGAAATATTGAATATTTGATAATTTTGCTATTAGATTGAGAAGAAGGATCGAAAAAAGCAAGACTATAAAAAAGAACTGAAAATGGCAACCCATTTACAACATATAACATTGCCCCACTGGCAGAAAAAACATAAATGGGCAGAAATGCTTTTTTTTCAATCAAATTCAAGTAAGATTTGATGAGCAGCATGTGGTTATGCTAGAACCACTGAACAACTGTTCGAGGACATTTTTTTACCGGCGTACAGGGCATAGAATGTTTGAACTACAATGTTCTCATATATAATCAATCTCAATCGTAAAATATACTTTCTTTCTTATTATAGTCTTTCATTAGTGGCGCTGGTACTACGGATTTCTACGTTGTAATGTGCAGAACAGCTGACAAGGGGCCGAAAGGAATATCCTGTTTCATTGTAGAAAAAGGAACACCAGGATTTTCTTTCGCAAAATCGGAAAGTAAAGTAGGTTAATTATTAGATGCAGATCAATTTTTTGTTGGGCAATACAAGCACTCATCAATTATGATTCGTGTCTGTCTAGTAGAATTTCAGCTACCCTGCTGCTCAGACACCCCCAAAATTTTGGTCATTCAAAGAAAATTTACTTGAAAGGCAATATTCCATTATCAATCATTCATTAGAAAAAAATGTAAACGTCTCTCGAACTGTAGAACCAGTGCTTATAAAATATATTAATTTAAAGTCAACATATTTGAAGAAATGACATGAAAGTTTTGAAAAGACAAAGCAAATCCAAATTCTGCCTCCACTTGCTCATTGAATTTAACAAAAGTAATTATTTAATAGTTGAAATCTAGGTTTGTCCCAGATGTCTGAAACTTACATCCCATTTTTTTGAATGAACAAAAAAAGATTTATAGAATAGCAGTGTTAAAAACTGTGAAGCTTTTTATTACTACCAGAACTACCGCTGCAAAGAGAGATCTTTTGATCTCTTAGTGTCTTTGATTAATGAGCTGGGAATAATTAGAACCCAAATACGAACATCAATTTTTGCTCTTATGACATCAAGAGTAGTACGGCAACTGACATTCGATAAGCCATTAGGATATATATACTAGTATAGCTGTCTACAAGCTACTTTTAATTCTGAGCAATAAAAAAAGTTTATCTCCCGTTTTCACAGCTAGGATGGAATAGTCAACCTACCAGAGTTATAACTTTTGATGAATGTAAAATTCCTGAGGAAAATAGGATCGGGCCTGAAGGCATTGGATTTAATATTGCAATGAAAGGCTTGAATGGTGGAAGGATTAATATAGGTAAAGCATCAAGAGTTTTTTAATATGTGCACTCTAGCAATCACGAAAATTATTGAAGCAATCTTGTCTTTTGTTGAGTATGGGTCACTGATGGATCGCGTCGAGTAGACGCGGTCCATTTGTGACACATGCTTAACAAAATTAAATTTCAGTTTTGATTACCGGCGAACCGGGTACAACAATTACAAATGAATTATTTTGCAGTTATTTTCTATTAATTATTATTTGATCCAGCATCAACATCGTTAGGAGGTGCGTATGCTTCACTACTCGCAGCGAAAGAACATTTAGAAGTGCGACATGCATTTGGAAAGTCACTTTCACAAAATCAGGTCTGGGGAAAATGTTTGTTTTTTTGTTAATAAGATAAGATTCAATTTTCATTTTGTACGAGAGGCAAGTTGACAATACGACTTGCACGCACGGCAAACCACAGCCTCTCGTGCAGTAAAGGTTACGGTCTAACCTTTCACACATTTTTATGGATATGGTTAGTGGAGGAAGTTGTAAGCAGCACTCACGTACAGGGTGCTTATGGCGGGGTGATGATCAAACCTCTCGTACATAATTATCCCTCTCGGCCATTGTCCGGACGATCAGATATGTGGAGCCTAAAGTGTATTGCTAACTCTTTCACAATCGTGATATCCATGCACCCGGCTGATTCTATTAGTCATTCTATGATCAAGCATGAGCCACTGATGGAGCCCTTACGGCCTTGAGCTTGGTGTAACATAGTACACACGGTTTGAAGCATGTTAATATGTCTAAAAACACTCACATTGAAAATTTGTATCTGTATGTGCAACTGTATGGTCAGGATCCACATAAAATATAAAGCCATTTCTCTGCGGAAACTACTACAAAAATTTGAACCTCAAGCTCTCAATCTGAATATTTTGCCTGAGGTTTAGGGTTGCCACTTTCAGTTACGTTCCTTTTGAAATCCTATAATTTCAAATTTTTCAAAATCTAATTAAAAAATCACTGTTTTTGTTTCAACTTCATCAGGTAAGCATAGACAATGGCCTAAAGTGCACCTAAATAGCAGCTTTCAAATCCTATCCTTGCTTGAATGGAGGTGAATCAGCTGATAGATTCTTATAGAACTGTGATTGCAAGAAAGTGAGTGGATCCTTTATTCCAAACACCTGAATAAATATATATTATTTTTTTTTTCAAAAATGATATAAACCTTCCATACCAATTCGAATAGATTACAATTAATGCATTCCAGTCCATTCAAATCCTGAAGCGGCAACTCTCGTGGGAACTACTCACTGCACTTTATTTTTTCGGTTTTTTCTCACTCAGAGTGCAATTGCATTGTAATTACATTCGAAATGAAAAGATATTTTTTCGACCCCTACCGATATATAACCATTGTATATTTATTTCAATTTTCATGTCTAGTACCTCCAATATATGCTTGCGGAAATGGCGACGCAGCTTGTATCATCTCGATTAATGGTCAGAGAAGCAGCGAAAGCATTAGATGCGTCACTTCCTAGCGCACCTTCTTTATGTGCTATGGCTAAACTACATGCAACCGATAATTGTTTTGAAGTAAGTATCGATGTCGGAATATTCTAGTATCATTATGATTTTATTTTCGGGTAATAGAAATTAATTAAGTTCCAACGTTAAAGGAAACAGATTCCACAGGAAGAAATTTTGCAGATGGGCAAAATTTAATGATATATCTTTTCCTAATAAATAAAAATTCTTCTTTCAAATGCCTGGTAGCAACCAAACCATAGGAAGGGGTTTACAATCACCAATATTATGGTTTTGAAGCCTTTTTGCCCGCCTAAAAAAAGAGAATGATCATTTCAGAGAGAGGAAGAAAAACTAGATTCTGGCACAGTGATTGACAGCATGATATGGCATTGTGATGCTCTCCTTTCTTTCATATAATAGCAAAGATTTTCGCTTTTTTGCAAAACGCATCAAGGTTTAAATTTTGGTGAACTCCTTTTGTAAATTCGAAAGTGGTTATTTTGCACTGATACAGTTATAAGGATATTTAGAAAATTTGTTATATTATGGTTGATATAGTTTTTTATAAAGCAATCCTGGTATTTTTGCATTCCATTCCAAAAATGTTGCTTTTTGGCTATTTTTGTGGTGTCTGGAGTGGCAAAGTTTTTATATATCAGGGTCACTGATGGTGATGGACTGCGTCTCAGAGGTCAGATCTCAGATGCTTGGAAAAATAACATTTCAGTTGGGTAAACTACAAAAGCTAATACGGATATTAACTTGCAGGTCTGCAACAGAGCATTACAAATGTTTGGTGGATACGGATATTTGAAAGATTATCCAGTCCAACAATTTATGAGAGATGTTCGTGTTAATCAAATATTAGAAGGAACTAATGAAATAATGAGGTTATTGGTATCTAGAGACATTTTCAGAGGATCATGAAACTTTTTCATTCTTTCCTCCTTACCATGCGCTTACTTTATTTCACTACTTAGGGAAATGAAAATTTTTTGTTGTTCGGCATAGATCATTTTTCAATTATGTAGGTTGAAGATAGTGCTGGGCATTTCAAAACCAATTGTGCATTTTGGAAATTTCACCAAGTAATTTTCCATAGCTAATTTGTATCTTCTTAAGAGTTTTTCAAATTTTATTTGAAATTCACAGTATAAATGGAATGTTTCGATATTTCAGATAAACCCTATTGCTGATATCTGACCATACTTTACCAACTTTACAGCAAAGTCATGATTTATGTCAAATTTTATGATGTAATGTTTGGCATATATCTTGATTTCACTGCAATATCAATCGATTTGAGAATAATTGGAAAAAATAAATTATTTTCAATCAGAATCTAGACAACTTGACTATTTGGATAACGCAATGCTTATTCCAGTTTTGAGATTTGAAAATGCTCAGCGCTAGTAATAATAACTGAGACACAAATACACAGTTTATTTTTTTGAAACAGAAATCCTACTTATATCATTCGTTAATTACTCTGTAATGCCTTGAACTGCTACATATCAGTGTTTTTGCCTACAAATACTTCTTTAATTGTAAAGGAAATCTTTGACGGCTCGTATAATCTGAATATTTTTTAACTGATTGTGGAAAAAAAAATCAAAATGTTTAGCACTGGAAAATTTATTTTGTATTGCATCGCATAATTTGAATAAACTTTTTTCTGTCAATACGGCTCCCCTCAATCAAATGTATGAATTGTCATTTTCAAGATAGACTTCTATTGCAATCCCAATCGGAAAACAGCTTTTGTTAAGTATGTGTTACCGATGGATCGCGTCGATGAGACTGATCCATTTGTGCCGCATGCTCAACGAAATATAATTTCTGATCACATGGTGTCACGCAGACACCAGGGAATTGATGCTGAATATGAAATTAGGTTTACTGATGCACTGTGCATCCTTATTTAGTGAAAGGAATATTCAATGGTGCCATTGTCAGTTGTTGTAAACCTCCATCTGTGCTAGATCTCAGTAGCTTGTAAGTGTTCTGTGAAGCCGATAACCAACCTTCTGGCTCAAATAGTTTACATGCAAGATGGCTGCAGAACTCTCCCTTCTTGCCGGTACCAACAGGCATTTTCTCAAAGATTTTCCTGGCTAGTTAATGGAAATAAAATTACCCAACTTCGACCATAGAATATCAAGTTATCAATATCATCAGATATTGTAGAAAAGTAAAAGTTGAGTCCAAAATAGTATTTGCATAAATTTCCCACTGAACCTTTAGTGAGTCAAGGATAGGTAACAGCTGTTCTGATTACACACAAGCAAAAAGATAGAAAAGACTAAATACGCGTACCTTCAAAAGTTATTGCACAACTTAACTCTTCTTGAACGCGACAATTGTGTGCATTCAAGTCAAACAAACTACTTTAATCATTTATATATATTATGATAACAATCATGAAGGCATAGATTAACTGCAATAATAGATCTGTTAATATACACAACACTTAATATACGCAACACTGTTTGAGGCCAAGTTGGTCCTATTGAAAATTGTCGGAACACAATATATCAATTATGCAATGTGAAAATAAATGGATAAATATATGAAGTATTACTGATAAATTCATCAACAATTGTAGTCGAGCTTGAATTCTGAACCAACAAAACTTGTCATTTTTAGACTAAACAAGGATTTGTACAAACTTTATCCACCGTTCAGCAGATGATTTAGCCATTAGATTTTATGACACCAATCTGGATACAACTTTCTTTATATATACATATATTGTGTGTTGTTATGATGTCACACAAATTGAAATGCTGCTCGGACCGAAGCGTTACTGACTGGAAATAGTGTCATTGCTAGGCTTGATAGCAGTCACTTAGCTCATGCACACTTGTACCGGCCTTTTGAGTGGGACATAGCTAGGACTGTGCAATGTTCAAAATATTTAATTCAAAATCGGTACAATTCAAAATTTTGTCTTGATTGACATGTTGCTGGAAAAATTCTATGTTTGTTTAATTATAAATTTTATCAAACAAATTATTCAAAAAATATTTGGTTGTGTCACACTCAAACAGTATTTGCTGATGTAATTTGCACATGATATAAATATGAATTGACTTCAAAAATGTAAATTGAAATAATCATATAAAATTATGCAAGTTAAGAAGTGCATATCGCTGAATGAAAATAAAAATCAGAAAACTCTTATCATACAAATTGCATCCATACTCAAAACCGTACCATTTCAAGGTTGGAATATTAAAAATACTTGTAAAATTCAGGAAACAATCATTTAGTTCATTATTAAAAATCTATTTTTATCCTGTGAAAAGGAAAACAGAAAATACGTCTTAATCATATGGCCGTACGAGGAGTTCAGCATTTCTCTCACATATAATCCTCGTATTCTAACCGACGTCAAAACGATCAGAGATGCGTAGCTCTAACCAGGCACCAATTGAATAATGAAAAAATTGTTTTTATCGTGAAAATACAGCTGAATGGTTGGATTTAGAGATATTGTTTCCCAGTAAAAACAATTATTTTGTACGACATATAATCATGGACCAACCAAAGAAACACAATCCCTGAATATGTGTCATAGTATTTTAACAGAATTGTTCTTGATACCTCGAAGGTATTCTTCATCATGGGAGAATATTTTTGAAAAATCCATATTTCATTAAAAAAGGTCTCTTTTGGTAAAAATGGAATATCAGGCATTTATGCTTTCCAATTTATTTACCGTAAGTGCATTCGTTATATTTAAAATGAAGGTAGGTGCCTTGAAATTAAAACAAAACCTCAGCTTCACTTTTTAGTAAAATGGAATATCAGGCATTTATGCTCTGCAATTCATTTAAGTGCATAATACGTTATATATAAACATATTCAAAAATAAAGGTAGGTACCCTGAAATTAGAACAAAACTTCAGCTCAATTGCCCCAGTCTAGAGAGATAAAAATTATTAATTTTTCCCAAGACGTCGTTTTACTTCGTTTTTCACACTTTCAATGTAAGACATCTGCTGTGCAGGAAGATAACGCTCAATGAGAGAACGAGGGATCATGCCACCAATATCCATATTAATATATAAACATAATTTTGTTTTATTAGGATCATCTTTGCATCTACATACTGCATATCCAGTTGGATAATTATGAGCCCGGACAAATTTTGATGTAATAGGTCGTTCAGACATTTCAATATTTTCTGCAAAAATCCAAGAAATTCTATCAAATTCTGAATTGACACAAGGCAAATGCTTTCGGAAATAATATAAATCCAAAAATTCTCTGGAAGAGATTAATCCCATGCCAGCGGAATGTGTGATAAAAACCCCAACCATCATTTCGTCAGAAATATTGCGCACGCATTCAAAATCTTTCACACTTTTATCCCAGGCTAACCTTTCTCCTCTGTTTAATGGAGGTCGCATCACATCATAAATTGCATCATCAGGAGCATCAATCTCACATTCAAATTTGTAAATGTTTCCAGAAAAATGTGGTGACTTCTTAAACGCTACACTCATGTTTTTAACAGGTGCAAGTTTCTTCCATCCATTATTGTCATCATGATATCTCATTACCTCAGCCTCCAGCTTATTTGCCTGAAGTTCAAATTTTGCCATCTCCTATTATCTTTGTGGAAAATCCTACAGATTTTCTGCAGTACTGTTACTTAATATCTGGAAATTCAGAATTTGATGATGATGCAACAATTTAGTGTATGATGACATTAAAACAAGGGAAACAGAAAATAAAGCGTTGTTGAGCTTTAAAAATTTTTGATCGCTCGTTCTATTTTATCCATGGGTCAAGACCCATAAATCCTGTATTAGAAAAACTTGATAAGTTTAATAACAGTTAATGTGACAATTAAGTCCCGCATGCATGATATCCTGGCAGTCAATTCGTACCAGTATAAAATTTATACCTTGAAAAAATCACTGTTGGTCATTTGGTACCCTTGCTGAGAAGTCCCGGGAACTTGACACGGGTCTGAATTGACTGGCAATCACTTCAAACAATGTTAGTTCGATTTATATATAAAGCTGAAAGTATTGTCATATCATATTGTGAATTTTTTTTAATCTATCTATGTCACAAACATCAATCTCAAATACCAAAACAAAATTATTATAATAGTCATATCAGTACGAATAAAAGTAGAATCAGTATTTTAATTTGGCTGTTTCAGGAATAGACTCTGGACTAAGTAGCGCATGTCAGAATTTGCCACACTTACAAGGCAGAATGTATCTAATTTAGCTCGAGAAATTTGGCACAAACATCCTGTATGTCATGGAAGGAGATCCTCATCCTTTTAATGTTTTTTTGGGGGCATTTCTTTTTACCTTTTTTTAAATTTTTATTTTTTTTTTTTACATATTTTTTATCACATGTAGAGTTTCCTCTTGAGTTCTTTTTTCGTGTGTGTTTGAATCCCCTTTATTTGGTTTTGTGGGTCCCTTATGATGTGCCTGGCATAAATTGGTGGTATTCATATAAACTTTTTTTTGAGGTAAGCAAACACGTGTTACTCTCTTTGAATGTTTCCTCAAAACCCATTCTCTGGCACGTTTTACAATTTTATTTCAGGCTTTGTTTGCTTTCCTGCTAACTCTGTAATGTGATATATTTATTTGTATAGCTTTTTGTGTCGACAGAGGTGTCCAAATAGACTATGTCTATTTCCCAACAAAATATAGTCCTATCCTGCTTTGTACCGGTGATTTTAAGCAAGCAATTCCAGTCTTTTCACATCAATAAAGTTCCCCGGCGACCTTGTCTGTAGTTGAATGAAACACAATTTGAGTCTACAATGCAACAGAGCAATATCTGGACTAACTTCAAGGTGAAAAACCTGGATAAAGCAAGCAGACCATTTCTCAAATTATACTGTTCAGTGTTTCGTGCATAGATATTTGCCTTTTATTAATTTCATATTAATAACATATTTAAACGTATTAAGGTATTAGCCACGTTATTTTGCTTAAAACATAACTTAACCATTAACTTGTAACGCTAAAAGCAAGAATGGGATAAAAGATTTAATGGCGCTTATAGCTTAAGCTTATAGCTTAAACAAAGCTTTTTGCGCCAGGTCAATTCAGGCAAATATTATAAGAAAGAGTTGGATTATGAATATAAAAAACAAAACAAGTATCAAACGAGTCTACCAGTAGATTCAACAAATCTTAATACATGTAATACAATTCTTTCATCAGTGAGTAAATAATACAACCTGAAAGGTACATCTAAACTAGCACATAATTGAAGTAATATGGATCGTTGGCGATCAAAACATCTACAAAATAAAATCAAATGGGCAACAGTCTCTTTAATATGACATAAGCATATGATAATGCAAGCACATGATAAAAGCAAGAAGAAACAAGATATGTTTCTTGTATGAAACAACACAATGCAGGATGCGTACACAGTACACCGTAGGCACCAGCCCTCCTGGCGAATCACGGGGAATTCCCCTTCCTATAGTTACATTTGATTTTTAAGAAAAATGACTTATAATGGACGTACAGTTGGTATATTCGACATGGACTATTTTTTCTACGTTTATTCCATTTTACAGATCATTTTAAACATAATTTGGAAGAAATTGGTGAATTTTAGAGAAAACCCTCTGGCGGATCATGAGGAATTCCCCTCCAATATATTTTACTTTGGGTAAAACGACTGGTAATAAATAATTTGTTGGTTGACTGTGTTAGACATGAACTAATTTTTTCTACGCTTATACCGTTTCACAGATTATACTAATTATACTATACCTAAATATAATTTTGGAGAAGGTGGTGAATTTTAAAGAAAATCGACCGTGCGGATCATGGGAAATTCTCCTCCTATACATCCTCCTAGCGTATTTAGGCGGTATGCCAAATGTGTAATGGTTCAATCACACGCGGGTGCCGTCACTGGTGGCACGTATGCATTCGGTTAAGTGCAATCGTATTGTCCGAATACTATAGGCATTGGCAAATAATCTCCCTCCCTAAATAGAAATAAATATAGATTTATAGCGCAATAGGGAATTCACTCTCGCTATTTTATATAGCACAGACAGATACATATCTCAGCTATAAGCCTTTAGACTGTCAAAATTTAAAAACACATTTTCTTCCAATTTGAGTTTGTATGCCAGATTTATGGAATAAGGCATATCAATCAACCTCACTCCATCAGTGGCTCATGTTTGATTAAATATATTTGAAGATTCCTTCGACTGGCTAATCCCAAACTTTTGGTCAGATCAAAAATACACAAATTACAAGAAAAATAAAATGCGGCAGTTAAATCTTTTAAACGGGAATGTGGTGTGACCGAAGTCGAGTAGTATAGGGATATACCTGAGCGGGAAACGTCTAGAAAATGCGAAGAGTGGTACTTTTGACTTCTGGAAATTTCACGTCTGTTTATCAGTGTGTTATCAACTTTGAATCCAAATATTGAGCCTTATCCGAAATTGTTCCAATCCAAACAATTTTAAATATATGTATTACCAGAATACAAGCTGAAACACCACAATATATATATATATATGTATATGCACGATATTGACAAACAAAGTGAAGTTCGAATACTTTTCCATCAAAACCGTGTCGACACAAGGTCTCAAAGGAGAGCATGAAGAATCGGGATCGAAATTATTCATTTCTTTTTTCTAATAAATTGCCCAACCAAAGGCGCGCGAAACTTTGACCTGTTTTAAGTTAACTTCGAAATGGGGGTCAGGCTGTCCCCTCATCAAAACTGAGGGGGACCTGTCACTCTTGTGAACAAACGAAAATGTTTGAACAGTTATACCAACTAGCGATTCAAGAGGGTGTGGGTGCTATCCTCCCTCCTTTTACCTAAGAAAAAATCGCTCTCGCGCTCCTTCGGAAGGCTTTCGAAATTACTCCGGATTAATCAATTTTAGGTCGTGTAAGCCCATGTTCCAAAATATTTCCGCTTCTCTGCGTATTTTTGGCCGTTCAAATACCATATTCAATTTTGAGACAACATTTTCGCCTACGGCGCCGATTATGACGTCATTATTTCACTTTCGAAAACGTCAGTGATCATTCCATTGATAAAATGAAAAACTGACACATTCTGAAAAAAAAAGAATCAACGGAATATTGAAGTGCCTTGGTTCTGGTAAAGCCTGTACTGATTTATTTTGAAAATAGGCGAAGTATAAAATCTAATAACCTGAAAAGATTATTTTTATTCCATGGAAACTCTTTTCATAGACATACATAAATTTCTGTTAAATATCCCCGAGGTAGCAGATGTAAAGATGGAATTTGAATGAAAGCTGATGTTCGGAATTGAATTATTTAAAAATCATGCTACTGTTAGTTGCGCAATTTACGTAATTGAAATATGAATTTTTGCAACAATAACGATTCTAGAATATTGAAATATTTGGTTATGAATAGGAATATACAGATAATTCAATTTGAGCAGTATTTAAAATTCTTTTTATTACACAAATAAAACTTCAACTTATCAGTACATTGCAGTAAAACCGTAATCTATATCCAAGTCGATTTCTGGCATATTGCTCAAACTAGTATATAAATAATCATGAATGGTTTATTGCGGGAATACTCAGTTATTTTAGAAAGTTCTCAAGGTTAAATTACTTCTATTAAACTAATTTAAAATTTAAACTAAATTAAGCTTTACGAAATAAATTTGTCATTTAACAGGAAATATTATTGTAAGATAATTACATTTCAAATTATTACTTAATGAATCTTAGATGAAGAGTTGGCAGCATGGGTTCTTGAATCAAAACGTGGCAAAGAGGAATTTTTTTTATAGCCAGAGGAACACCATGTCCAAGGCTCTGTAACAGCAGCCACTTATAGACTGACAGGTTTACAATTGCTGGAAAGATATGATATTTTCCTGTTAGGCTTAGGCTACTCAAGTCATTACACCCTGGGTTGAGTGGTGGGCATGGATAAGCGAGCTGGGACTCGAACCCGAGATCTTCAATCTGCAATGCCAACATGTTTAGCCACTAGGCCATCGGGCCTGTAAAATTTAACAGAAATCATGATTTTGTCGCGCATTCTCCAAATGGGTCGAAGCGGTAATTTCGATAATCAGAAATTCTGATATGTTTTCTTCAACTACCCAAGTCACAGAGAATATTTTGGGATATTGCATGCGAAGGGTTCATAAATGTTTTTGTTTTTAAACATATTGTTTCAATGAAATTTACGTTCCGGAAGATTCGAGGTAGCATTCAAAGCAACTACATAATGGCCTCTCATATGAAAACGAACTACATATGTTAACTCAACAACTGCATACAAAGGAATGACCCTATTGATGAGTTGAAATTTTCGACTTGGCACTAAACTACGGCGAGTATTGTAACTAAGCATACAATAACATTTTCAAATCCAGAAAAAGAGTGTCTCCCACAGAAGCCCTGTAATTCTGTTTGAATTAATCCAAACGCTGCATAAGGTCTGAGACAATTTCCCAAAACTGACTATCCTTCACAAGTTTCGTTCACAATTTGGGAACTTAACTTATTGAGTACTTATCTTTGATCATCACACTCAATTTAACTCACATAATTTTATCGATTCCAATCCCCTTTCAAGCTTTATGGAATATAAACTCTTGTCAAAAGGTAATAAATAATCCGAACTGAAAATATACTATAAAATAGTGGTACTTTAATTGGGAAATTAGAACTAGATTCGAATATTAATATTGAAAATGTTTCCGATTTCTCTCAAATCAACCTAGCATTAAATTTGCAAAATTGGCTTACACATAGATGCATTTTTGTGTAGCATGCACCATGTATTTCTAACTCTACATATGATCCATCTGTGGTTTATGTTCAAAGAAAATTTAGACAGGCGTGATTCAAATTAATTTTTTTAGAATGATTTCAAGCGTGCTCTTTTCATTGCTAGTTTATTGACTAATAGTCTTTCGTTATTGTAGATTCTACTGAATTATTCAATGATAATTGAACGATAATAACTTGACAGTAACCAGATTACGTAATTTTAAACCTCGTAGGTTACGGGCTATACAGTTGCCGTTCTTCCTGGTAGATGATTCTGCCTGCCATCGCCCATGGCCGTTAACGCCAGAAGTTGTCAAATCTTGAGGAAGGGACATAAAAACTAGAAACACCAATTAATGCGCACATTTATGTTTTGGCATTTCCAATGTAAAAATAGACCAATTTTCAGGCAAAACAATAAAAAGATGCAGGATAAGATATTTATGCAAAAAAATTTTCTGTTAAATATTCTTACATAAAATCTCACAACTGAGTAAGGGACGTAAAAACTCTAGTGTCTTCGTTGTAATTTGGGATATTTTTCTCAGAATTTTTGTAGTAGCTGTTTGCCATTGAGTATCGGCTATGTCTCATATTTTCCTAATTTACTATATCTAGGATTGGGGTTTGGCTTGGGAAAAGTTTTCTATTTGAGTTTATGCTCCTACCGAAAAGGTTATGTCCCCTATATCCTTATTAAAACGGCGTGTCGATCAAGGATATCCATGGGCACCACAGTTCAGACTGAGGAGCTCGCCACGAAAAGCAATGTTTTTGTCATGCACTCAAGCATGATGCGGGCGAAGTAAAATTGCGTGAAAATGACGTAATGTCATTTTACAATAGTTTCCTCTCATGTTCTTTTATCCTCTTTGGTGTCAGTAACTGCATTCCAAGCGAAATACATCCTAAAACAGAATTAAATTACCCTGGGCGGTAGAAATACCACCAGTCCTAAATTGGAATTGGACAAAGAGGGTGTACTTTACCTAAATCTTCAATACTCAAGCTAGTTCTTTAAATATCCAGCTCGGCTTTCCTTTTCAACAGGATATTTTTTATAGTCACTTTTTAAAGTGGAAACCCTGACCAAGGCCGTGTAATATCGGCCACCTATAGTCGGACAGGGTTACAATTGTTGGAAAGATATGATCTTCTCCTGTTAGGCTTAGCTTACCCAAGTAAATACACCCTGGGTTGAGCGGTGGGCATAAATTAGCGTGCTGGACTCGCTGGGACTCGAACCCAAGATGCCAACATTTTTAACCACTAACCCATTGCGCCCACTATAAATCAATTCATATCCCAGTTTCCCTAATTCCCGAAGTCTAATGATAGATTGAATAGGGCTGTTAAACATAAGTTCAATATCACACAATAAACTGAAATATGCAATGCGTTCGCATGAACATTTTATTCAGAAACCAAGCAAAAATCCAACGCTTTTACACCGATTGGATATATTAAGTAAAGCAAAAGCACCAATTCAAACTTTAGAACACATTTTATATCTACTAACAGAGATGACCGAAGCGATCATGTTCGATCATATTAAATTATCGGGCAAAGTAAATCACAACTCTTATAAAACCTTTCAATGGTTCAAAACACACGAATTTAACAGGCTTTAAAATATATATATATTTATTACATAAAGGTGTAATTGCGTTCCAAAAATAATAATTGAGAGTATGTTTAAAAATTTCAGAATATCTGGAAAAGAAATTCCTTAAAATGAACTATGTCAGTACAGTAGAACATGCTCCTGAAGACAAAAGAATCTTGATACTACACCAACCACCAATTTTTCGCTGAAATTCGAGCAGGAAGAACATTTCACTAATTTATCGAACAATACTGAATTTTTAAGGGGTTGAAGAAATTGGCGATCATATTTTGTATAATATACCGAATGAATGCCAAGGTGTGCCGGAAGCGCAAACATTTTGCAATATTCATGCCAGATCAGGTACTTATGTTGCAGGCCTCCGTGGAAGAGTCTCTGCCAAATGGAGCTGATATGTTTGTCCTTTTTTCTAATATAAAATCGCTTCTTTCGGGTTCAAACTTTTCATGCAGATTTTTTTAGAGTAGGGATTCGATCTTTATTGATTTCAGAAAAACCAGGTTGATTTAAAACTTTGGCTGTATTTTAATTCATTTTTAAATATACCAAGTATGTGCTTGTTCAACGCTTACGGGGAAAATATATCTTTGACGCAGTATGGTATGGATCTTTTGGAGATAAGACCATTACTTGGAATGTTTTTAGCTTAGAGTGCAGTTGCTGGTACTATATCTTGTAGTAGCTATTTGTAATTAGGTAGTCGTTTGTTGGTTCCTTTTAGGCACTGCTTCCGGCCCTGCTTTGAATAATTTTAACAAAAATGGTATGTGAGGTTTTAATCGATTTGAATTCTCGGCAATAATAACTAAATCTGTCTGGATATATCACAAAACGGGAAATCTGGAGTTCTTTTCGGGATTAAGTTCCAAAGTACTAGCAGATACATGAGATATTATTCTCTCCATTGACTTGGCGAATCGTAATATGTTCAAGATTAAAAAATATCGAATAATTTTGAACTGTTCTTCTCAGTTGTTTGCTATATAATAGATCCAAATAAAACATTTCGAATATTTAATTAGAACAAATTCGGAACAAAAAGCATGCATAAAAGCACCATCTTTTCTAATGTGTTAGTATTCAATCATAAGTATTTTTATCGCGAATAATTAAAACAAAACGTTTAAAAACGATCAAATTAATTGTTGTGTAAATGCATAAGATTGAAAATTTAATTCTGAATATCGAACATAAAAGACGCTTTTCTCGTTAAAGTTCTGTATTGCTACTCTTCTTTCCTGAATTTGTGAGTGCTGTGTGGAAATTGCAGAGATGCGTAGTGCAGGAGTGATGTTGACATGAGCTGGAAATGAAAAAGTAAATTCAGTGATATAGTTTTGGGAAATTGATTCACCTATATATTGCACGTGGTACCTATAGCTGGATGCTTGACTTTGTCGTGAGCCAACCCATTACCAGCATCAGCAAAATGCCATTATGCTAGCTGAACGCTTTTCTCGTTAAAGTTCTGTATTGCTACTCTTCTTTCCTGAATTTGTGAGTGCTGTGTGGAAATTGCAGAGATGCGTAGTGCAGGAGTGATGTTGACATGAGCTGGAAATGAAAAAGTAAATTCAGTGATATAGTTTTGGGAAATTGATTCACCTATATATTGCACGTGGTACCTATAGCTGGATGCTTGACTTTGTCGTGAGCCAACCCATTACCAGCATCAGCAAAATGCCATTATGCTAGCTGAAAAGCACAACTACAATATCACTACTAACGTTGTGTCCACCGTTTTAGGCAAGCATGATCCCACAGACAGATTCACTGAGAGGCCATTACTAAAAATTGAAAAAGTCTGAAAAAAAATCTGATTCGTTTGGGCTTTTCGGTATAAATCGATGTTCTAACGTTTTTTACTGGATTTAAATATATTCAATATATTGAAAATATTTTGATATATCTTATCATATCGAGATTTTGGCAATTACCTTTTCATGCATCAACATCCATTCACTAGTTGACATCCTAATACTGATGAAAATCTACTACTTTATTAGCTTGAGGCTTCAAGGGACTCAATTCAGTACAAATTTTGGGGGTTTGTATAATCTGTACATACATTTTTCATAATCAGGCGGCGAATAGGATTTCCGAACACAGGTCACATAAGATGTTGGCATGTCGCACGAAATATGAAAAATGTTTGATATCGTCAGTCTAATCAGGAAGTTTTTGCGTTTTATTGAGTATATAGGTCATTCCGTCTGTGGCTTATACTTGACAAGATGAAATTCCCTTTAAAACGTACCTGAGAATAAAGCCCTCGTGATACATTTCTAAGTATTTTTCATTTCTTACCAACTTCTTTAAAGGAACGCGAATATATTCTACGAGGTTGGTAAAAGTAAACGAACCGGATGAAGTCTTGATCTTTCGTAAATACTCTTCGAATGCAGCATCGAGATCAATCGAATCTTGTACCCATGTCTTATATTTATTGTAAGAACTCGATTGTTCCGTATCGTTCATAACGTGATTGAAATAGGAATATTCAATTTTATGCCAAGCCGCCCGTTTAGCCATTAGTAAGACCCATCTTTCTTCTCCGTAATTGAAAATACATTCGTGCAATGCGTCGTGACATGGAAATGAGGTGGATGTGATTGTAGCAAATTCATTGACCATGTTTGCCAGTTGAAGTTTCAGAGGGAATATTTTGCTTTTCGGATATGTTTCTTTGTATGCTTCGATAATTCTCACTAGCGCACTATAGACTTGTGCGTTGTTGTCAGGAGTCATGTCGGCTAAAAAGTAATGTAGTCCAAGTAAACTGGAGGCGAAAATTTCTGCATCTTTCTGAACAAAATTTGCGATTGTGTTTTCTTGGAACTTATTTAATCCTTCTGTGATGATCTCGAAAAGTTCTTTGGCTTTGTCGTGACCGATGTAGTTAGAGATGACGGGGTAAACGATGCCAGGAATATATTGTACCATCTGCAGTGAGCTTTTGGTAAACTTATTCGCAAGAACGAACTTCATGAATGACGCATAAGCCTTCGACAGTGTGATGGTTGCTTCGTTTTCCACGGTCATAGCTTTCACGATGTCGTGAAATTTTTCGATAAAGTCATCATACGACCATATTGCGCCAAAAAATTTATCAAGTGGCTTTCTAAGTTTTTGCCTGTCATAACCCAAAATTCCCAAAAAATCTTCAATTCCTCGTGCAAACTCAACTATCCCACCACCCTTAGAAAACAATAACCACGAATGCTGTTCATCCAGGAGAAAATCCATTGCTAGACTGTCCCCCCTACTGTCGAGCGCTCGTATTCCAGTAAACAAATCTTCGACGGTCAATGTACTTTCCGAACCGAATAGTTGTTGACAAGTAACTTTGTTCCCAGAAGATTTTCCGATGCATCCACCATATATGACTACAACTGAAAGGAAAAATAAGTCTCATTCTGTTCGGCCACTTTTAAGTTTTCAGAAAAAACATATACAAAAAGAAATGTGCAGGTAAACTCCGCAAACGCCAAAATTCAATAATATAAATATCAGGCCGACCAATCAAATCTGTTTGGGACTTGCATATTCGAATACAGATACAGAATTAATTAACAATCGACTACATTTGGCGTCAAAAATTTCAAATTAGGATTTTCCATGTTTGACCTGTTAATTCAAAGGGGGAATTTCTATGCATCATAAGTTTTTGTCATTATATAGATTTAAAATATAAATTCTGATGCCTTTTCTCGAATTTTTGAATAATATTATGCCAAAACACTTTTACTTTTACGCGTGAATATTCTTTTTTGTTTAAATTTAAATTAGTAAAGATGGAATGCAAGTTATATTTATTTAATGAATAAACACCTAATCACACACTTTCCTATACTTACTGTTGAGGGTGGTATTAGCGATGTTGTATGAAAATTCTTGTATGAAACATTCGCTTTTCACACTGCATTGACGTTCTGCCCAATGGTAAAATGGTATGTGTGCTATTGTCACGTTAAATCCCTCATAGCATTGTATTGAGTAGCTTACTCCAAATGTGGTGAAAATCACAAGTATTATATTCACAAACCGCATGGTTGCCAAATTCTGTAGTGAAAAAGGTAATATTAAAACTCTTTATTTATTATTTTCTTGAATCGAAGCATCGCTAGCACAACGTACAGTGGCGAGTGCTAAGATTGAAGTATACGTAAGAGGCGACTAAATAGACACAAAGAAGTTGTAGATGTTATTGCTAACGCCCAGAGCAGATATCACTAACTTCACGTTACCATAGGAATTCAGTTCCGTTTGGGATGTTTCCCGTATAGAGAGCAGTTGGTGCTACTAAAACCAGTAGCTCTTTGCTATTGAGTGGTTGTTAGTTGGTTCCTTTTCGGTTGCCCCTCAATTTCTTTACAACTAATCCTATTTTTAACTTCATCACTAACTGTAGATCTATATTTGATATTCTAAAAATATATGACCGAGTTTCCCGGGAAACTTTGAAAACATTCGGTACGATAACTTTCAGCAGACCAGTCTTATATAAGATGAGAAGTCTAGAAAGAGCGTGTTTTTTAAACCTAATATGGGCACTTTCTCCACCGCTTGCGCAAAGCGCATGTCTGGAATGTGTTGTTGCGCCACGATTGTATTATTGCACAATCATAGTTCGAATGTTTTGTTCCTATGTTCTCATTTAATTTTTTTTATAAGAACACATGGGTAACCCCCTGGGCTTGGTTTGATGCTGACGACTTAAACCTCGAAAAGGACACGTCAACAAAACGGTTTGAGGAAAGTTACCATGGCGCTTCACTCATCATAAATACTTGATTTTGTGAACGGTGCAGAACATGTTTCGTCAATATATTTCTGACTAGAACTATTGTGCCTACAAGACCTTTCGGTTGTATAAGTAATTAGCGGTTTCATTTAGTTGCGGAAAAGCCATCGTCGTCTTTTGGTATTAAACTGAAGAAAGTCTCGTCGTCAAGGTTTTCATGAATATTTTTACATTTGAACTTTACCTCAATAATGGCCTCTCTGAATAGTGTTTAACAATTACAGAAATGAGGTGCAGTGGCATTCTGCCATAGCATTTCTGGCCAAAATTATACATGAAAATATAAACCTGTCCACAAAATGCTCAAGATGAATTGGTTATGTAATATATTTACTAGAACATCAGGCTTCAAATACGGATAAAGTCAGTAAAATCAATTTTGAAAATTACAGTCGAGCGCAACTCTGCTTTGCTTTGAGATTTGCTATAAAGTTCCCGAAGTATCGATATTGAAATCGCTAAAATGGTTTAATTGAGAAGTTACTAATATTTATTTTTTCAAACAACGAGATTCTTCATCCTGACTCGACTCGAGCCACTTTTCAATGACTTGACTCGACTCGTCTGAGCAAATGAACACGACTCGACTTGGCACCGACGCACACGACTGGACTCGGAACTTCCGAAGCCCGAGTTTGCTATTACCTTTTGGAAAACACGTTTTCTGCGGTTGCGTGACCCATTACGGGAAGAAAATTAAAATTTTGAGAACTATTTTTTGCAATGTACCCAGCTGTGAAATCAGGATTCGCCTAAGAGATAATGATGATTCCAAGCGGTTCTTACAAAATGTGGCGTGACACATTAATATGTCATTGCTATTGAATGAATTTAGAAATCGAGTCGTATCTCGAATTGCGACATGAAAGTACAGTGAGTCAGAGACTCGACTTGACTTTAAATTCAAGTATTAATATGACGAACTCGACTCTCAGCTCGTCCGTTCTTTGATTTGTTCCTAACACTGCTACACAGTAGAAAATATAGTGAACTTAAATATTTCACTTCAAAATTAATTTGAAAATTACAAGTTAAAAAAAGGCGGTAACTTAAGTTCATGAAGGGAAAGGCGAGTAAGCGGCACCATGCAATTTCGATGAAAAAGGGTTTTCGTGTTGTGTTATGATCAAATAAATTTCCATGTGGACAATTTATAATGCGCATGAAACGATACTGAGAAGATGTATTCGGCAAATATCGCCAAATATCGCCAAAAACATCAAATTAAATTACGTCGACAAAATGTTCCTGAAGCGAGTATTTGACAAAATTTCAAACGTAAATACGTTTATATTCATGAAATTGATACAGAAATCCGATTTTAATAAATATATGAACCTTTTGTTTCAGAAGCCATTGGAAGAGTATCGTCCCAGGCATTGCAAGGGACATCATTAAAGAAGCATAGAAGCAGTAGATGGTTTTATCATCCGCAGAATATACACTGATCATTGCACTATATTATAGTTTAGTTGCGCGTGGAATATATTCCTCTTAGAAGGTAGTTACGACTCCACATAATATATTTAGCTTTTAGTGCATTGGTTCTTATTTATTTCATACCAGGTGTTATTTCCCACCTTAATTCGAATGAATTTCATTAATAAAGGTTATGTTTTACAATTTTCATTAAAGCACAGTACGGCACACTTTTGCCAACAACTATTAACTAACGGTGACGAATAATTTCATCCGCGCCAGATCAGAAAACAACTAGTGGGTATTGGGAACCAAGTCTTTCCACGAAATTTTACAGCAAAACGACGATTGAATTAACTTCGATTTTTACAAGCATCCATATCGTTAAGAAAACACATTTCTATTTAGTACACATTATTTTCGATGTAGTCACATGAATTCGACAACATTTCTGTTTACTCTTTCGGTATTTACACCGCATTTTCGATAATTGATATTTATAATGAGAATAAGAAGTGTATGTCACAACATCGCTTACCTTACCTATCACCAAATTTTGTGAAAACATTTCTTGTTAAGTGTGTGTTACTGATGAATCGCGTCGATGACACGCGGCCATCAGTGACTCATGCTTGATAAAATAACATTTCTTAAGGGGACGGCGCAGCAAATTCTAATATTGTTTCGGCACGTTATCAGCAGATGAAAGAAATTAAAAATCTGTGGCACCATCGCTAATCCAGTCTTTTGTTTGAGTGAAGGCAGTAAAATGTTGTTTTTTTTCGAGAAGAAAAAGTAAGCGTTGTAAAGAGCTCCGCGGGCCTGCATATGAAAAAATGGTAAAAGGATGATAAAAAAGAGTTTAAAATTGATAAATAACGGGGTAGGGACACTTGCCTCCGTGCTTCCTCCTGTTGGTAACGTTCGCCAGATAGCAGAGAGGGTTGGTCGGTTTTATGTGAAATAAAATTGGATGTGACAATGATGGCGTCATAGCCGCATTCAATGTGTTGGAAATTGTTGTGCCACTCCGTGCTTTTTCAACTTTGCAATTGATCTTCGAGCACTTTTAAAAGCATTTGTGGTGAGTATCAGCATCGGCCGATATCGCCAATTTTAAGAGGTAGTGTTGCTATCGCTTCATTCGTAGCATCCCTAGGTAAAAGTCAATAGTAATAATAACGGGGTTCAATTGAAATATATTATTTTGGTTTAATAAAAATTATTGTATAGGCAAAAACCTTTCAACCATAATAAAGATAGCAAAGTACTTATATAAAAATATTTGTATTGGTTGAAAGGACAAAGCTTGGGTCTGTATCTAAATGGGCATGTACTTTCAGAGGCGTGAAAATATAAAAGCACAATGACCATTTAGAGTTTTTTTTACCAAAGTATGCAAAGCATTTCGCGCTCCTTTCCGTCCGCACGTGAGCTGAAGCATTTCACGATAAATTAGTTCTATTTATTGCAGAAAAGATCTGACATGTTTGCGATCTGACATACATTTTTTGCTGAAAAAAATCGTCAAAAAGCAATTGTTTTGCCTCAAAATCAAAATCCCACATCACGCGTTCATTGTTATTTAAATAACATTGTTGAATTTCAGCAATATCCAACTGACGCAACACCACTCTTCAAACATTTTCGATTCGTTTTCGTTAAGCGTCACCATTTCGTTGCAGTAATCGAGGCTTGACGACTCAAGCACTTTCATTACTTTGGATTCTCAACCCGAAACGTTGGAGTTTGACCTGGATAATGATGATCAGTTCTCATAGATGATGGTTTTGATAACTGACGACGATACATCTCCATTCCAAACGTCGTTAAATTCATAGCGATATCTACCTAGGTTAACGTGGCCATCGCAAAAAACAGACGCGCATGAGGTAGGTGCTGTGGTCGGCAGAGAAAAGAAAATAGTTGTTGTATTTGCTTTCATATTTCATAGAATGAGGTCAAAAGAGTTTATAGAAGTATGTTGTAGCTACATATTATCAGAATATTCCCTATATTCAACAAGAATATATCACGAGCATTCGGAGCAACTAGGTAATATTCGATTTCCATTTGCAAAGTTGGCTACAAAAGACAAAATATATCTAGTACCTTGCAAAATTTGATTTTTCATTTGAATAGGAGTGCTAGCAGTGATGCAACGCCTATTGTTATCATGAGATCTATAAATTTGTTACAAAAACAACGATAACTACATTTACATATACCCGATTCCATTTTTTTCATGACAAACATGAGTCGCAAATGGACCACCCCTCAATGGCGTGATCCATTAATTACTCATACTTAACAAAGTAAAGGTTTGAGGAAATATTTTTTAATGGATTATGCAAATTCCCTCTAAATTCGGTCATATGCCCGCCATGGTAAGAAATGTTGACGTTGTCGCACCGCCGAGGCGCTGTTCATCTGTGACTCATACTTGACAAAGTATATATTGCCCAACTATTTCTTACTGGTAGCTGCTGTTATGATAATTTCATGGAAAATTATTGAAATGTGTTCGGAATTAATTTTAATGAAATATTTAACAAGCAAGCGATAGAAAATATTATATTCAATTGTGGAAACATGGAAAAGTTTTTTATCGCACGTTACACAGTGAGTTAAATCAATAATTCGCGTTTCGTCAACGCAAAGGTTTAGGTTAGAACACATTGAAGTGAAGCACCGGGAAGATATGCTACCAAGATTATAATTGTCGAAAAGTACAGATAAAAGTTCTGATTCGAATCTCTATTCGAAATGTCACATTCTATTTGCAAATGTTGTTTCGAACCGCTTATGTACCGCAATAAGTTGAATCGATTATATGTCAAATTTCAAAACTTTGTAGAAGGTATACTAAATAGATAGCCTAAAATGTAAGCGATGTTTTTTCTCCTCGGGTTCTGATGTATTTTAATATATATTCGAAACGATGGAAGGGCGGTATGATTGTCTTTCTACTGTCTATCAACTTTAATTATCGAAAGCCTACTCAATTGGAATCATTTGCTGCTAAGTCCCGAATATATTGTAAGGGATTCTTTAAGGCACCGCTTCCGGCTGTGCTTGAAGCTAACTTCAATAATAGAAAAAAGAAACCATAATCAACGGAAAATTTGGTTATTCCCCATTCTTGAATTTTATTTATTCATTTATTTTTGTTTTTATACTTTAAACTGTGCCGGATTTTTGTACTTCCTCATACCTTGTTTTTATATGTATCAAATTAACCAGATGATGTTCAAGTTATCATTATTGTGTCCGGCTGTTATTATCCTATGTTTACCATATAGCTCTACAGAGACTGGGAATACTCCATTTTCAAACGACAAATGTACCGAAGCGAATAATCTGTTTAATGCAACTGTGCAAATTCGTGAAAGTTGTTGTGAGAGCTTCTCTTCATTCAAACGAAGTCCCTTTGATTTCAGCATCGCAAAATATCTTGATAATTTACATCGTTTTAAGTGTTCCGAAACATTGCAAAGAGAATGCGAAAGACGGTATTTCGGTTACACATCGTTCTCGAGTTTGATATATATGAAGTATTGCAATAAAACAACCTTCAGGACAGATTGCATACAGACATTGCTGAAGACAGTCCGAGATAAAAATGTGGATGTAATGACGTCACAATTGAACGAATACGTGTCCGATAAAAATTGGCAGAAACTCGTGTTTCATTTGTACAACATTAGCTTGAAACATGAATTATCTCAGGATCCTTGTGTGCAAGCTGCAATGTTTGATCTTCCTACAGGAGAGTATCGAGAAGTGATGTTCATTTATCAGCCTTATTGTGGAGATATATGGTGTGGTTTTAACTCTGAGATTACTGATTTTCATGATTTTTCTACGTGGACTTGTATTCCAGTCAGGTAAATAACTTATTCCAATCAAAAATTTTTTGAACGAATATTTTGTTAAGCATGGGTCACTGCTGGATCGGGCCGATGAAAGACGGTCCGTCTATGGCACATGCTGCGCAAAAATTCTGATTGGGATATAACCTTATTATACATTAATCTGAAAAAAATTGTATTAGAATGCTTCCGCGATTATTGGTGTTTGCCTATTGCTGAGATGTGTAGTTAGCCGAGATATACCTACGGCGGCAAGTTCAGAAACAACACCGGAACGGACTGAACAGGACAGCCGTAAAAATAATGTCGATGTCATCAAACGGTTATTACAAACAATTTCGGAGGCCATAATTTTAATTTGAACTACACAATCCGTGATATTTCTGATATTACAGGGAATATCGTAGTAGTGATATCGACCTAGTTGTTATTTAAGCTGTAGGTGAAGTTTCAATAACTAAGTTTTAAAATCGGGCATTACTTTGAATTATAAACCAGGTAAACTAGCATAATCATAGTTTGGTTGCATTTTAGGCAGCTTTAATAAATATATAGATTTGATTCTTCGAATGGTCTATTTTGAAAGCTTTTTGTAATGCAATTTACTTGGCTTCCTAAATTAAGAATCTAGTTGATATATAAGGCAAATGTACTTTTTTTTACCTAGTTAATTTACTGTGAAACTAGTTAAAAGTATTTTGATGATAAACTCGGCCAACTAAACGAATAACCAAGCTAAAATTGATATACTAGATTAAATCGTTACTTTTCTACCTAAAATTGCCAACACTATGTGACAGACAATTGGTTTATGAAATATTTAATAATGATGTGAAATAGAATTTGATTTTTGATAGTTCCGTACGTCAAATTTTGATTTAATTTATTTATTTCAGATGTCAAGTGACTGTGATCATAATTACCGTTTTGTGTATAATCATGAGTATTCTCACAGTGTCAGCAAACATTGTTGTCATCGTCGTCTTCATGAAAAACGAACGAATACGAAATAGCCAGGCTCTGTATAAAATTTCAATAGCATTCTCCGATTTGCTCGTGGGACTCTTCATTTTTCCGAGTATCATTGTGACCACACACATTTCGTATTCTTCTTCGAATTTATCTCTGGGATACTACAATGCCGTGGGATTTATCACCACGTTATCGTTCTCAGTATCTCTCTCTACTCTCATAATGTCTGGCTTTGATAGAGTATTTGCTATTTTATATCCCTTCAGTTATGCACAACGAAAAACACAAACACTGGCATATTTTGTCATAGGAATCACGTGGTTTATATCTTGCCTTACTGCATTATTGCCGATAATATTTCCGTCAATAGGTTATCACATGACTACTTCAAGAGCTCTCATATCCATAGCAAACGGTAATGCAGCTCTCGGAGTCTTGGGATTCCTGATGGTGATGGTGTGGATGAATGGTATTACCTTGTACAGCATTGTAAAAATAAAATCGACGAGAGTTCGAACGCCATTAGATACGGCCAGAAATAGAAGACAGATGGAAATAGAAAGAAAACTTACTATAACTTTATGTATCATGATAGGAGCGTTCACATTTAGCGTATTGCCGTCATTCGTGCAACAAAGTTTGGGATCAGTAGGGTTATTTCGAAACGCAAATTTCGCTGTATTCACAACTACGGAAGCAATCGTTGTTCTCATTTTTCTTTCCAATACCTTATGGAACTGTTTGATTTATAGCTTCAGAAACACTGATTTTCGTGAAGAAGCAAAGAAGATATTTTGCTCTAACTTGAAAGCTTTCTGCCTAAATAAGCAGTGCGAATAACATCGAATAAAAATGTACATTTTGGTGCAGAAATACATACAAATATTTGAAGCATAAACTCACCCTCTACACGTTATAGGTATTGCATTATTACTATTTTTATGTATGTTAAGCTCGAGAAACACTAAAATAATAAAATCAAGTTGACGTATTTGAACCTCGAGAGGATATTAATTTCAACAAAACAGAACTGAAAACGTTTGGAAATGGCAGGACGCAAAGGCTATATACGACTTGATAGCAAAGAGCTACTACAAGATGTAGTACTAGCAAATGCACTCCAAGCGGAAAACATTTCAAAGGAAAGTGAACGGCTATGGTAAAGTGCAGTGATGGTTGTAACGACCGATTCCCCTACGGTGATCGTTCATAAAGGGAGTGTTTGATAACGCGCCCACACACTACGCTCTTTAAATAATTTTAGTTCGATTTCCAAACAAAATTCAGTCTGTGCTTTCAAGCAATCCCGTCCTTTCGCAGCAATAAAGTTCCTCAGCGACCTTGTCTATGACTTTGAACGCTACATCAAAAACGGTTATTGAAATCGACGAAATCCTGTTGCATGGAACACAATTTAACCCAACATTGTAATACAAAAAATTCATATCAAAACGTGGTTGAAAGTTCGATAAGATGTGTTGAATGGTGTGGATAGGGTGGAGCGGTTATCTGCCAAAATATTTATAAAATGCCCTAATGACATTTTTGCAAACATGCGATTGCGAAGCGGGAAAATAGAGCACAATTTCCGCGTCATAAAAAACGGGAAATTTAAACCTGGAGAAAAAAAATCGAACAAAATCCAAGAAAAATGAGTCACAGACGGACAGCGCCTAGATAGTCCAGTCAATCTAGCTCCAATTCGACCCTAACCCAGATAAAATTGCAACAGAATTCATTTTGTGACCAATTGTTAGCGCCGTAATCAACTGAGTACTGATAAATAAAATCGGTTGCTAAACCCTCGGGAACGTTGAAGGAAAATGTGACGAAATTTTATACTAACCCTTGAGTGATTACCCAGTGAACGACCAGACGATAGATACTATGACGTCGCACGCAAAAGACCTTTTTGAGTAACCTACGCGTTGCAAGCTCTTGAACGTTCGAAACGAAAACTACTGGCTTGGCAAGAGACATGGCCTTGTTATGTTGCGTTAAGTTTTGTATCCACAAATCGATGATGACAAAGAGTGTCGAAGGCTCGCGAAAATTTTTAGAATAATCGCATCTGAGAAGCTTTGGACTTACTATAAGCCACTTCACCCTACGCTTTATTTCACAAGAATGTTTTTTCATCCAGTTTATAATTGCACTTACATTTCATATCATATTCCATGTAATATAATTGATTTCATTCGTTCTATATTAGGCACCAGCTACTCCGAAACATGGTGTAATACGTCCGATAAATTTACTCAACAAGACTTCTACAGCCCAAAATCATCGGCGAATGTGTTTATTTGTTTATTCTCAGTTTGTTCCTGGTTCTGTCATACATCCAATATTCCTAATATATGGATTAAATTAGTTTAGAGCATGGGTAAAGGATGGATCTTGCCTACAAGTTCCAATCGTGAGATTATCCGTTAGATCCTACATTGGAATTTGTTCTCATTTTTTTGCCAATTTCACAGTTTAAAATTTAATTGGATTTTGTTTTCATTATATTCATATAATATTTTTCCGACAATATTTCTGTAGCTATTTCAATGTAATTCAGAAAATTGATTTTTTTATTATTCAAATTCGCTCAGAATCTCCACAGTGCACAAATAGCTGCCTAATCGCTGAAATGAAGACTAGAGGATATTTATCACTAAAACTTATTGATCAGAGTTTTGAAGCGTTATCAAAACGTTTTGAAAAGCAGTATAAAGGAAGTGAATTCCAGATCACAGAAGTTCTTGTAAAAAGCTTCATGCATAAAATTGCGATTGAAATATAGATTTGAATGAGTAGGCACTTAGGCAGTCATCTAGCCTATCCAAAAACCGCGAGACCAGAAAGTTTAGACTAGGTTTCATAGTTTGGTTTTCAGACTTCATTTCAGACAATGATGTTGTTTCCATTTTCATATACCTAACTTCATTTTTCACACATTGGGAATCTATGAATATATGAGCATGTGAAAGTGTCATTGTCTTTTCCATCGGAATAATTCAAACGGTTTTGGATATTTATCATCAGAAGCAAGTGACGCCAGGGAAGGAGTACTGTTTCGTGGCCATTTTTACCAGCGTTGGCAGGTAACTGAATATTCATATGAAAAGTGGAAAAAAATTCGGAATTTCAACCACTGTGTCGGATAACCAAAAAAGCTTTCGGGCAAACGATTTTTGTCCGAATTTATATGTCTCAAACAAGATGTTATAATTTATATGAAAATACCATATAATTCTACTACTTTCACTGCCAAAATGATAAATTTTTCTGACAAAATGTCAAAAAATTTCGCGCGTCTTCGGTTCGCTAGTATCTTAGGGAAAATTTGATATTTTTTCATGTCGATATTATATTTTGACACAACCTGAATATCTGCGTTCTTTCCAGAAAACGAAATTGGCTCAAATGTTAAACGATGTGATACTTTATATTGAATTTCTCCAATAAATGATGAATGCGTCCAGATTTCAAATTGTCCGAATACATTTTTTTTGCAATTCTGTCTTGGTCAAATCGCAAATTGACTAAACTAAAACGGCGCACATCCATCCACGCTTCGCGATAACCTTTTTGTGTGGAGGATTGTCATGGCTGATTGCGTAGCCCACGTGCATCCACTGTATTTTTATATGTTCTATGTTGCCGTACTGCCTGCGCTGTGATGTGTTGTCCCACAGTACAGCACACAGAGTTTAGACAGGTGTTTGGACACGGATGCCGGCTATCAGGTATAGAGAGTTACGCTTTGAGCTATACAGGAAAGCCAGTTTGAAATAATTGGTCCTGCAAAATATAGCGTTGCACATCATACTGCATAAACACACAATTGATGCCGATGCGCTAAAGATAAAGAAATATTTTCGGGAAATACAGCTAACTTAGTTAGAATCAGATCATGAATGGGGAAATAAAAAATATAAGATTGATTTTTTGCAACAAAACTCGAGCACTGAAGGTGCACAAATTTTTCGGCTATTGCATCATTTCAGATTCAGGGCCTAAACGCTATAAGATTCTTTCTAATATTTGATTGCATGGATGACGGACATGTCGGCCCAAGAACAACTCGACTAAGTAAAAAGCTAGCTGTGTTAATTAATCATATGATAATTGTGAATTATATATAAAAATAAAAAATATATTTCCTTCGGATTTAAAATAAATCAAGACGCTAAACAACGCTTGGAGGAGTGTCCCTCCCTTCCAAAACCTCATGAGCTATCCCACCTCTGCTTTCCATCGCCACATGCACTTTGATTCCGTTTCATATTTTTCTTAAAATGATTTTCCAGGTAAATATCCATGTTTAAAGGGAGCTAAAAATATAGAAGTATACTTTTAATAATCTTGAATTTTTTTCCTGCAACAAGTAATGTCAAATATAGTGATTAACTATTTTGTATCCGAACTTATCAAAGCCGCCCGCCATTGAGTCCATCGAAAAATGAGCCGCTTTTTTAAGGTGTAAAAGGGCTCACCAATCTTACTTTTTGTTTACAAGCTCGGGATACGTACTGTATTAATATTTGACTGTTTAGCGTAAGCAGATTTTTTCTGTTTGCCGAAAATGAGGAAATATATCTTTCAAAGTCGCCTGGTTTTATGGTATCATGTTTCACTGGTGCCCCGAATCTCTCTCTCTGTTTTATCTCTGTCTGTTGAATTACAGTAATAGTTGGAAAAGATACCCTATTACAAGCTTGAATAATGAATGACAGAACCAGGTAACTGTGGGGCAATTTCTATCTGTCTATAGAGGGATATTCTTGCACTCTGTATCTCCCAGGTCTGTTGTTCAATTTTGTTTTAAAATAAAATTCGATGACTAATCAAAGATACTTCTTTTTACGACTTACTCACAACTTCTTATGGTATGACCATGAATTTTTGTGGAAAAAAATTGTTACAAATTTTAATAAAGGTACGAATTGACAGACTGTTTCTTTCAGGTTGGGAACTATTCAATTCTTTTTAATGTAATTTTAAGCTAGTACGAATTCACCAAGGTACGAATTTACCGTCACCTCCATGCACGCTTATTTTAGCAAGACCTTGATAGCTGTTTACTCATTTATGGCCAACAATCACTTGTGATAAGTTGAATGTTTGTAAATTTACAACGTACCTGCTAACATTTTTGTTCGAACCATTGTTGAATGGTTTACAGAAATGAGGATTTGAATCTGAAACTGGCATCTACAATCAGTAGACCACTGGCTATTGTCTTAAATACTACTTTACTTTATAGTGTAGTAGTTCTTCTTGGTGCTTGAACAAAAGAACAATATATTGTGTAGGTTTTATTACTTATGGTCTAAACATGGTCAAAACTGGAAAAATTAGAGACGGTCCGAAAGGAAACCTAAAAAGGTGGAGAAAGGGACAAAGTAGTTCATCAAATCCTGAGTCGAAAAAGCACAGAGAAAATGCAAGGTCAAAATTCTTTCACCTACAACCAACATCAAAGTCCAATTCTGGTCTAACACTTGAAGCATTGAAAATTCATGATGAGATGCAGGACTCTTGTTTCAAGTGAGATCTATTCAATAACTATTTAAATCTATGACTAATTTGAACTTGCAACTTCTTTAACAATGAACAATTACACAGCATGTCTATTGCAAAAATATGTGATAGGATTAACTTGTGTCTCTCATCGCTAAGTCATTTGGCCATGCTTATCTTTTCTTTCATCGCTTTTATCTGTTGGTATGTTTTAGTGCCATGAAAAATAAATTTAACCTGCAAGTACCGGACAAATTGTAACTGGGGAAACAATACCAGAAACTGGCCCTCCTATCTTTTTTACACATCTTCGTTGTAGTTTGATTTTCTTCAATCTGCTATGTGGTGGTCTAGCAACTTTTCTGCATTATGCCTCCTAGGTACAGGCTCTACAATAGTCCTAGGGTATTATCTGCATGTCGTTGGAGGCGACTAGAAGGAATCAAATACGTGGTAAATTGTTTTGTAGTCGCCCCAGACAGATACCACTCATTGCACTTTACCAGAGTGATTCAGTCCTGTATGGGAAGTTTTCTGTTCAGAGTGCAGTTTCTGGCACTATATTTTGTACTAGCTCTTTACCATACGTGTGGCTGTTTGCTGGCTTTTGGTCTTGGTGCAAATTTATCTAAAAAACATAAGATAAAGTAAAATAAGACTATATTCTGCAAGTGATGTTAAAATCAATTTCAGGATTTCCAAAGTTTATTGCTTCTATTCAATCTTTTTTACTTTTTCCAGTTCATCAATGGATAATGATGGCAGTGAAGGAGGACAAACGTTTGGTACCTTTCTCAGCGGATTATCAGATTGTAGTAATATAACCTTCAAAAAAATTCAACGTTATTGGCAAAACAATTCTGCCAAACATAAAGAGGTAAAAGTTAGAAATAATGTTTTATCGCAGATCCATGAAAATCTGTATTTGGATTTACTAATATGACAGATATGGCACATGGCAATTCGTTGTATCTATTTACATGTTGGTCTGGTCCACATGTTGCAATAAGACTGGAGAAACAACCAGAACAATGGATTTATGTTATCGGGTCCTACCAGCATTACCTTTCTCTCATTCAAGTTTGAATCTGCCCTTTCTCTAGATTATGATGAATTGAATTTAGGGCCAGTTAAAGGTACCGTATTTCGCGGCGGATAAGTCGCTACTTTTTTCCAAAACTTTTCTTTCTGAGACTTATATGTTGCTTCGACCTATGTATTGTTTTTTCCCCGATCCACAGCGAATTGTGAAGCGTTTTATATTACGGTATATAAAAGTTATATATAGATGACGCGGCGAGCGCATGTACTTTCAAGATACGTCAAATTGTAGAGAGATTTGAATTAAATTGATAATAGGTAAACAAATTTACCGTGTGCCTAGCACATGCTCGATCTTTTTTGCTTGCCAACATTTGTGAATTTTCATTGGTACCCGTCATACATTTGATGACGATCCGATCATGTGTGATTATCAATCGGAACGACGTTTTCTTTACTTGGACGTTTTGACAATGAGCAATCGATGCCAGCCTCTAAATTAACGAAACAAGGAATTTAAACTTAGCTAGTTCGACGCGAATTACTTTGACGTTTTGACAATGACGCAATCGACGCCAGTCTTTAAATTAACGAAAAACAAGGAAAAATCTACAATTGTGACATCGAAAAATATATTTTGGTATTTAAAAGCCTGATTTATAAAAAAATAAATTATTTTATCGCCAATAATATATTGTTTCAAATACCCCCCTAAGGAATTTAAACTTAGAAGGTTCGGCGCGAATTACTTTGACCTTTTGACAATGACGCAATCGACGGCACCCTTTAATCAACAAAAGCAATCAATCAAGAATGTTTCACAATTGTACATTTTCACACTGTGTCTGTGATAATGTTTTGTACTATTGTAGAAACTGCTAACGTTAAGTATGTTTTGTTTATGTTCACGACATGACGTCTTAGTAGGCAATGTATTGAAATGCAAAATGTGTATCTCGATAAACAATAATTACAACAACAAGAAATGGCGAAATTAAATCAGAACCCTTCAAATTCTTCGTCTTCGGTGTCTGAGGAAAACAGATCATACAAAGGTGATTGGTTTGTAACGATCGGCTTAGAAAGGGGCACTTATATAGTATAACTTCTGACGTCCCGTGGCCTAAAATGCCACAGTGTTGCTTCGTGTAACGTATTGAACAAAAAAAATGAATTGTAGCAGTTGGGAGTATAAAGTGCATGAAACACATTTTATACATTTGCTTTGTTCTTTGCTTCCGCGATCGTTGCATAAACGGAAACAATAACATACACACACCTGTTTTTTGGTCATCGGCCGAAACAACATTGCACACCCGGGCAAAAACGATAGTGCGCTCGTTCCATGCGTCTGAGTTAATAAATTACTGTACGTTATTACTTTAGCGTTTGATATGGCGCAGCGTGTGTTTTCGTTTTTGAGGAGTCGTTCACGGACGCTTTGCGACTATTACGGTGAGCGTCATATCTGTGTACAAAATAGCGAAAATTTTGGGAAAATGACCTTTGCGACCATTACCACGGAGGTGCTTATAGGCCGCAAAATACGGTAATAATAGCGTCATAAATTGTTACTACTTTAGCTTCTCATTCCTTCAGTGGTTCAGTCTATCAGTGGTAGATATGTCTCTACCAAACCTCTAAAATGTAGAGGTGTTCTTGGGGCTCACAGAAAAGAAGGTATGTGAGTGGCCTACGCAAAACAAGATTTGTGAGCGGTGTACACAAAAACAAGTGGTGTGTGACATTCGTACCACCGCTGTTCTTGTCTATACATTTTATAGTCACCCTATAGTCAATAATTCTGGGTAATTTTTCACATTTTTGTATTAGGAGCATACCCTAGACTTAATTTTGATTACCGGTATATCAAATTTTGAATTCAATTCTATAAACCAAAAATTGAATTTTGAATATCTTCAACAGCCCATGTTTATATTTGTCCCAGATATGTTGGATCTAGAATTGGAAAATTTTAGAAAACTTTAAAAGGGCTTTCACAAAAAACATTTTTTCGATGAATTTCGATTTAGATAAAGGTAATCCATGATTTTTAGATTATGTTATTATTCTTAGGTGTGTGCTGTTATCGCTGCCATCACAGAAGTAATTAGACAACAAGGTGGTGCTGAATCTGACACTGCATATTTTGCTGCATTGGTGACGGCATTGGATTCTGTGGAGGATGCTGAATCGGTTGCTGCAGTTGCTTATTTATTATCAATGACATGTAAAAGGTTGGTAAAATTTTCATGATGCATGTCGAATTCATAAATTATAATTCAAGGCAAAGAACTTGGATGGGACATGGGTCTAGTGTAGTAATGGCATTCATATTTTGTTTGAGTGTTTGAAATCCCTATTCATTCATTAGATGCACTAGATTTTTGAAAGAAAACAATACCGGTACTTGCTGTTTTTAAGGGACCATAAGCAATTAGTTATAATATATGTCATTGAGGTGTTATAACTTATGTCACTTTTACCAGGCCACATATTGTCAGCATTCCACAGGTTGGAGTGAACAACTGTGATCTAAACCCCTCCCTCTCTTCATTTTTTATCTAATGTTTATCGACTTTGCTCATATTTTAGGGTGCCACAGCCTGTGCTCAGAGCCAAATTTTCTGAGGTATCGAAACTTCTTGTTGAAACATTGGGAAAGTTTTCCAATAATTCAAGTGAATCACCAACTGCTCTGGCTCGATCTGTCTTGATTTGTTTAGCAATAATACTTCGGAATCAGGTGAAGTTTGTTACTGATTTTATCTCACTGAAAATTTTTATTATTGAAATTTGGATAAGTAGTACAAGGCAATGAATTTCAGAAGTACATAATTTTGTTGAAAAAACTTGAGTTAAATGTTTGGACCTGTTAAATCTGTTACTATGCGTAAAATAAAGAAAGTGATGCAACCTAGCGCTAACAAAACATGCTTTGCACACTTGAAAAAAGTTAAAGAGAAATTAATTGTCATAATATTTTGATCATGTTTTTGTACAAACACAGTTTATTTTTAAAAGCAAGGGATTGATTCAGACAATGCGTGCGAGAATACCTATGGCTTATTTGTCTGAAATGTAGAATATAAATCTACATAAAAAGCTCTTTGAAAATGAACAGTGAGACCAATGATACAAGTGAATGCGAGTGGTTTTCTTGAGTTTGCCTAATAAATAATGGCATTATTTTTATCATCTTTGTATTAAAAAACTTCTAAAAAACTCTAATTTTATTCTTTTTCTTTTCTAGAATCTTGAAGCATGGTCTCACGCATCAACCATGAATGTTTATCAAACTCTTTTATCATTTTCATTTCATTCGAAGCCTAAAGTAAGTTGTTATATTTGTAGGTTGTCAATGTTTCTTATATGTTAATGCTAACTATATCACGATATAATATATAATGAAAAGTATGTTTTTGCAGAACATCATTTCTACTTCACTGATGTGTGCTCTATCAGTGAAGTAAAACCGGTATTCTGCAAAATCATACTTTTCACTTTATTTTTGAGCAATGTAGCTTCGAAACTATTACAAAAATTTTGGATGATAAAGATATTTCTATCCTCATTCTATACTCTATCCTCATGCCTTTAGGCAGCATTGATCATCGAATATTCGAGTATGTTTTAAAAAACTATTTTTCATTGTACCTACCTAATATAAATCGGATTCATTTTGTCTAAATTTATTTTCAAATGTTTTTGCCACATTTACAGTTGAAAGGATAGTCGATTGATATAATTATATGTAAAGTCATATTTTTATGATTCTGTACTTAAATGTTTTTCATTCCAAATAAGAAGAATTTTGAATTTAATATTCCACATTTGGAGTTATTTTTCTGGAATGTATCTGAAATGAAGTTTTTGGCAATGGATTATGAATGTATGTGATTGACACTTCACCGATTCATCAATGTCGATTTTAAATAAATACTTGCTGATTTTTAGATTAGAAAGGCTGCACAGAATGGTGTATGTGCTGTGTTGAAAGCAAGTTGTTTTATGTTAACTGAATCACCTCCTAAAACACACCCTGCTGCATCTACAACTGCTAAATATTGTACTCAGTTTATCGAAAAATCTGGTAAGTTTGAATCTATCTCATACAGAAAAATTTGTCCAAATGACTATGGCTGGATTGTTGATCCATTACTGATTAAGATTCTGTCTCTCCCATGCTGTGTACAGGTGTAAAAAATCTGCAGCTGCAAGTGTGTTATCAAAGCATGGCCCATTCTCTATTGGTCCGTATGCGGAACTAATTTCGACAAAAAAAAAAGAAAAATTGCCTTTTGAATAATCTTGAAATCTAATTTTTTATGATTTTGAAAGTTTGTGAGGACTTTGTAGGATTTTGATGTAGCTCCATGGGAACTTATATTCAACAAAGTTGATTTACTGTTAACAGTGTTGCAAATAACACGAGAGTACGAGAGCCTCACTCTTGACTGTACTCGCGTGAAGACTTACTGGAATCTCTAAATACTCTTGTAAATAGCATACTTGAAGGTATTTGTATGTTTATAAAATTTATTACAATTGTTTAAAACATTCTAGACGACTTCCAATGTACTAAACGTATGATGAGAGTGTGTTTATAGTAAATGCAGTTGTGAAATGAAAGTTTTTTATGCCCAATTTCCACAATTCATTTCTGAAATATTTGCCTATTGAAAATCACGCGAGTACAGCATACTCTCATTGATGAATCCTTGTTTCCACACCCGATTAGGGTCAGGCTAGACAAAAATAAAATCGCTCCTGTACTGCTGCTTCAAAACATAGATTGTTTCATTTCGAATTACACAAACTATAAACTTAAATATTCGATTTCTTTACTGGATTGAGACAGTTATCGATATCGGTAGACGCAATTCCCAATTCGATGAAGGGTTTAATAGTGGTGCAGTTGAAATACCAAACTGAGATTGTTCATTGGAGCTGAGCTTATGTTATAACCATCCTGAGGAAGATATGAAATGTCAGTTTTAATCTTCCTCGCATAAAGAATGATATTTGTTACGCACCTCAGGGCAGTTGTAATGTTCACATCATTTGTATTATTTTTTTTTTATTGAAATTCACTCTGAGCAAGGACGGAAGCAGTGCCCGAGAGGAACCAACTAACAGCCACCTGATAGCAAAGAGCTACTAAAAGATCTAGTACCAGCAACTCAACTGCACTCTAAATGAAAAACATCCCAAACAGAACTGAACCACCACGGTAAAGTGCAGTGAGTTTTTATTTGTAAATCGGATAGGTGTGCATCCTTCTCAAATGCGATAAAAAAGAATATCATTTTGCGTTCATATTTTTTTAATATTCTAAGTTCTTGTCTTTTTTGTCAGGATCTGTCACATCGGAATCTTCATCATCTGCTTGCCATGCAGTATCTTTACTTGGTGAAATTTTGCATTGTGTCCCTTCAACTTCTCTCAAGCAATCATGCGAAACAATTTTAAAATTAATGATGCTCAGTCAACCTATTGTAAAGTCTGTATGTTTGCAGGTCAGTGGATTTTTTATTTTGTTATCGACTGTTCTTCTAAATTTTTTCTAGTTTTTGTAAGGTAAACTGTACATTGGGTATACATGTCGTATCCATATAGTTAGTTTACTAGGATTAAAATTGTATTTTCGATTATTCCTAAATTGGTTGGTTCATTTTGCAGTTAAATCATGATATATGATGTAAATCATGTCTTAACTGAAAAATGTGGTCCTATATCAGAATTATTCTAACATTATTCTATTTAAACAATGAATTTTTAATCCTATTTGAACTCAAATAAAAGAACCGTAGTATTTTAGGCAAGAAGATTCCTACAACAGAAAAAATATACAGAAACTCCAATATTTTTAGGTTCGCCATTCATAAAAATATCTAAATAGCTGTTTTGATAGCCTGAAAATGATAAAATACCGCAAAATAGCTTGGAAACTGCACTACAGCATCGAAAATTTCGAAGTTTTTGATGCTGCTATAAAAATAAAATGGATGTATCATGCTTTTAGCTTCAAAAATCAGAGAAATAATTGCTGGTATATCTCTCGATTTCTCTTTGTTACTCTGTATCACGTAATGTTGACGAAATGTTAATTACTCAATTTGATTACTATTTCTTTTGATGACACTAATGCACTTCTTGAATGTTGGGCACAACATAGCTTCGAATGAAAATTACACACAATTTCAATAAACCACTTTCATAACAATTGTTAATTTATTCAGGCTCTTCACACAATGTTCAAAAATCGTCCAAAGTCTGAATTTTTATCTGCAGAAATGAACGCGCAGATAATGACTGTGAGTCGTCTAATATATGATCAGTTGTTATTGTTATTTTCATTCAATATATTATATTATTGTATCTCCAAATTTATTGAGCAGATTTGGTATCTACGATTGATCCATTTTTTATATTTAATGAATACCGATCTCAACATCTCTGAATTTAGCAAGCAACAAGTACGTAACCACCACATGCTCCATGACTAGAATTTTCTATCTTGTTTGGAAAAAAATGACACAGCAGTTTTAAGACCAGCAAAATTATATCAACCTGCTGAATAGTATTCACAATATAATCAAGACTCTGCTGGTTTCTGCTGGTTATGTGCAAAATGCAACTGTATTCTTTCATTTTTAATTCAATGCTGATATTGTTCCAGGCTTTGTATGACTATCTGCCTTCAGCAAATGATATTCAATTATTACAAGCATGGTTTGTTGTGATGGAGGAAGCTGTTAAAAATATGAGTTTTATATATAATAACACATCAGAGGTTGGTATTAAATTGTATCATAATAGTATTATGTTGTAAAGCGTATGTTGCAAATTTGACGCATGGTATTTTCACTGTAGAAGTTTTCTACTTAAGATGTCATTAAAATAGATAGGATTTCAATTTTCTTAAGAAAAAACTAAAGTAATATTGATCATTGGTCAACTATATGACGAACCAATCCTCCCAGCAGTACACGGCGAATAACTAAGTCAACTCATATGCTGAACACCTTTTTTTTCGATCGAGCAAAACATGCTGTCATCTTCTTGTTTCCGTTTTATTCTGTTCAGTAAATCAAACTAATTTTTAGGAACTCCTGGAAAACCACCTAGAGCTTAATTGTTTAGAAAAAAATCATTAGAGATCGCAATTATTTGGAGTTTTTCTAGAACATCAAACTTTGCTTTGTTTCAGAGAAAGTCGAACGTCGAACAGCTTGGTTTAGCTCATATAACAAAGTTATGCAAGACATGTTTGAAAATTATGGAATCTGGCATCAGACATTCCTCAAAATCAGCTGCTTTAACCGCAATGGTATGAATATTGATATGATATATTTTTTTAATTACATCAAAGCTGTGGGGCCGACATAACGTTTATCATGGACCTCCATGGTTTTCCAAAATGGATGAGTAACCCGTCGTTTGATTCAACGATTCAACTATAAATGGGAAATGGTTGTAATAATTTCTAATAATTTCGCTATTTATATGTTTAATGAAAATGAATCGAAATTAGTCATTTAATATTAAAAATTTTGTTGATTTTTGAGTTTCTATGCATTCAAGCAACTGAAGTTAGTAATTTTTATGAGCTATTATTCTTTAATACAATTAAAATATGTTCCTGTATCAAAAATGTCATATTCGAATGTATTTATATGTTCTATTTGCCTGGGACAAATAGGTATGGTCTTTAGAATAGTCCCAACCCATACTTTCTCTGTGTCTTAAAAGGTGACTGAAAGGAAGCAAAGAAGTGGGACGTGGATTTACCATCACCCAGGGCAGATACCACTTACAGCACTTACCTTGACTGTTGAGTTCCGTTTTCGAGATGTTTACCGCTTAGAGCGCAGTTGCTGGTACTACATCTTTTAGTAACTCTTTGCTATTGAGTGGCCGTTGGTTTGTTCCCTGCTGCTTCTCGGCCTTGCTTAGTTTGAATATCAATAAAATTAAAAAATAAAATATCAACCGAATCCAATATTACTCAAATTTTAAGTTTTTTTTACATTACAGGCTGTATTAGAAAATATTCGTTCTTATAAGTCATCTGAAGAAGTTACCTCAACATACAAAGCAGCCATAAAAGATATATTCAAGTGAGAAATATGTGATGTAAATTCTCATCGAATTTTGTCAATGTGCAATGTGTAATTCGTTTTTGTAACATATTGTTTAGTCATGGATTTTTGTTGGATAGAAAAAAAATGAAAAACCAGTTGGGGATGTCAAATTTTTGTGTCTTGATTGTTCAAATCGAACTGAAATACTAGTAAAGGTATATATATATATGCATAGGGCTGGGTAGTTTAATTCGGTGGCTCTAAGCACAAACAACATTTTAAGGATGAAATACAGCAAAATTAACTTCAATTCTGTATGCAAATTTTTTGTATTCGTGGACAGGATCGTGAATTGAGATCCCTGGCAATGACTATCAAGTATGTCAATTGTCTCAATGTGATGAGATAGATATTCCTTTTCATCTACTAACGGAAATATTTTTGCAGACTTCTCGAAGAAGGACTCCGATATAAATATCATTCAGTGTGGGACATGATATTTGAACTATTTTACGCAGCGTATAAATTTCTAGCAACACAGGACAATTTTCAAGTGGTTAGTGACATTTTTTTTATCTTGAAAAGTTTTTTGAAACCCCTCATTAAATCCTTTTTTTGTGATGAGATATATCACAATCCTGACTTCTCGATAGAGTCTGATTGATACATAGATATCCCACGAGTAGATGACCAATATACCAGCAGACAATGATAACAGCCGATAATACGATTCATTCTGTATATACAATTAATTGTTCGTGCACATTGGTTATGAAACCAAATCAGAAATTTCATTTTGTCAAGCACAAGGCATCAATGGACCATGACCGCGTCTTGGTGACGCGATCCATCGGTGATTTATGCTTGACAAAACATATTTAAACAGAATATTTCTGGCAAGGAAAACGAAAATTTCAGGCTAACTGTATCAATATGGGAAACAATAATTAGTTAATTAGAAGACTGTACCTCGCAGATTGATTTGACGATTATAATCATTACAAAGCACAGATTAATTGCATCAGTTAAATCTACCACAGTCATATGGACATACAATTACATAATTAAGTTGATTGTTTATGTTTTTTCTGTTAAAATACAATTGAAATGATATAAATTTTTGTAGAAAAATTGTTATCATGAATGGATTCGAAGCACATATCTCAAATATATTATCTTCAATTATTGTTTCTAGTTACTAATAAAGCATTGAAATTGTTCTTTATTTGCAATTCATGGTTTATGCATTTGTTGGTATTACTATATTTCACTCTTTACATAATAGGTTTGCGGCAGTATCACATCAATGGCTGACTTACGAAATACTCCATTATTCCCCCATAAAGTTTCTCTCGATAAAGCACTTGGAGCGGCAATATCAACAATTGGACCCAAGTTATTATTGGAAGCGGTCCCTCTCATGATTGATGGAAATGAGTGAGTTTTAAGTTCCTTTAATCGTTTATTAATCGAGTACTTGATGATAATAATAATAATACTTTCAATTAAAACAAAAAAAGATGGTGGTTATATGGATGCTTAAATGTTTATAGATGCATACTATTCAAGATTCGAATCTATTCAGATGAATGTTTGACTTGTTTTTATGTTTTAATACCCACTAATTTCGGTGATTCAATTACACCGCTGAGAGCAGATTTAAAAAATATGGTGCAATTTTATGTACAATGTTGGCAAATATCCAATTACATAGGAACTGATTAGTATAATTTTGTACTCCGCCTATTTTTTGGATAGTGAATAAGTGCAATGGCAAATATTATTTTGTTATAAAAATAATGAAATGCTTCAATTCCAATATCAGATTCAGATTTTCATCTTTAGCTTCCGGCTGGTTGATCTTTTCTTTCAGTATTCTGGACATTATATCCAATGGTGTTTTTCCTGTTTCCCACTTGTCGTTAAATTCCCTGAAATTTGGTTGCAACAAAAAGTAGGATTTGAGGTGATGCAAAGATATTTCATAGCAGACAATGATATCTTCTGTTTTTTCTTTATTCATTCCATTTATTTTATTGTAAATTTCCTGATACCTGTTGAAACATTCCAATGTCGGGTGCTTCGTATCTTTATAATGCTCCGTTAGGGGTTTGATGAAGATGTCGTACAAAACATCGTCTGCACAAATTGATTCTTGTTTATCAGAAGTGTTGAGAATTTTTAAACCGTTGAAATTGTATCCATGCAATGCAACCAGACCATCATCTTTGAGAATGCGGTTGGTTTCTTCTAAGAAATTATCGGTGTTCATGTAATGAACGGCCTTGCTACTGATTATCAGATCAACTGATAAATCCGCTACTGGAATATCGCTTTCTCGGCATGCATAGAATTTTGTCTTGTCAGAATTCGCAAATTCTTTCGCTCCCTCGATCTGTTTCTCACTAATATCAAATCCAACTGCAGAGTGAAAATGTGGCAGGAAATTTGTTAGGGAGTCACCTTGTCCACATCCTGCATCAACAATTAGATCAAACATTTGTTGATTTTTTCCAAATTTTCCTTTTTGAGCCCTCAATGTCTTCATTATACGATTCATAATAACTGGATGTAATGTTCTTAAAACTTTGGGCACTTCTGCATAATTTTTACCAACGTTTAGACTTAACCAAGAAATCATTCTTCGGGTTCTTGTTTCTCTAGCTTATTCGAACTGCTTGTTTATCACCTCAAAACTGTTGATGAATCGATATGAATGATTTGAAAAAAGTCAAAATGATAACAGGAAATGATCTCCGATCATGTGCTAAACTTGATTGTTGTAGAGCAGGAAATCATTCTGAATGATTTTCGTTGTTGCCAAACAATTGGGCAAACAACTGAAGCGTCTTCACTTTGTTTATTACCCATTTGTGCTTCCTGGTCCCATCATTGATACTTGTTTGTGCCTGTGAAAATTTGATGAAAATATTCATGGTAGTTAAATGATTTATATATAAAGTAAAGCTGTTTTCATCATAAGACCACCAACTCCATTTAGATGAAGAGAATTTACATAATTGCATAAAAATCATTAACACTTTGGTTTGAATACTTTTACTAAATTGTCCAAATGTGGACAAACTTGTTCTTTCATTTGTGTCTTGATGCTGCTTAACCCTATCAAATGAAATGAAACATTTATTGTTGGGAAATGCCTCTGACTGATCAGGTATCCAGTTTCGATATTATCTCTAAATTACATTATCATATTTTGTGTAGATTATTTAATTCCTCATGGACAAGTCTGAACTAACGTTCGCATTGTATCTATTACTATAAAATTTTTATTGAGTTATTGAAAAATACAGTTGCTTAGCCTTGTATCCATCAGTTAAAACCTCGTTGCTTAAGAAACCTCTTATCATTTACAAATACATTTTGACTGAGGTCGTCTTTCTTATATAAACCCTCGTCGCTCACTCATCTGGTATAAGGTGCAGATGTATCTTTGTGTAAATTATCTATTAAAAATGAGGCGGCAGCCACCAGAAAATTTCAATTTAAGCGAGGTATCTCAGTCATGGAAAATTGTTTGTCAACATATTTTATTAAGCATGATTCACTGATGGATTGTGCGGACAAGGCGCGGTCCATCTGTGGCTCATGTTTAACAAAATAAAATTTTTGATCTTGATTTAATATTTTTGTAACCACTGAATAATAATCACGAAAAGGTTAATCGATATCGTTAACCCATCGAAAATTCCTGATAACCTATTCAAAATATATATGCAACTTGCAAAATTGTGACGTATCTCATAAAATGCTTACTGGAAATACTGTCAAATCCTGTCAAATCACAGATAGAAGCATACAAAGCATTCAAATTGGAAATGTACATCTGAACAAATTGGAATCTTAAATAAGTTCCATACCTGCCTTGACTACATTGCTTGCTTGATCTAATTCCCACATATCTCCAAATTGATTGTGATTTTAAATACAGTAGCGATATTTATCTTGTTACAAGAGGTTCGATATTCTTGCCCTGTTATGAGGGGTTCACCTTAATCAGTCTTGTATCTGGCTCTATGTAATTCTAGATTCAAGGCTTGTCATCCCTGGGATGTTCGTTTTATTTGGCCTTGAATCCAAATAGATTGAGGTACCAATCATAAAATCATTATAGTGGTTGTGGGAGAATTGCCTTGAATATTAAACAATTTGAGAATTGTGATATCTAACATTTGACTTGCCTCTAATCAGATTAGAAAGGTGATATCCTGGCAATGGAAGACACTTTGGTCATGACCTTCGACCTCAAAATGAAATTAAGGGAGGCCAAAAAATACTTTCAGACGTTACATTGGGAATGTATCCATGATTATTAGGACATCGTAAAAAAATATTTCTATTTTCATTTCAGCAATTGTTCTGTGCACATTCTCTCATTAGGTTCGATTCAACAGTCCAAGTGTGGTTAATTAAGGCAATCATATGTGTATTTTATATTTTCTTTGTTTGTGAGTTAGTAGGCTCACTAAATTATTGTTTCGTGACATAAACAACATCCCGACATCCAAGGTGTCGCTTGGTCTTCTGAAGTCTCCATTGTCTATATAATATCTATATCTTTACTTGCAACAGACCAGACTGGCGAATATCAGCTATTTCGTTACTCAGGCACCCAAAGAAAATTTATCCCATCAGAAGAAAATCTATTGTATAAGCTTGTTAAAGGTTCAAAATTATCAATACTGTAATGAAATAGCAGTTGTAACCTGATACATGAGAATTGTTGATAGATCAATATTTGTACGACTGATCCAATCTTGTCTACTGGGAGAACAGAAAATAGAACGTCTTGCTGTAGCGTTATATAAATGCAATAGTTTGTCAACATGATATAGTCTGATGTCTTTCACTTCAGTAGAGTAGAAGATTGATAGTCGCTTTGTTTAAAGTCAACTTCTCGTGGGTTTCAGTTCAAGATGTGCAATTAGGTTTTTGTCAAAAATTGGATACATTTTGATGTCTTATTTTGTAAATAGAATAAAAATAAAGACTTCGTAAGTTCTAAAATATTGGCCAGTTCATAAATATCTGTGCGTTTTTGGGATTTCACGTTGTCAAATGTCGATAATGTTGAATTGAAATTAAAATTATTATATTTAATTGATTTGAGTGAAACACACTTTGCCTAACTAGATATAATATACGCAATTATCTTATGCCAAATATGAGCCATTGTTGGAATATACTGCTTAGGCGTAGTTTTTGGCTCATGTTTGACATAATATAACATGTATTTTATAAATGCCATAGTGTATATCTTCATAATAATGAAAATATATCATATTCTTTTACGATTACTTCCATTTTTTTGTTTATTTATTTTACATTATTGGTTTATCGCTTTATTATTAACATATTGATATGTTCTTGAATCTTCCATTGAAAAACTGCTCTGATTTAGAGTAACATGGATCTGTGGCTTGACTCTAATGTTGCAGAAGAATATACTGGAATACCAGATAGTCTTAAATCTATTCCCGATGCCGTGGTGAATGCGGTGCTGAAGCGCTTGAGAGAAATCAAATCTTTGGAATCTATATCAAGTAAAAATATAGGCGATCTGATATTAGATGCTGGATGTGGGCAAGGGGATTCAGTTGGAAAATTTCTACCATATTTCTCTTCGGCTATTGCATTTGACATTAGTCGGGAACAAATTGAAATGGCGAAAAAAATCGCTAAATCTGATAAAGTGTCATATTTCGTTGCTAAAGAAGATCACATGCCAGCGATAAGCAATTCTGTCGACTTGATCATTAGTTATGGAGCAGCTCATTACATGAACATGGGAGATTTTGTTAAAGAAAGTAATAGGGTATTGAAGGATGATGGTTTAGTTGCCTTGTGTGGTTTTGCTATTTGTGGGTTAAAAATCTACAAATCTGGTGGGGATAACAACGGGACGATGATTTTAGCAGATGATATTTTTGAAAAGTATTACCTAAAATCTTTAAAACAATACTTCATTGATTCAAATCATCCTGTTTATCATTGTTTTGATTAATATGATCGTATTTTTAATGGAATAAAAGGAATAAACAAGGAAAGATTTGATGGATTTCGTTCGGAATACAATGTTTCGTTGAAAGAACTGAAAAAATATTTCTGCTCTATTCCGACCTTCAAAATCCACCATGATCAGTTCGAACCATCATCAGCCCCTCTCAATGTCATGGGAGAGAAATTGAAAGAGCTAATCAACAAACCTGATATAAACGATGAAAATGTACAATTGAGTTTGAAACAAGATCATTACTTTGTGTTTTTGACCAAGTGAAGAGACTTTCTGAGAATTAGGATCTATTGTTTTTTAACAGAATGATCTCTTTTTTTTCTAGTAGTGGCTGTGGTACAATTTCTAAGAATAGGGTCATTTGCTTTGCAGAATTGTTAAAATTCCTTTATCGGTACATACACAGCGTTGGAAACCATAGTTGCATGCCCTTTTGACCAACCGAATAAAGTGTGAATAGTTTTCTAATGTGCTTTGAATTGTATCACTTTCGAAAGTTTTTTTCTGTTATGTAATTTTAAAAACTGATGCCAGTATTTTGTTTGTTTTGTCTAGGTTTCTCCTTAAATTTTAGATTAAAGCGTGTTCTAAATTATTTTTATAAATAGAATAATATTCTAACATGAAATGCAAGTGCTGATATTTTACCACATTTTGTCCATTCTACAGCCTGGTTCATGTCGAATATTACAACATAAAATTAGACATTTATATATATATATTAGGATTTTACAGCGAAATGAATGAATTCAAGAATGGTCGGAAATATAATCAGGCATCAGTATTTTTATCAGAATTCTAGAATTACCGACTGTTTGGATAGGGGCATCCATGCTGTCATCTTACTTTGTGATAAAAGTGCATAAATCTTTGTCTTTGTGTGATTTTTTTTGTTGCATACTACCAGTACTCAAAATTTAAGTTCAGGCGGATATTGTCTATTATGGCAACTGAATACGTGGATCACATGAAGGTGATTGGTTACAAACCTGAAGAAAAACGTTTTTTTCAGTCAACGATCACAACAAAATTGTACACAGTGTGTTTGGGTTATTAAATTACGGTACTGTCGGCGTACGATACGGCGCAGCATGCATTTCCGTTTTTGAGGAGTCATTCACTGACTCTTTGTCGAACTTGAGTGCTGATAAATTCAGGTATCTTTGCGATCATTACTCTGTTGCGACATATCTGTGTGCAAAATAAAAAATTTTGGAAAAATGACCTTATGCGACCATTAGTAAGGAGATGCTTATAGTCCGCAAAATACTGTACATATTGTTTTAGATTTTCAAAATATCGATCAACGCTGCATAGAGGAGCAGAAAACTTTATTTTCATGTGGATTTTTAGTAAAATTGATAATATCCTATTTTGACGGAGTTTATAAATACTTTTTAACTTTGTCATTTCACAGAACTGAATATGATTTTCCAAGAAGTTGGCTTCTACCATTATTAAGAGATCATGTTAAAAATACAGAGCTTGGATTCTTCAACTCCTATTTTCTTCCTCTTGCGGCTAAACTTCGCGTCAAAGGTGAGTTATATTATTGCATTATGCCAGGAAAGCGGAACATGTTCTCAGTCAGAAATTTTATTTTGTCAAGCATGAGCCACAGATGGATCACGTCTCATCGACATGATCCATCTATGGCTCATGCTTAACAAAACATGCTTTCCACACTTTTCTCTGATTGGGTTTTGTTTTGGATTTCTGACGACTTTATGGGATTTTAATGACTCAGTGGTTATCAAAATGATATGGGAAACTCTGGAGCTTTTCGATATATACTGTCTGTTGATCGCATTGGTCTAGCGAGTCCTGGTAATATGTCAGACTCTTTAATACATTCCCAACACAAGATGTAAGTTTGATGGGCTCAGTCGAATCTGAAAATATATTTTTTTCCAACAACACTAACCCTGTTTATTTCATTTTTGTCCGTTGCCATAGGGCCTTGCTCAGGGTATCCACTCAATGAGTGACTATTAGTGATCCATACTCACCAAACCTGTTTTTACAAGTTTTAACTGGGTTCGGTTATCCTCAGAAAGTACACGAATTATAGTGAGGAAATGATAGACCCAGTTCATTGATAGACTTTGTGGCAAAAATCAAACATAATTTTATACTGTCAAATCCGGAATATTTGGCCTAATACCTATTTAATGAATAACAAAATTTTTCAATTCAGCTTTACAATTAAAATCATCCGGCCAAGAATCTGTCTCCAGTCCATACGACACATTGCAATATCAAATATGGTTATTATTGCCAAACTTTTGCGATGGGGCTACCGATGTTTCTGCTGCCCTTCCGACTTTAGCAAGAACGATAGGTTCGGCGATCACCGAACGTGAAGATTTAAGGTCAATTGCAATGCAGGCACTGAGAACACTGATTACGAAGTGTACAAAAGAAGAAGACAGGCGAGTTTTCCTCATCAGTTTGCATCACATGGGTTGTAGGGTTTCTGTATAGTTTAGTTTGAATGCTATCACTTTATGAATGGAAATAAGTTTCATTATTTCAGATAAAGGGGTTTTTGATACTTTGGCAGATATCTTGATTTCACTGCCAGTTGTTTTGGTTTCAAAAAGAGAAAAATATTGGCCAAAAAAATGATATTCCTATTATGAAATTTGTAGGCATTCCGTACAGAACTAAACTACTATGATAGAAATCTATCTCTCCTGGTTGATCTCGAAACAATCTACCACTTATTTTATTTCCTTTTCCGCCATGTGGGAAATATGTCAAAACAATTTTCAAGCCCTCCCATATATATACAATTGTTTTTGTTTAGGTATAGGCAGTGGCGCACCCAGCAGTTTTCAAAGGGGAGGAGGCCCAAAACATTTTTTCCAAAAAATTTCAATAACTCATTTTTTTTGTGAAAATTGCTGTCCTGTTGTGATTATGGCCATTCGAATCAAAACAAAGATAGCTCATCAAATTCAATCAATCCACAACACAGGATGATTACTTAGTTCACTAAATATTAAGAATAAGGGTGAATAATTAGGTAAGCCCAACTATTCTAACAATGAAATAAAACCATTTTATCAAAAACCGCTCCAGCCGCACATGCGCATTATGCTTCTTTAAGAAATACTTCTCTCTCATACCTGCCAGACATCGACGCATGAAAGAGAGTTGAACGAATGTTATCGAGAGAAATGAGGAAGCGGCTGTGTCTGGCAGTAAATTTTGATTTTATTTTTATTTTATTTCTTTTTCTAAAAATTACAAGCTTGACGTGTATTTTGCTATTATCAATACTATTATTATTTCGCGTCATTTTATGACAATATCTGATTCATTGTCCCGCGAAAATTCTTCGGCATATAAAATCTTTTGAATTGAAAGTATGACATTGTTTTATTTCATTTCATTTTTGCAATTTACAATTTCCAGACGATTTTCAGCGCACAAGTTGTACAGCACGACGCATCTGAATGATATAAATCTTGATCTCTCGAGGCATATAGCAAGCATTAGAAGTGGCAACTGAAAAAGCTACTCCCGATGTCTCGAAAACAAGTGATCAAAATTTACGACATAGGAAAGATAAAATTAGATACCGCAACTTTTCCGTGTTTCCTTTTAAAAACACAGGCTCAAAATTAAAGATGGAAGTGGCTACGATAGCCGGAGGAAGCAAATTTTATTGAACCTTTTACATCAGATCATTTTTGTCACCCAAAGGTGGGGGTCCCTAACACCTCCCCTGGATGCGCTACTAGGTATAGGCAGGAGTCATGCTCTCTTGAATTTATCACTAGAGATAAGTAGAATTCGGAATATTGTAGAATGAAAAATGTGTTTTTCACAGGAAAACAATCGGTCGCTTCTCAAAGAATTATCTTCCAATTTTATTTAATCTTTACACAACGCTCCCTTCCACTGATGATGTTGAGATGGAGGAAGAAGATGAAAAACAACCGGAAATTGATTTGAATAAAAGAAAATCACCAGATCGTCTTGCGGCACTTGAAACTATCAGACTTTATCTGCCATTGGCTGATAAAAAGATGGTTTGTAGGTATGTGGATTATAGGACCATAGAATTTTGCTTTTTTTTTAAGGATTCCTTTAAAATCATCGTCATTTCGTGACTTTTTCATGGGTTCAATATCACCACTGACACTCGTTTTTCTAACAAAGTCTTTTTCTTCTGATTTATGAATTTTGGGATTTTGTCGCTCCAAGCAACACTGAAAACATTGCCTAACTGCGTAAACTGATTGTCACCTAAATAGCAAAGAGCTACTTAGAAAAAAAATGAAATAGCAGCAACTGTAGGGGGAAAACATATCAGAGAGTGCTAAACTGTTAAATAAAGTGCAGCTGTGTTATCAACCCTGGGCAACTGCATATTTTTTCAGTCATCTTATATGACACTCAGAATTAAATTAGGGTAATTCTAAATCCCACGCTTATAGCATGGGCCCTTGGTGGGAAGACTTACCTTACCCACCTTGTTACAGTTACATAGCTAAACAGATTTTTGAATTCTTGTGATATATTGCTTGGAATTTTATATTTGTTAAGTTTCTTTTACTGTGACGAGTAGCAGATTGACATTTTCCCAATCTAATACAGATATCCCTGCCAATACTTGATTTTGAATATTTTAGGGTTTATTATAATTTAAAGTATATTATTTTCAGTTATTTTCTGAAAGCGCAGAAAAGAGTGTTCGATGGTGATGATGAAAATGACGCGACAAGACTTGCTTTACTGGATTTATTGATTGCAATGGCAATGTATGTCGATGAGGAGACACTTAAGAATGTGTATCAGGTAAAGTTGGTTTTTGTCAGTGTTAGTTTACAGTATCTCTTTTGTAGTCATTTACCGGATCTCTAAATCCAGACTTTGATATTTGTTTTCTATCCCAGTAACACATATAATGGCAATAACCAAGATGGCTTCAATCGGATTTTTGGAAATATTTTGTTTTAGCCTGAACAAGTTATTCCCTATCGGATCTTTTGTTAAGTATGAGTCACTGATGAATCGCGTCGATGGGACGCGGTCCATCTGTGGCTCATGCTTGACAAAACTTAAATTTCTGATTGGGGTATACCCTGGTCAAGTAGTGGGTGTGAAAACATTCAATTTTCAATTGTTTGTTTTTGATTAACTTCTACTGACTCGTTTATATAAAATCAAATTCATAAATGTGATAAACAGATGGTATGCATTACACAGCTCAATCTATCAGGTACGAGTATGTTCCCACAACTTGGATGCAAAATGGCAAAAAATAGGGTCGAATGTCAGCGATTTCTCTCATCTGAAATGCTGGATCATTATTCTATTTATATAGTGAATTTCCTATATCGTTTACTCCGAACTGTAAGAATCACCCTAGCCACATTCTATGAATTTTTTTTAGGACATGAAGCCAATGTTGAATAGTTCGAACAGAAGTATGCAGAAGAAAGCTTATCGTTTATTAGAAGAAGTTTGTGGTTCTGATTCTGACGATTGTCGAGCGTTCATTGATTCAAAATTACATGAAATAAAAGAACTTCTATCTGACGGTTTAACCAGCGCGAGTCCTTCCTCGAAAGGTAACGTTTTAAATCTTATAAATTTAAATAAAAAGGTTATTTTGCCTAAAATTTATGGTTAAAAGTGACTCTCAACTTCAATGAAGACATGCCTTGAATTTTCGAATGAAATATATCTGCTTGTTCGCGAGATGTTAGAAGAATTTATTTTAATAGATATTTGAATTAAGTATATGCTTGTTCCATACATCCATTCATACATTTTCTTTTGTAGGCGCGATGACCTAGTGGTTAAACGTGTTGGCATCGTAAGTTGAAGATCTCAGGTTCGAGTCCCGGCGAGTCCTAACCCAGGGTGTAATAACTTGGGTAGGCTAAGCCAAACAGGAAAAGATCCCATCTTTCCAGCAATTGTAACCCTGTTCGTCTATAGGTGACCACTGTTACAGGGCTTTAGACAGGGTGATCGACTCTAAGAAGTGGCTATATAAGAGGGGAAAAATGTTTTTTATGATAAGAATAATTGCTTTTTTAAATCTAGCTCATTGTGCAACAATGTCAGAACTAAACTATGTCTATTTTATTATGTTACAATAGGTCCAAGATTAAAGTGTATGGAAAAAGTCATGAGAATACTGGCAACAAACGAAAAATATTCGTCGGAAGATTGTATCAAGTTTATGAGAGATTTAATACCTGAAGTCAGTATCTTCGGAACATGTTTTATTTCCATCAAATGAAATTTGAACAAAGTTTATTACTGCGGTCAGACATGTCCTGTGAAAAAAGTATCCAGATGCTCTGTCTAATTTTTGCTCTTAAGCAAGGAAGTCCACTCCAAGCAGACGCGAGCAGTACCTAAAAGAAACTGACTTATGTCTACTAACACGACAAAGAGCTAACGCAAAATGTTACGCCATCAAAAGTGTAAACGTTCCATGCAGAATGTAACGTCATGTTTGGTTAAATAATTATACCGATACTTCTGTCAAGTATTCAATTTCAAGTACACTTGAGTTCACTTTGATATATCTGAATTTATGCAAACTATATTTTTTTATCAATTCCAAGGTAATAATGTGTACGAGAGAAAAGAAGAGGGCTCGAGCCGCTGCATTCAATATATTAGTCACCGCGGGAGATGTGTATTGTGAAATCGCCACTAGAATGTCTGATGATGATAACCAAGTTGAATTACGACATCAAGCGTTAACAGAATATTTCCAAATTTGTTTTGCTGGTTTGGGTGGATCGCCTATCACTATTACTGCATCGATATGTGCATTGTCAAGGTTAATTTACGAGTTCAAAGGTTGGTAGCAATTTGTCATAGCTGCCCAATAAATTTCAAGTGATTAGATATGTGCAATATTACTATTTTATTATTCTTTAGTCCTCAAAGGAGACAGCTAATGAACCCTTACATGGCAAAGACTTACTACCAAATAAAGCGCACCAAGTTGAAAACATTCCATAGGGAACTCTTGACAGGAAATACTTTAGAAAATTTCAAAGCCTGCACCTATTACGAAATTATTCCAGAATTAAAATTGATGCAGATTGTTCCATCTTTTCCATTATAAGTATTCTTGTTATCGGTTATGTCTAGATTACATAAATATACCCCTCCAGGTACGGACTTTGGAATAGTTGTAGCACATCTCTTACATGTAATAAGAGGGTCTGACTCTAACAATAATTGAAGAAATGGTAGACGGTTTTAACAATGCCCAGTGCAGGCACCACTCATTGCACTTTACCATGGTGGTTCAGTTCCATTTGTAATGTTTTCCGGTAAGAGTGCAGTTACTGAAGCTGCATCTTGTAGTAGCTCTGTAATATTAAGCGGCTATTAGATTATAGACTTGATAATAGTGAATTTTAATTAAAAAAATGTCGTTCTGAAGTTAAGACTATTAAAGATGCTTGTCTTGCGGTTTTTCCTACTTCTTTTACTGATTAAGCTGAACTGGTTGGTTTGGGAGATTGGTTGAAAGTCGTCATAATTAAATCTTTCTCTTTTCCAGACAAAATGTCATCAGAATTGATGAACAACTGCATAACTAATGTTTGCTTCTTACTTGGTACAAATACGAGAGAAGTTTGTAAAGCGGCACTCGGTTTCGTAACTGTTCTAATAACGATACTCGATCGTTCGACTCTCGCACAACATTTAAAAGACATTGTGAGTAATGTTGTTTCATCGCCAAGTTAGCAGAATCTTGATTTATCGGGTGTCCGAAATGTTCATGCCATTTTCTTTGGTTGAACAAAAAAGCTTCAAAATCATCAACACTGCTATTTCATAGCAGTATTGATGATTTTGAACCATGTTTTGTACAATTTTGTTACTATCAGACACTTGGAATCAATATTTAAATATTTTAGTCATAGATGTATCATGAAAACAAATTTTTTCCGGTGGAACCATTTTCTTCGGGTGTCTGAGTGGCAGAATGACTGATACACTGCGAGTCATCAATCACTATTTTGCTTTGAGGTGGTTCAAATATATTCGATATTTCTGAAAGAAATTATTTTACCCCTTTTTTTATAGCTTGGTGCTTTATTTGAATGGAAATCAGAAACTCGAAGACATTTCCGATTCAGAGTAAAGAAGATGTTGGAACGTTTAGTCAAGAAATTTGGGTAAGAGAAATTATGTTTCGTTATTTTTTTTTTTAATCGATACATTATTTTCATTATATTCTTTTACGAGCTTTTTGTCACTCTTTTCTGATAAATAAGGGAGAAAGAACTAGTTGTGTAATTTTGTCTTCTCCGTCTTGGTTATGTTTTTGTAATCACTAAGAACTTCATCCGAATCCAAGAAGCATTGATAATATCGTATTAAAATGCATTTTGTTTTTGAATCCTGTATATACTGTATTTTCCAAACTTTTTACTTCTGATTGTTGATTAGTTCACGTTATACCGTTTATCAAATTTTACCTTCAGTTATGAAATGATCAATTCACTGGTCCCACCTGATCATCGTAAACAACTGGCGAATTTAAGGAAAACAAAGGAGAGACAAAAAAGACAACAGAAGGAGAGAAATGAGAAGAAAAAAGATGAGGAAGATGAAGATATTACAATCAAGCCAAAGAAAGCAGAAAGGTATCTGTCCTAAAATTTCCACCAAAACAGGTTTTGCTAAGCATGTGCCTCTGATGGAATGCGCCGCCAAGGCGCGGTCCAACTATGGCACATGCTTAGTAAAATAATTTCTGTTTTGAGATCTGTCTTATTCCATATCTGTTCACAAAACACCCCCAGACAATTTCTGTTCTCAGTTTGCATGATAGATGCCATAAATATTTTGTTTAGCAGAACAAGTTCTTAATTCTACAAAAATCAAATACATCAATTTATTCCACAAGCGAATACTAATACCAAGCTAAACTGCGATGACACCTAATATTTTTTATACAAAGATAATCCAGTAGTCTGCTTTCTAATGCTTGTGAAGGGTCACTTAACTTTAAAATTCAATCCCATTTGTCTGTATCCAGTGTTATTACTGAAACGGAATCTACTTTTATGCAGCCGATTTCACCGAAACAATAATGATGATGTGGTTCTCTGTGTGACCCATCACTATTGTCCTACTGTGTAATTCAGGATTTCACAACGAAATTCTCTCATTCCTGGCAGCGAAAACAAAAATAACATGATGGGAGGAACACAATGTAGTGAGCCGCCAAGCGCTGACTTTGGCGATTAAAAATGTTCAATAATCCATGCTATTTTATTTGATTTGGGTTTGTAGAGAATATGTTTTATCGTGTTATTTAACAATAAAATGAGTTGATTGTCAAGCTGCTGTCCATCTGATACCTTCCCAGTCGTCAAATTTTTTCGTTTAATGTCTATCAAATTAATGTAAGCTATAAAATGACGTGTGAGTTCAATTTTCTTTTACTTATTTTTCCAAGTATTGAAGAATTACTTGCCGACTCCGATTCTGATGATGATAATGACGATATCAGTGACAGGAAATCAGGAAAAAAGAAACCGGCAAGTTCAGCGTGGTTGAAAGATTCACAAGACGAGCCAATGAATTTACTCGATCAGTCCGTATCACAAAAGATAATTGGTGAGACTTAGTTCAGGGCAGAAAGCACTTTACAATAGCGATTCTGTTTGGAATGCTTCCCACTTATAGTGCAGTTACTGGTCCTACATTTTTAGTACGGTAGATCTTTACTGCATAAATATGGTGTATAGTTGGATATATAAGTAACCGTTATTCGGTTCCTTTCTCGAGCAAATTTAAAAAAAAATGTACATAGTTACTACTGATATATAAGGTAAGAATGTCTTTACTTGAATAGTCCTGTATTCTAGAATTCTATTCCTTATACTCATCAAAATAATAGACAGCAACCTGCACCCCGTTCCCAAACACATTCTCACATTTTCTCTCAAACATAAAAGGAAAGTTTTGAAGTGATATCTATTTAGTAAAATATAGAAAAAAGAAGTAGCAGGCGCCACTCATGGGACTTATTATCATAATTTAGTCTTTGGTTGTTGCAATACATTTTGAAGCAGCTCCTTGCCATATAAGTAGCCATTAATTGGTCAGCTTAGACACTGATTTCATCCTTGCAATAAGTTTGAAAGAGAATTGATTATTAATTATCAAATTTGTCTGTTTTTTCTTATTCATCACAAGTTCCAATGAATTTTCTAGCCACTAATCCTCGTAATACATCAAAATCATCAAAGAAACAGAGTGAGGTTTTTAAATCGGCTCCAGATGGAAGATTGATTATTGATGACGAAGATGACAAAGAAGGTAGATGAATATAATACATCATGTTTGCTTTTCGCAGAAATACAAGTTTATTGTGAAGTTTCGTTGTAGCATGGTCTGCATTGGTTTTCGCACCTCGTACTTTTCAAATTATTCCACCGGTTCCAATTTATTGGCCACTTCCTGCCCAGTAGCTTGGGCTTTAGAATAGTCCTAACGTATTTCCTGTGTACCTTCAGGAACACAAATCAGTGAGAGATTATTTTATTATTGCCCTGGGCAGATACCACCCACTGTACTTGTGGTTGTGGTTGTACTCATTGTGGTTCAGTTCTGTTAGGGAAATGTGCAGCAGCTCTCTATAATTTGACTGGTCGGCCAATCAGCCCTACTTCCGTTCGGCGTTGCTTAGATTGAACTTGAAGGAAAAAAAAGAAAGTTTGAATGCTCATTTTACTGAAACAGCCCTAATATGAAAAGGTTAAGTTTTTTTTGCAAAACTCATTTGAGTCCTTGTCTCTGTCCAGACGTAGAGAAAGTGCTCGGTAACTTGGGAATCAAGAAGAAAGATATGTCGAACAAAGAAAGTTTAATTTCGCCGAGCAGGAAACGTAATGTAACATTTGCCGAAGACATTGATGATGACAGTGATAACGAGCAATCTTCTTATAAGCCTGGAGGAAAAGGAATCCATAGAAGTACGGAAAATGTTTATAAAGCCAAGGTATGAGATTCTTTATCGTCTTGCTATCTTTTGTTAAAGAACCCCGATCAGATTTTATTTTGTCAAGCACAAGCCACAGATGGAATGTGTCTTGGCGGCACAACTCATCAGTGGTTTGTGCTCAACAAAACATGATGATCAGAATATTTCTGATTTGGATCTCAGCATATCGAAACCATCAACGCAGCCATCTCATAGCAGCGGTAATGGTTTTTGAACTTCGGGAACTGTTTCATATCTGTTCATTCGAGTGAATCAAGAACATGAGATAAGTCGTACTTTGCGACACTGTGCATTAGTGTTAGTATTTTGTTCAGACACACTGTTATGCGAACTGCATCTCACACGCATGACAACCATTCAAATGTTCCAAGTGTATTCCTAATGTCTTACCAACTTTCACAGCCCAGGCTTTTTATATTTTATTATTTCAGCTTAAAGGTTTAATTATTGTTAGCACATTTATGATGATTTGGCACTTGCCTGATCTATCTTGTACAGAAGCCGTGAAGTCTTTCTGCACTCTAGTTACTGTAGAACAGAACGTAGACAATCAAATTTTATAGTTGCTTTTTCTCCTGCATAGTGTTTGAGCAGTGAATGTGCAGTTCGAGGGTTCGTTTGGATGGAATTTCTTATCTGTTTTTCTTCCTCTTATAATAAAAAACATGTGATCTTCTGAAATTAGCAAATGTGTTTTGTCACAACTTCTGTGCGGTCGGCCTATAGTACAATACCAACTGATAAAAATAAGCTTACTTCTTTCTCACTTTTCAGAAAGCAAAGGGTGACATCAAAAGAAAAGGAATGCATGATCCATATACTTATATTCCGCTCAATAAATCTGTTTTGAATAAAAGGTAATGAGTCCATGTTATTAGTTTTTTCCATCTATCTATTCTTGTTTTGATGGAGATGGCCAAGATTTGGACGAGGCTATTTTGAACGAATCTGGCTATCACATCTCACTAAATCATGTTTGTTAGATCCGTTGTTCTTGTTCATCCTTGCCTGATTTTGTCCTATAGTATCATTGAGACCCAGAGGAGAAATTTTAACATACATTTATTAACCGAGGATGACAAAATCTTGTTCTTTTTAGGGTGACTGAAATGTTCATGTCATTTTCTTCAGGTGGATATAAAGCGTCCAAACTATCAACACTTCTATTTCACCTGTTTATAGTTTGGTCGCTACCAGACACTCAAAATGAGATATCAAGTATTATAACCACTGATACTGATATGTCGTGAAATATTGTCCATTTGCTAAATTTTCTTCCAATGAAACTCATTTTCTTCGGATGTCTGAGCAGCAGTGTCTGAATCAGACATTTGATTTTGTCAAGAATGCATCACAGATGGACCGCACCTTGGCGGCACAGTCCATCATTGTGGCATACTTAACAAAACTTGTTTTTGGCTGCAATTTTCTGACTGATTGGGGTAACATTCTACTAGTCTGCATATACCTAACTGTTATCTGAGTTCCTAATAGTAACAATTGCGGGTGGCTTGATGTGTTCTGCATTTGTCACTGTGGTATAAATTCATTGCATTCTTTCTAGGAAACGGAAAAAATTGCAAGGTCAATTTGATGGTCTGGTAAGAGCTGCAAAACATGGAGCTGCCAAAGGAAGAAAAACGAAATTAAAGAAAAAATGAGCAATTTTCTCAAAGATAAAATCATTTTCTCAATGCTTTCAGAATCTAATTAATAGATGACACTATTCTGGATTGTGTCTTTGTTATTTGCAGAGTCTGGGCGAGTGGTGAATCTGAAATGTTTCGCGATAAAATAGGTTTTTACTATGGGGGAAAGAAAAGTCAAGAATATGGCTTAACCTTTGGCAAACTGCAACCTCTCGTGCACATACCAGTTCCAAGCAGGAGATGGGTTATGTTGCCTGACCGTTTACATACATACATATTTTTCCTACGCATGGGCATGGTTTGTGGAGAAAGTGATGATCATCGTGCACCAGCGAGGCGTCCAGCAATCTTGCATGTAATTAGTGCCAGGGTGTTAAGAAGGAACTATGTATAAGTGTATTCGTGACACTTTTACAGGTTGAGCTAATGAGCACAGTAAATGATAGATATATATATATGTAGCTTTCATATTACATTCGATAAGGGTTCACTTCTCTAGGTATAAATGTATATGTGAACAGCCATTTTCTAAAAAATTTGAATTTGCGCGAACTTTGGATTTTTCCCGCCCGAATGCTGGCCTTAATTTCAGGGTAAAATTGGTCTAGTCTTGAAAGCTCTGAAACATTCCAGATAATTCCGAAGTGCGTCCGTGATTAGACGCTGAAGAACTGCTGAAACCGAGTGACCAGTAAATCTTGTTCCTATCAAAATATGTCCTATTGTCAGATGGGCCACACTATCTACTTGATTGCCAGCAAACTTCATCAAGTCTAATAAGTTGCCGATATTGTCCCAACAATCGCGGGAAATTCTGCTAGCTGTAGGGTTCACTGGTGTCTTTGAAATAGCTTGGATCTATTCAGTCCTTTGCGTATGGCATAGGACCCCAAGAAACTCGTTGCTAATAGCGTTTTGTGTAATTATCAAGGATGGGCCTGGTTTCCCGAGAGGCAGTTACTTCAATCGTGCTAAAAACAATGATTAGATGCAGCTGCACCATGTAGAATTTATAGATTTCTAACTTCACAAAACCAATAAACCAGTCAAAACTTGGCTTCGATAGATAGAAGGTACAAGTTTTTGAAAATTACACAGCAAGCCGTTTCAGGTTTAAGTTTTTCTACAACACCATCAGAGGTACCCGTAGTGGATTTTCCAGTCTGAATTCCTAATTTTATGCGGCTACGTGGGACAGCCAATAGGTTCATTGCCACACTTCGTTTGTATTTCAGACTTAAGGTTAGGTTTCAAATCCTCAATACAACCTACTATTTCTATTTGCAAGCTTTTATCACTAAAAGCATGGTATTATAAATGCTATTCATTGTTATTCTGTTTGACAAATATTGGAAATTGGTTATCAACACTTCGAGATGTGTGGAGTTGACATTCTCCACCACAAACTTTAGGCTTTTGAACCAAAAACAATTTTGTCAAGCATGAATTACTAATGGCCTGTGGTCGACAAAATATCATTTGAGAATATAATAACTCAATAAGTGTTGAGGCAATTGTATCCAACACAATGCCATGGTACAAACTAAGGCAAACACACGAGCACCTGCTTCCTTTGATGAAACGAAACCACAAAGGATTTGTATGTCGGTAAACAAATATTATGTTAACGAAAAGTCCTTGAGTATCTAACTATACTATGAAGTACTTTCTCCTTATCACGCAAATATCACTACCAAAAGGGAATTTAATAAACAGAAATTTTAATCTGTCAAGCATGAGCCACAGATGGATCACGCCTGGGTGGCATGACCCATCAGTGGATCATGCCTGGGTGGCATGACCCATCAATGGATCATGCTTAACAAAACAGGTTTTGTGGAAATATTCCAGATTGGAAAGTTGTAGACGATACAAAAGCTTCCCTTTTTTTAAAAAAAATATCCCTATTGGAAAAGTTGGGAGTTTTAAAAAGCAGTGTTTTAAAAAACAGAAACAACCACTGAAGGTTGAAGAATTTGCCCGCAAATCTTTCTCATCAAAAATTGTATTTGCTGAGCAAGTCATTTACAAAAGAAGAATGACTATAATCTTTTCCCCTAAACTGCAGGTGTTCTATTGCTTAGCAGCCTACCAGCAAATTCTTTTTTTTTGAACACTAGACACTGATGGAATCAGCCCAATGTCACAATCTGTTATAAACTTGTTGAACCCCTTCATTTACTGATGAAATAAATTACCCACAGGAAATATTTGGAACATAAGAATTCAAATGTAATATAGCTATGGAACGGTATAACCTTACGTACCCCATGTATCAGCTACAATAAAAATCGAATTTCACATGATTGATTTCAATTTATTGCAACAAAAATATTATGATTCATCTTTTTGATTTGCCAATGATTGTTCAAACTCTTCCCTGCCTTTAAATTTTTTGCTGTTTCCATGATATCTTTCAGCAGTTTTTCTTCTTAAACCTTCTATTGATTCCTCTTCACTATCAGCCCATTCTAAGACCAGTCTTCGTCCATACAAATGAGTGCTATGACACAATGCTTGAAAAGCTTTCTCAGCATCTTGTTTCGTGATAAAATCGATGAATGCAAATCCCCTATGAGTACCAGCTTGTCCGCTGACGGCAAGCTTTTTGGGAAGTCTTACAGACTTTAGTTCACCAAATGTTTTAAATAAACTTGATATTTCTTTCCGATCAGCTTGGAATGGCACGTTTCGCACTAATATTTTTGCAGTTGTTTGCTTCTTCTCGATTTGTTTCTTTCTCAAGTTCGATTGAGAATCTTTCACTGATCTTTTTGAAAGTTTCAGTTCAAGTTTATGATCATCCAACATACTGTTTTGTAGAGTCTTGATTGCTTTTTCTGCACTGGATTTTTTAAAATATTGAACAAAACCATATCCCATTGAGAGTAATTCCTCCTTTTTATGCGTCTTCTTTTTACTAATAGTACAGTTGTAAATCTTCCCACATTTACAAAAATGATTTCTTAATGTTTCATCGGCAGTATCGAAATTTAGATTTTTAACGAAAATGGTAGAACCCTCTTCTAATTCTCCATCATCGGCAGTATTTATGTCTTTTTCAGAGCTCTCATTCACTTCTTCCAATGATTGTTCCTCTTGACTAAATTGGTCGAAAGATTTTGAAAAAATATTTGTTGGTGCCCACTCAAGATACAATGGTTGAAAGTGAAATTTTCTATAAGCTTGAGTAACAAACGCTTGTCGAGCATGCGAAGGCTCTAAGAATTCGATCACAGCTGTTACACCACTCGGTGCAAGCAAAACCCTACCCAAATCACCATGAGGTTCGAATAAGTTTCTCAGCTCTGAGGCAGTTACTCCTGCTGGAAGATTTTTGGCAAGAATAACAGTTTTGCTTCTTTCGGCATCTGGTTGACTGAAGGAATCCAACGAAATTCCACTATCGAGTAGAAATTGTCTTGTTTCTTGTACAATTTGAGTTTCACCGAGGGCAACTCTTACAGCAGTACTTCCTTTTTCTTCCGCATTTAGAAATTCACCTTTTGAAATATTGTATTTTTCAGCAATAGCTCCTGCAACTGCATCTGTGCCAATAAAAAGTGTGTTCCAATTATATGCATGCTGACTTTTAGATTTATCTTTTTGCGCTTTCTCTCTTTTGTACGATGATGTTCCACCTGCATCAGCTTTTTCAGATTCTTTTTCTGGCCGTGTTTTACCAGGAAGAATGTGTAACATGCGACCTTGAAATGCAGTGCCATCCAAATCATTGAAAGCTTTTACTGCATGCTCAGGAAACATGAATGTAACAAAGCCAATTCCCATATTTTTTCTTGTCATTGAGTCAATAGGAATGTGAATTTCTGACAGAGTGCCAAAAGCCCCGAAAAGAGTTTCTAAGTCTTCCTCAGTGCAAATAAATGCCAGATTGCGAACAAATAATCGCCCAGAATCAGCGATGTCCTCAATATTAATTTTACTTCTGTCATCCTTCAATTTTTTCTTCCAACCTTGTTGTGCTTCAGATAGATCATCATCTAATTGCTGTTTGATTGATTGTAATTTAACTGCCTTCCCGCTTATACAATCACCGTTAAATTTTAATGCTTTATCCAGGTCGTTTTGAGATGAAAATGTTGCAAAAGCACATCGTTTTGCATTGCCTTTTAGGACCTTTACGGAGGTTGGTTCTACAGGATAGAAAAACTCGTTGATTTGTTTTTCTGTTAACTTTGTTGGTCCACCTCTTAATCGCAACGTAAATTTAGGATGATTTTTCTCAGGTTTTGTTTTACTTTCTTCTATGAACCCTTCATCAACATCACTCGCATGTTTTTTTATTCTCAGGAAATCCAAGTCTGAAACAAATTCTGCCTTATCTTCAGTCTTTTCATTGCCATTTTCTTCTTCATCTTTATTATCAGACTTGTCGTCTTTTTTCTTTGGTGAAATCTCATTCTGTTGAAAATTTTTGCAATCTTCTACAATAACTTTCTGATTCAAAATCATGGAATTATGAAGATATTCTCGAGCTTTTGTTGCGTCATTAGAATCTTTAAAACCAACGAAAGCAAATCTCCGAAATTTTCCATCCTTGGTAAATGAGAGCTTCACATCAGTAATTGTACCATGTTCCGCAAATATTGTCCTCAATTTTTCCTGCGAAATTTTTCTTGGCAAATTTTTCACAATCAATCTCGACATGGCTTTTGAAAATATATAGTTAATTAAATTAATTAAATCTACCAAAAAAATAAAGTGACAAATTATTAGCTTTCATACAGTGGTGTGAATTTCTCCACAAAACTAAATCATTATTGCGTGGCATGTGTACAATAATACAGATACAAATCTATTAATTTGGTTTTAACTAGGTAAAATAGCTACAATACATTACTGCCGAAATGCAGGTAACATATTCTAAATCACACTTTTATAGCACAATCCATCAGTGGTCAAATACAAATGATTTGTCACATTCAAATTCAAGATTCCGGAAGAAAAGTGCACATAATATACATGAAATTAAAAATTCAATTCGCCAACCTAATCAAATTATAAAATAATTTAGAAATAGTGGGAAAAATTTTCTTTTCAAAGCAAACTAAAATTCATTATGCCTAAAAACCTCATGAAAATACATATTCACAATGACATCAAATTACGCAGAATCATCAGCAATCGTACTTGTTAGCATGTAAATCTTGAATTTAAGCACAATTTGGTTGCACATAGACGACATGATATATTTGGACTGTGACAAAAAACTGGAGTTGCAGGATGAGAATGCTATATTCAAATTGGGACTTGATGAATAGAGGAGCATCTCAAACCCATCGCAAAAAAAATCGTCAAAATAACATTCGTTAAGTATGAGTCACAAACTGATCGTGCCGCCCAGGCACGGTCTGATTGTGGCTCATACTTGACAAAAAAAATTTTGACATGTAGACTAAACTATTTTAGTCAAGCGCAAGACAAAAATGAAAAGTGTATGACGATGTGATCCATCAGTCAACTTTGTTTGCAAAGAACTAAACAGTTATTTTGTCAATCTTGAACATTTGATGGACTGTGGTGCGCAACTGAGACAAAGTCAATTTGTATAAGTACATTTGAATAACATGAAAAGCTGAAATTGGAAAGATTCGAAAAGGTTGACTTCGATCTAATCTATGGAAATAATTCAAATACAGCTTATGATATATATCTTTGTATGAAATGTGAAGTATATAGCACTCAACTTTATTATTGGCAATAAAGACATATGGAACGTTTATAAATTATACAATAATATCAATAAGAAATTTTACAGAATTCTGGTATTGTACAGACTAAGGAGTTTACAATGAGCATGGAAGGAAGTTACATCAATAAATTTCCAGATGTGCTTGGGTGCCATATGCACAGTTATCAAAATTTTAATTTCATTTGTGGTAAAATATTTATTTGCAGTTGATTGAGAGCATTTTTTCCATTATTTGCTGATCTGAAAATCACAGAAACAACGAATGACCAAAAATTTACTTTCGGAGGCAAGATGTTCACAGCCCGAGACCATGGAAGATAAAGAACCACTCATCTGGACTAAAGTAGACATGAAAATAGTGCACCCAACATACCTTATTAGGAATTAGTTAAACTCTGGTCACTATTTTTTAACGGTTATTTTCCTCAATAAAAAGTGCCAGATTATTCGAACAAATAAATTCTACATTCTAACAAAGTTTATAATTTTAGCTATGCTCTGAAATTCCGCAAAGCATTTGGCCAAATATTGTATATAATTCTTGTATCTAGCATTAGATGTGTAAGTAAGAAGAAAAGAGATGGTTGTAACAAGGACTTTCATATATGGTAAAAAATAAAGCTAATGATATTATTAACGTTGAACATGGATAAGAATTAGAAAGGAAAAGCATGCTTGCTAACAACGTTGAATCAGGTATGAGAAATTCATTCAATTTTATTAGCGCGAAACTACACACAAATCAAGTTAATTTTATTATGGATTTCAAAATAATAAGATGGGATATTGATTGAAACTCTAGTCAGGTGTTGCTATGTATTTTCACATCAAATATCCCGTTCAAGCATAAAACATAGATGTGTGTGTCCAATAAAATAGTGAAGGTTCTCATCAAGTCCAAAATTCAATTTAGTGGCGTGACTGTTCTTAATGACGTGATCCATTAGTGACCCATACTTGAAAAATGGTTAATATCAATTTTTTTTCTGACTTGATTCGTACGGGTATGTCAATTCATTCAAATCATAATTATAGTGCTTGAGATCATGAATCTGAAAAATAATACATTGACGTACAAGAATTTATGCCATAAATAATGGATAGAAATTGCCTTTGCCGCATAATATTCCAAACATACTGACTTTAGGTTATTGTGTCAAATAACATGAGATTAGGTTTTCTTTATTTATAGAGCATTGCATTGTTTGGAGACGTATTTCGTTCAATTTTCCAATCATTTTTTGGACAAAATTTCGTTATACAATTGGTTTTCAAGTGACTTAGATATAATCGTAGCTTTTCTATGCAGTTATCATCACATATCATAACTTTTGGTTGACAAATAGGACAAAATATGACAGCAAAATGTAATAAGCAGTAAAAATTCAAGCATGCGTATTCAAGCACTCTGCTTAACCCCAACCACAAAGATTATTTTGTAAATTGAGCATGAACCAGATATGGCACAATCTATAAATCTGATGCTGATGGTAGATGGTTACCTAAGCTTGTTTTGCGTCCAGTACCTCCTGAGATATGAAATTGAAGTAGCACCAATTTGTGGAGTCATAAAAAATCTAACCTGAAGCAACTGAAATATGGAACAATTACTATTTATATCATCATTGGCAAAAACAAATTATAATATACTAATGGAACATAGTATGAAAAATATACGAAATAAAATTTGTTGAAATATAATATTCTATTTCTCAAATAATTACACCAAAAATAAAAAATAAAATAGAATCGAAATTAGAAATTGTGCACCATGAATGTTGTGGAACAAGAAGAAAATTTGAAAGTAAGCTTGAAAAAATATCATAGCTGATCAACATAATAACTACAAATGCTGCATTTCGATTCGATTAGATTTGAACACCTATCTAATTCAGATTATTCGAATATGTATTTCTGTAAAGCTAATTCAATATAATCTTGAGCCTCAATTACTCAAGCTTAACAAAAATTAATTTTAGGTCTAGGACTAGGTTGAACAAAAAGGGGATCAGAACGTCACATTTCAACCACCCGGAGAAAGCCAAGATTTAAATTAATTAATTATTAAGAAAGGTACCACCTTAATAAAATGCATAGCAAATGGAACAGATTTCCTGGTACATTGTATCATTCCATAGGTAATATGTGACCAGACAAGATATATTTTTTAAAAGCACAGCTGCAAATGTGAGAATATCGCCAAGCTTTCTTGAAAAATATTAAGTTCGTTACGACAATTGTGTACTGTACATCTGTTAATAATTAATAATATTAGCAAACCGAAAATTAGTGACTCAATAAAAATAAGAGTATCGTATCTGAACGATAAAAGTGCTATAAAAAATTAAAATATACAATTATCATCAAAGTTTATATAACAATAATTTTACAATATTAACAGCAAAATTAAAAATATTATAAGCATTCCTATTAATAATTGTGAGTGCAAGGGGCATAAAATTAAGACTAAAATTGGAGAAGAGTGGAAATTCACTAATTAAAATAACTCATTGAAAGATATCCACTTTCAGTCAAGCATGTACCAGAGGTAATATATGATAGGAATCACACATTATCTTAGGCCCACGCTTAACTAAACTGCTTATCTGATGAAACAAAGCAACATATTTATGTCCATATAAATTGTCTAGTTTACTATTCGCCTGATAATATATGACCGAATGAATACCCAGGAGGAGTTCTAGTCTTTTGACCACGGCGAGTTTTAACTCCAGTGTTGGCACTTGTGGATCGGAGTTTGCTTCTTGTTGTAACGCCCTGACTTTCGGAGAGTACCAGCTTCGTTGCTTTGAGCTGTGAAGATAACGTCGAAACAGAACTTGGAACTGAAGATCTGAGAAGATGTGTTGATGTCGTTCTCCCGCTGCTGTAGAGTCCACTATCGGAGTATCTTGTAGTTCCGGTTGTGGCAGAATGTGGATGACGCTTGGCTTTGACAGCACGTAAGCGATCACCTTGAGATAATCTGTCTGCAGTCTTGCTGCCAGATCCTTTTCTGTAAGAATCATAATATGCTGGTGTATAACCTCTATCAGATATGTCGATATCATCTACTTCGGATGTTATATGATGCAAAGAGACTCTGCTGCTTTCAGATTTCCTATCATTTTTCTTGGCACGATAAAGATCACCTTGAACCCACATACTATGTTGCTTCTCTTCGATAAATTGTTGCTGTGGTCCAATAACTGATCCTGGACGTGATATTCTGATCCAAGCAATTGCTTCTGCAGAGGTAAAACGGTAGTGTTTCATCATGTAGCACCCGATAAGTGTTCCTGTTCTGCCAAGTCCAGCTTTGCAATGAACAGCAATAGCACCATCAGTGGTTTCACAAATATTTAAGAACTTCCTAAGGATTGTATCTGATGGTGTACTTCCGTCAATGAAAAATAAATCATAATGATCAAAACCAGCATCTTGGAAGCGTCTAGCATCGTACAGCCTTTTGTTTAAGCGAACAACACAGGTGATACCATGCTTTCGAAAATATGGAAAATATGCTTCTGGGGCATGCAGTGGGTATCCATTTTCAATTTTACTCTTAGGATGAGGACCGCTGAAAGCAAGAAATTTTGTCGGCACGATCCAGTTGAAGTCTCCATTTTCTACTCTTTCATAATGCTCATATTCATCTGCATCGAATGTTTCACGATCATAAAAACCATGCATTACTGCTTTATGCACAGCATGCAAACAGTCTAACAGAGTTAAGTTATACGAGCATGGACCGAATGAAGCATCACGAAATGGAAGATAAGGTGGACTGTTGCCAGAAACTAGTGGCCTATAAGCTTCTTCAGGAGACAACTTCATGTGAATAATCTGATATGCCCCAACAAGGAAAGCAGCATTTGCACGTTTCCTAGCATCGAAAGATGTGTAATGAACGATCTTCTTCTTAGCCAAAGTTACTGACTTTAACTTTTTCTGTAATTTTGCACAGTATCGATGTAATTGTGCAAGGTTCAATGGCCCAAAGTCCGCATAAAAATTTTCATAAATCAGCTCTTCATCAACGGAAAAATAATGAGTGTGATTAGTACTCTTCGGTCTTGTGCGTAACGTTGCAAAATAAAAACGATCCTTGATAATTTGACAAGCACTCGCTAAATCATTATTTTCTGATGCCAAAGTTCTGCAGTGCTGCTGCACAAATGCGGATGAAATAATATCACCAGTCATTTTAAACATCCAATGATTTTGAAATTCAACTCAATGGACAACAGAATACCGACCCTAAAACAGTTACATTTTCGTCATCAAGATCATATTAATCTAAACAATACATATACCTGTATGAATGTAATTAATAAGGACATGTTTCAGTATCAATAAAACACATGCCACAAGCTGAATACTTCCTGTGTAATTTGAAACTTAAAGAACAAAAGATTAACAAAACCTCGACACACTATCACAACGAGTCTTAATAAGTCTAGCGTAATACAATAAGTAATGAATGAGATTGCCGCCAAGATATTTGGGACAATACTGCTTTGAATAAAAAAATAAATCTTTTATATGATGATGAAATCAAAATTTTAAATTTATAGTGAAAAACTGAAAAAAAAATCAGAGAAATGAAAATTCGAGGAACTGAATGAAATTACTTTGCGAAATTTTAAATATGCCGCTATTCAAAATTATTGCTTTAAGATCATCTATTTGAGCGATTCACTTCAAAAACAACAATCATTAGTTTACATAGCTTCAGAGAAATTTAACCCTATATTATTAAAAATTCCTTTTTGTTAAAAACAGAATTGTGTTTTAAAATTTCAAATAGTCGGAACTATAGTTTTTTTTAACATTCTAAGGGGAACAAAGAGTCAATGAGGAATACTCAGAAAAGGAAAGTAATTTTAATCAGCTTTCTATGATACCATACTTTGACATTCAGTAAGGACATCCTCACCGCACACTCGAACACTCACAGAAAAAATAAAACAGTAATTTTCTGACGCAAACTAGATCTCATAAAAGTTGTAATGAAAGTATAAAGCAAATACAACACAATGTAAAGTATGGAATTTCACATTATGCAAACAATTATAGTTGTTGTCAAACAAAAATTCAAACAACGCCTTAACTAGGTATGATAAGATGATAAAGTTTAAACGATATATATTTGAAATTTTATTATGTTTATAGGATAACACTGAAATTTCAGATAATCAAAATTCCTTATTTTTAAGGAAAATTTTTCAACAAAATCATGATTTATGGCAAATGTTTCTCCGCAAAATCAGTATTACACAGATTTCAATTAAAATCTCAAAATAACCAACCGGTACTATTTGAATAATTACATAATCAGATATAGCACAACATTGAATAGATGACACAGTAAGAAATATTTTGAGTTGACATGTTTTTGTTAAGCTCGAGTCACCGGTAGCCCTCTGTGTCTCAATACCATTTCTGATCAGGGAAAAGGGAAGTGCAACTGCAAGCAGACTTAGGTAGACCCGTGGAAGAACGAAGGGAAAGACATAGTTAGTTCCCAGTCAAAAAAAATTTAGTCAAACATCTTTTGCCAAGTATGAGTCACCGATAAACTATCAAAACTAACTATTTTCTGCTTTATTTATTTTGGAATACTACATTTCGATAAATTTTGATTTGATGACAGACATGATTTTGGGAGTGTCTGATAAACAATGTACCTAACATTATGTCGATCTGGAATAAATTGTAATTGGTTTTGATTATAGAAACTCAGAGTATACATATAATATTCATGTCTTCACTGCAAGCAAAACCAAAATTGAGACACAGAAAAAGTAGAGATTTTGACTGAAAAATAATTTTACATTGAATAATTTTGTAGCAAAATCACAATATATAGTGCAACAAATTTTACAACCTACTTCTGACAAATCATGATGTTGCTGCATAATTGTGCCATCATTAATTCTATTTGACTAATATCTAGACCTAAGTGACATAAAAAACTGGACATTTTATTATATTAGTTTAATCAGGTTCACTTTTCGAAAATAAAAAACTCTGATCAATACAAGCGCCTTAATCCTGATAAAATGATCCAATTCGAAAACAATAATATTAATCATAAAAGACGGCAATATATATTCATTAAAACGAGACATTAACAATTAAACAAAGTAATCAATATTGGTTTGAGTTCATTCGTTTGACAAACAAGTACAAACATTTTGTTTCAATATTTGATCGCAAAGTTATAAATTGCGAAATTGTTTTAGACCTCAATTCTAAAATACCATACTGTTTCGATAACCACATGTCAGACTACAATTGTTCAAAAATACGGCAAGACAAAGCGATCATATTTTCTTACATTTTGCTTGTTTTCATGAAAAGCATGCTTGCACTGAAGTGGAGCGTGATGAATTTTCAGTTGAATTGATGCCAGTGTGTTTGGCTTCAAAATTATTTATGAGACTAAAACTAAACAATGTCGACACAATTTCGAAATGGTTGATAATATTTTTACTACTAAAACATGAAAGATTAGAGGTGGAGCAGCAGAGCGAACTTGTGCAGTGTAATGTTGGAAAGCACACCCTAACTATAAATATTTCCAAACTGAAGTAGTTTATTTCGCCCAAATATTGAAAAAATAACATTAGCTTTGCAATTGGTTCAGAGTACCTATTGTTTAGTCATTGACAGTCAATTTGTAACAGTATGTTTTGGCGAGTTAATTCGTACCCGCAAAAAATAGCAGATAGGTCAATTATTACACTGATAAAATTTGCAATGGATTCACCGTAAAAGACCAAGGATGGCTCCTTTGTACTTGGATGTATTGTTTTAATATTCCAAAAAAATTCCATGTATAAATTAAAAATAGAAACTAACTAATCAAGTTTGGAAAAACGAATCGTCGAGTCTGAGAAAATTATTAAAGTGATGTGGTTCACCCTACGGTTACGTCGTATTCTCGTTTTTCCCATAAGGTAAAATATCCTAACACGCTAATCTGGATAATTAGGAATTTTTGTTCAAATCGGGCGAGGACAGATTTTCAAGCACCTGTGAACCATAAACGATAGAATGATCGTTTTCATCACGTTTACGACCATTTCCGCAAATTTTACCCTGATTCACAGATTACATAAGGAGACAAGTTTTCCGGGATTTTGAGCAGTGTGACTATTTTCTCGGATTTTTATATGATCCCTTTTTCTGTACCACATTGCTATTTCAAATTTCGTAAGCCGGTATATTTCAGTAAATTTTGCATAGGTAGGTACATACATATTGACCACCTGTGATTATTTCAGGGCACGATTTGACTAAACGCTCTTATTAATATAATTTTATATTGATACAAATTGACGGCCATCCTTCTTTGGTAGCCAGCGGTTGTTATCCACAAGCATAACAACCAGATGACAAAAGCGAAGAAAAGTGGAGCGAGGGCCAGAAATCTACAGACCCCAATCCTGCCCTTTATATTTTTCTATCTATCATTTTCACAAATACCACGATAGAAGTTTCACTGCTTATGTAGTGATGAGAGAGAAAATACAACAAAGATACATAATACCCATTAATGAAAAATCGAAAGATTTATCTGGAAAGAACGGGAGGGAACCTTTTTTGTGTGAAATATAGAAAATAAATTTTCAAAACCAAGCTCCTGAAAGAATTTTCACATGCTACACTGCAGTACAATCGTATTTCTGTTGCTTCAATAAAATTGATACAATAACTATTTTATAGGTATAAAAATTGTTCTTGCGTTTGATTGGGTATCAAACTGCAATGGAATTGTTGATATTTTTTTTGAGACCTAGTTTCTTACCATAATATTTCCAATTATATATATTCAGTATCACATTCATTAAGATGTAATACCAATAGCCTGATAACTCTCTCAGTTTTAGCTGACAACATTGGTGCCTCTGTTGAGATTAGAACACTCTACAAGCTTTAATTATTAATTCAACTATTAATTTAGAATTAGGAAATATGGTACTAAACATCACTACATTATGAATTTGTTTATAGAATCGTCATACCACAAAACCTAAATACGTTTTGTCACAGGTCACGTCATGTGAATAGGTTATACCCAATTCGATTGAGCCCATCTGCCTATGAAAAAGAATAATTATGATCGTGCCATACAGCATATGCCAGGGATACCTTAACTACGAAACGACCGAAAACTACAGAAACGACCCCGAAAGAAGTGGAAAATGTACCGAAACTGCCTGCCTGTTGGTCGGTCTAATATAATGCTAAAATCAAACTTTTGAGGATGACTCCAACCATTCAGTGGGATGACAATATTAAATATAGCCCTTTATGAGACTTAGCAGCGCAACAATTTTCGCAGCATCAATATAAACATCATCGCCCATACCTGCATACAGATTGGCATTGAATTTTAGGCACAAGTAAAGGAAAAGACGCTTATATGTTTACTGGATAATATGGAAATAACAATTATGTCACAAAATTAAAGTTTTGCCAACTTATGTTACCATCATTGTGATATCATTGTTCTTATCAAATCACAGATTTCAAATTTCAACTATGGGAAGAAAAGGTTGATGGGACAACTTTGAAACTTTTTAGATTAATTATTAATGACCATGTGACTTACACTGTACAACTGGGCAGCAGGGGGCTGTTTCGAAACCTTTTTTCAATCTTCATGCAGTCATTTCTGTAGTCTAGTTTTCGAGCGATTCCGTAATTATAGTAGCTGCATATAGACCAAGCTACAAGTGCTCATTGCTGAAATTCAGACATCCCCAGATCCAAGTCATGTAAAATTTTCAGCCAAGTTCGCAGTGAACCCCATGTTTCGACATAAGCATATACTGTAAGGCAGAAAGAAGGTGGTAGACTTGATGGTAAGTATTCAGGTGAGACTTACTTATTCTGATAATTTGAAATGTTGTTTCTATCAGGCCATAGGTTTCCAGCAATCTGGGCTCACTTACAGCTTAGTGCTGAATTGCACCTCCATACATTCAGCATTACTTTGTTACTCTGTACTGCATAAGTTAATTATCTGCATACACCATACTGCATAGGCTATCTGTTGCGTTACCCTACCAAGTTATCTGGACCGGTATAGGCTAGTCAATTGAACTTTCAGCCATTCGATCTGTTACCGACAATACAAAAAAAATTATCAAACACGAGTTATAGATGGGCTGCTCAGTGTTAGCTTATAACGTTACCGTATTACATCACTGGCAATACTCACCTGCTCCATGAACTTGACTGTAAAAAAAATGCGAGAACATTTTTCTCATAAACTGGTAGGATTGGCTAATGGGGGTTATCAAGAAAATAGCCCCGTGTCATTCACCAAAAAAACTTGCTGTTTGGATCAAAAAAACAAATGTTGAAAGACATCTCATGGCCAGAAATTGTTCTCCTCCAATAGAGCGTGACTGTAACCATAGCTGATCTTTACAATGCGAATATTCGCGTCACAATCGAACAATGAAATTTATCGCAGCCGAAACATTAAATGATTGTGACGTACATGTAGAGCAAATATTGAGGTTTAAGCGTCCCAAAATCTGATAAATATGATAACGATGACCGCCGAGTCGAGGACATTGTAAATGACGAATATTTCTCTTGCCTACTTGCATGCAAAATTTGAATCATAAGAATTTAAACAAGTGAAGCGTAACGAATTTGAAAAGGACATTTTTACCTTTTTAGATCAGTGCATTTTCATTTCTCGCCAAATATGAGATCAAAGGTCCAACTACGCCGATTTCTCCATAATTATTTTCATAGTTTCCTAAATCGACAAGTATGCGTAAAATATAATACTGACTTTTTATGTTTTAAATTAGCTCAGTCGGTAAATGCTTTGAGCTTTAATATGAGAGCTTTATTTCATTTTTCGTGAAATTTTCGCGCGTCTCTGGCGCGCAATTATCATTCAGTTACTAATTTTGTTTATTTTGTGACATTCGGTCATTTTTCATCCCACTATCATAAAAAATTTCGTGTACCTCTTATTCGCAAAAATATTTTGCTGACTTATTTTGTTAATTTCGTTCTTGAAAGGGGAATTTTACTTACGTTATCAAAAATTTTTGCGTCCCTCTGGCGCGCATTTTTTTTAGATTGAAATTGTTCGATATAAAAAACAATTGTTCCCTTCCCTTCCCCCCTAAAATTCTGGGTGCGCCACTGCCTAATGGCTGCGGGCTTGCGGCTTCATTTACCAACCATGTCCGTATCCTTCTACGTGGTTGGGCTGGTCAACGACATCCCATGGTTTAATATCAGAAGATTTTTCATGGAAATTTACCGAAAATAAGGTTAGGGAACTCTTTGGTAGAGCATTTTTCAAATGAGCAATGAGGGCAATGAATTTCAGAAGTTTACCCACGATGATTACAATTCAATAATATAAAGATTAATCAGATATTACAAAAAATGAAGATAGTATTTTCCGGTAAGAGAGAAAAAGAAAACTATCATAGCTGTTCAAGTAGCGGGCAGCACATTTGATTGTAATTATTGGAAGCCAATATTTACACATAATAGTTAACCCATTTTTCTGGACATTCATAAATATGGAGCGTCACATTTATGCGTGCACATTAGATGCCAATAGAGTTTATAGGGTAAATATCTTAACCCCAAAGGGTCAAGATAGAAGACGAGATAGATGACCAAAGTTGATATTCTTTATTATACTCCAGCAAAAAGAATAATTTCACGATACAATCCTATTTAATGATAAAAAATGCACCAGCTTTTATACATTTTCTGTGACCATCCAAGTTAGCCTTAAGACAGGATATTTTAATAGTTTTTCGTCGGACGTGATCACAACATAATCATCGACGAGGCAATTAACCGGTCAATCTAAACTATAATTTCTTTCAATTTCTTTAAAGAGTTCTCGGAGTGCTAATCATAATTGTTTATGACTCTCACTGCGATACCGGCCGATTTGTGTTAAAGGGTTAAAGGTTCCGAATTAGAGTTATAATTCTGGGTGTAAAAAGATTAAAACTTGTTTTGAAGCTATTATGGGCGGTTTTAATTGCTTACAAGAAAACTTTTTTCTAATTTTTCTGATCGTGCGTTGGACGCATGATGCTCGAACTTATTTAACCTGATATATTGAATGCCAAATTCTCCTAGTGGTTATGATTTTTGCCCATGGTTCCTATAATATGTCGGCCCCCTAAACACGGAGTGGCTTTGCTTAGGGAACATGAATGGTCAGCTTCTGGATATATATCGATATATAAAGAAAACAACAGTAAAATAAGCATACATACGTAAAATTCACATCTAAAACAAAAATTTATATCACCAAGAGAGGTGAAAATTTAGTAAGAGAAAGTAAAGATATAGAGAATGTAGTTTTGAGAGATGTAGAGATTTAGGCGTTTTATTTAATTAATAAATTGATTTTGACAGATTGAACAATGTTTGAATTTAATATATTTCGTTACACAATGAATAGCTTTTGCGCCTTATAAGTAAAAAAAAATGTGGCATCGTTTGCCTTTGTAGTCGTTTTAGTGTTTGCCATCTTTGGGCTTTGTATAAAAAAAAAGATTTTGGATTGATACTCGCTTTTTGCGAATATATCCTGGCGCGTTTACCGCTTTATGTAGCGATGTTTTTTTTAAAAGTATGATTCGATTAAATCATCTTTCAACTTTTCATTATCAACGTAAAATCTATTCAAGAAAAACTATTTGTTTGTATCTGTCACTCTCAATTAATTTGGTTTAGAAAGAAGCAATTTCTTTAAGAAATTGATAAGCCGAATTTTAACGCCATAAAGAAAAGAAGGAAAATACCTGAAGTAGTTTTCATAGAAGGAAGTAAATTCTATAATTCTTTAACTGTAAAATAACCAATATAATGGCAAGAAATACAAACGCAGCACAATTTATAACAAATTTGAGATCCGAGCGATATAGTTTCTTTGTTTTTGTCAGCGATGTCTTTATCTCTTATAAATTTGATTGTTCACTTTTTTTGAATAATGTTGTTTTTTTATCAACTTTTAGTGTTGCACATTTTTTTAAGACAGTCTTTCACCTTGGATAGAGAGTTTTTAAAAATCGTATTGGAGCAGCCCAACATGTTGCATTGTTTTTCCGATCCACGTCCGCTCTTGTTGTTGATTTTGATTCGATCTTCTGTTCAAAGTAACATCATCGTCTGGTGTCCTTTATCGCTACAGAACATCGATTCTTGAATTGTGGTTGAACACGCTGGATGAAAAAATACGAACACAGATTAATGTTAGCAATGGCCCCTATACGCTATTTAATATAATCGTGAAAAACGTTTCGTCCTGACTTCCGTGCTCCAACGATGCGGCAATCTTCAACTCCAAATCAGAAGGCCCTATTCTTCCAAGAGGTTACCAGTTATAGGGTACCTATCTTAACCCTGAAGGGTAAGATAGAAGACGAGATAGATGACCAAAGTTGATATTCTTTATTATACTCCAGCAAAAAGAATAATTTCACGATACAATCCTATTTAATGATAAAAAATGCACCAGCTTTTATACATTTTCTGTGACCATCCAAGTTAGCCTTAAGACAGGATATTTTAATAGTTTTTCGTCGGACGTGATCACAACATAATCATCGACGAGGCAATTAACCGGTCAATCTAAACTATAATTTCTTTCAATTTCTTTAAAGAGTTCTCGGAGTGCTAATCATAATTGTTTATGACTCTCACTGCGATACCGGCCGATTTGTGTTAAAGGGTTAAAGGTTCCGAATTAGAGTTATAATTCTGGGTGTAAAAAGATTAAAACTTGTTTTGAAGCTATTATGGGCGGTTTTAATTGCTTACAAGAAAACTTTTTTCTAATTTTTCTGATCGTGCGTTGGACGCATGATGCTCGAACTTATTTAACCTGATATATTGAATGCCAAATTCTCCTAGTGGTTATGATTTTTGCCCATGGTTCCTATAATATGTCGGCCCCCTAAACACGGAGTGGCTTTGCTTAGGGAACATGAATGGTCAGCTTCTGGATATATATCGATATATAAAGAAAAACAACAGTAAAATAAGCATACATACGTAAAATTCACATCTAAAACAAAAATTTATATCACCAAGAGAGGTGAAAATTTAGTAAGAGAAAGTAAAGATATAGAGAATGTAGTTTTGAGAGATGTAGAGATTTAGGCGTTTTATTTAATTAATAAATTGATTTTGACAGATTGAACAATGTTTGAATTTAATATATTTCGTTACACAATGAATAGCTTTTGCGCCTTATAAGTAAAAAAAAAATGTGGCATCGTTTGCCTTTGTAGTCGTTTTAGTGTTTGCCATCTTTGGGCTTTGTATATAAAAAAAAAGATTTTGGATTGATACTCGCTTTTTGCGAATATATCCTGGCGCGTTTACCGCTTTATGTAGCGATGTTTTTTTTAAAAGTATGATTCGATTAAATCATCTTTCAACTTTTCATTATCAACGTAAAATCTATTCAAGAAAAACTATTTGTTTGTATCTGTCACTCTCAATTAATTTGGTTTAGAAAGAAGCAATTTCTTTAAGAAATTGATAAGCCGAATTTTAACGCCATAAAGAAAAGAAGGAAAATACCTGAAGTAGTTTCATAGAAGGAAGTAAATTCTATAATTCTTTAACTGTAAAATAACCAATATAATGGCAAGAAATACAAACGCAGCACAATTTATAACAAATTTGAGATCCGAGCGATATAGTTTCTTTGTTTTTGTCAGCGATGTCTTTATCTCTTATAAATTTGATTGTTCACTTTTTTTGAATAATGTTGTTTTTTTATCAACTTTTAGTGTTGCACATTTTTTTAAGACAGTCTTTCACCTTGGATAGAGAGTTTTTAAAAATCGTATTGGAGCAGCCCAACATGTTGCATTGTTTTTCCGATCCACGTCCGCTCTTGTTGTTGATTTTGATTCGATCTTCTGTTCAAAGTAACATCATCGTCTGGTGTCCTTTATCGCTGCAGAACATCGATTCTTGAATTGTGGTTGAACACGCTGGATGAAAAAATACGAACACAGATTAATGTTAGCAATGGCCCCTATACGCTATTTAATATAATCGTGAAAAACGTTTCGTCCTGACTTCCGTGCTCCAACGATGCGGCAATCTTCAACTCCAAATCAGAAGGCCCTATTCTTCCAAGAGGTTACCAGTTATAGGGTACCTATCTTAACCCTGAAGGGTAAGATAGAAGACGAGATAGATGACCAAAGTTGATATTCTTTATTATACTCCAGCAAAAAGAATAATTTCACGATACAATCCTATTTAATGATAAAAAATGCACCAGCTTTTATACATTTTCTGTGACCATCCAAGTTAGCCTTAAGACAGGATATTCTAATAGTTTTTCGTCGGACGTGATCACAACATAATCATCGACGAGGCAATTAACCGGTCAATCTAAACTATAATTTCTTTCAATTTCTTTAAAGAGTTCTCGGAGTGCTAATCATAATTGTTTATGACTCTCACTGCGATACCGGCCGATTTGTGTTAAAGGGTTAAAGGTTCCGAATTAGAGTTATAATTCTGGGTGTAAAAAGATTAAAACTTGTTTTGAAGCTATTATGGGCGGTTTTAATTGCTTACAAGAAAACATAAGCATATGTTTTTGTATAAAAATGAAAAGAAGTTCTGGTTCTCTTTGATGTGCAACGAAATTCTTTATTTAGAGATCTTCTGCGTTCACTGCCTACCGACTATTTGTTTTTCAAAATAAAAATCCGTCTGATTTATGTGACTTTGTAATAATTGCACTATTCTGATAAGACATTCAGGTATATCACGGTCAAGCGAATAAAATAATTTTATGTGTTTCTTCTTCAGATTTTGATTAATACTTCACCATGTGCCCACTCTTTGATAAACACAATTTACATAAGAATCGCACCTCCGATATTGACTGTGCGGACTAGCTGTTACTATGAAGTGATAATAAAATGATATACCGAAGTATGGTACTAAACTTGACGACTCAAACTGTTAGGATTTATCTTATTTTGGTTTGCGTGACCGCGCAGTGCCATTTTAACATATATAAAAAGAAAAAATGGAACAAACATACATTTAGTAAAAAGATACTATAGCCTAGTGATTGCGCTTTGTTTGAAGCATTTTCCGCTATAATATCCTAACATGACTGACTTCATATTCCGTGCCAATTGCAGTTATATGCTGTTCGACCAAGCCACTAAGGCATATGTAACATTGGATAACATTCAAATTAAGTGTGGAAATTGTGGCCTCATATTTGCAAAAAATTTGTATCATTTTTTTCCAGTCAATATTCCCAACATTTTAAAATATTTATAAGTCAAGTTTATTGTATTTTTATTATCAATGGCTGATGTTGAAATAGTGAATTACTTCCCATATATATTGCCTGGCATTTTTAAAACACAAGGGAAAAAGAGAACTCAAGAGGAAACTGTACATAGGGAAAATACGTAAATACAATAGAAAAAGTGAAAGAACTGCCCTCCCTAAAAAAAACTTGCTAAAATAATGAATAACGGCTTTCATGATAGACAATAGCTTTTGTGCCAAATTTCTTGAGCCAAATTAAATAAAATGAAAGTGTGGCAAATTCTTACATGCAATATTTAGTCTATTGTCCGAAACAGAAGAATTACGAAATTGAATCTACTTTTTATTGTTACTGATATGAATTATTATAATGATTTCGTTTTGGTATTTTTAGATACAGCAATTCGGCAAAATATGGTTGGCTGTAACATAGATTGATTAAAAAACATTTACGATATATGATACGATGATTCTAATATTGAATATTAGATTTCTAATATAGGCTTGAATATATTCTAAGGGATTTGCTACAGTTGGAGATTATTAATCATAACAATTTAATAATGATGACAATTACTGAGTTGAAATATTGCCTTCAATGTCGGCATGTTTTGTAGTTGGGCAACTCTGCGAAATAGGCAAAGCCAAAGTGATATTATAGTGTTAAATGCCATTTTAGCTATATTTCGCATGTTTCAAAAAGTAGATATTATTTATTCCAAGGTAGTTTAATTTTTAAATGCCATTATAAACAAAATTTAGCCTATATTATTATGGATAGTACTGATTGAAAGCTATGCTACAATGTAAAATGACGTGATAGGCCAAATCTTTTTTTACATATGGGCCGGCAATATTTGTTCAACGGTAGGGAATTTATGTCATTGCAGTTTAAATAAAATTCAGATGATCGTTCAGTAGACCTCTGGCATATACTCATTTCTCAGTGGGATTCGAACCCAGGGCGTTAGTGATGCGTAGCTCGAAGCGTATTCCCAATGCTTTACCGATTGAGCTAACCGGGCACCAGTCAATCTGAATAGTTTTACATCTGGAAAAAACAGGGCAAATTAATAATATTTTTAAAAACCATAACTAGTCCTATTAAATCTGTTTATCTCAATCTCATTAAAAAAAAATCTCATACCACTTGCACACTGTACATTTTAGAATCATCCGGACTTTAAAATCCGACTCCGCGTACTTTTAGCTCTGAACTATTCTGTATTTCAGATTTGGGACCACGTTCTCGGAGCTGGTCAGTGCTGTGGCTTATGGGGTATGCAGCATGGTTCGCATTTACGGTACGTTTTTTATTAAAATCCGCTCAGAGCAAGGCCGCAGGAGACAAATAATTGCAAATTCTCCTGAAGCCGTTAGGTGCAAAGAGCTACATGAAATGCAGGAATAGGAACTAACGTTGAGCTGTACTGTGTAAGGAGCCCCCATCCCTGATCTGTTATAGATCTGAGATGTCTATTAACGCGAGTTTCAAATTAAAGCCTTGTTAATCAACACGATCAGAAGAACAGCGTGAAGGCAAGGAATTCTGAAGTTCAAACTATAGAGATTCTTGGAAAGAAGCTTCTTGCGTAAAACTGTTCTGTGTTTTGTGGAACCTCCACAGTGAATACTGAATAAGGTTCCGTTATTGTGCGAATTGGTAGTGTGTGGAAGTTCATTATAGCCTAGGATAGGATTTCATTTTTATCCTGCGGGAGAGGAAAGCCGAGAATACGACTTAACCATACAGCATATGGCGAACCACGACATCTCTGCACAGTGCAGATACCGTGCCACTTCCTAATCGGAGGTGGACTGGTGAAGGTTTTCTGGGTTATCGTATGCAGATTTTCTGAATTTTTGCTATTTCCATGCATGGACAGATGGAACTGGTCTGCTGGTAAGTGTTGCTGAAACTAAATTTTAAAAAGCTCTAACTTGCCTCCAGAAAGCACCTCAAATGCACTAAATTTTTTTCAAAAAGCACCAAAAAAGGCACTAAATTTTCCAAGGTTTTTTTTTAAGCCAAGGGAATAGCCGAGTTAGTCTACAGAGTAGTTTTTTCTGTTCCTCAATCAGGCTATAGTGCTGTAACTCGACTGGTACTGTACGGGTAGTCTCATACTGTTATATTTTATGATATGATATGAGTATTCCAAACTGCAAAACAGTCTTTGAAGGAAGTATTACTTTCCAATGAAGCTGGAAGTGTAACGCCAAGCTAGTTCAGAGTTATACACAGTACAGTATCGAGTAAATATTAATGTTAACAAAGCGTGTGCACCATTTTGGCGCAAACACTATCTGCTATAAAACTCTGTATAATATGTGAAATCACGCCGAAACCGAATGAAAATATTGCCTTTTCTGGTGAATTTCTTGTTAAAGTTATAAAATCTTTCTGGGAGGACTGTCCTTCTAGCCTAGAAAAGATGGCAGTATTAGATAAGTTTTCGAAATTTCTGCATGCCTTCGGTGTGAGAGTTTTGTTACAGATAAATTTAATAATATTTCATACACAATTTAGATTTTTAGAGGACTGAGAGGAGCATTATTTGTATACTGATATTACTCTTAATATTAGGCTATTATTGTGTAACGATAGGAGACTGAAATTGTCATATACGATATGGTGAATTGAAAAAGAATATATAGAAATAATATTATAAACTAAAGTGAGCAGATTAATAATAGTTTCATTTTCAATTTAATCAAGTTCAAAGCACGAAAAGTATTAATGTTAAGATTGAATATTTTTTGTCAAATTCATGGGCGGACTGCGTCTTGATGACGTGATCCATCAACTCAATTTAATAATCATAATATTGTTTGATTTTCAGACAAGTAGTTAGGGTGTATTGTAAAGAAGAGCTTAGGACTGCATTGAGCCATATGTTTACTGCTGGAGGATAGGTACAATTATGTTACAGATATTCTTGAAGAGCAATGGAAAATATTTTGCATTATGACAATATCTCAACAAATCATTCAAACATTGAGAACAGATTCTCGTGTTACTGCTGGTAACCAGGAAGAAGATAATGAAGAAGATATTTTTGATATTGATCAACATCTTCGTGCTGCATCAAAGAAAGTGTTGCTGCAGAGCATAAATTTTGTTGGCAAGTTATTTTAAGTGTTGTTGATATCTTAATAATGTAATAGGCTTAGACAAGTCTTCTTCAAATATTTTTTATTCAAACAAATAACAAGGATGGCCAATATGGGATTTGAATAATGTTGTAAGCATGGTTACATGCGATATCTACCCATGTTTGTGCTAAAAATATGCATTTTGATGTTCTAACACATATTTTTTAAGTAAAAATCTAGAAAACTATGGGTAAATTACTAAAGACAATTTTTTTTCATTAAAACTGTCAATATGATTTTGTGTTGGATACGATAGGAGTTCATTCTTATCCTGCTGAGGAAGAAAGCCGAGAATACAGCTCAATCATATGGTGAACCACGACCTCCAGCGTAGACACCAGCTCCGAATCGGGGTTAAGGTTTTTGGCTTGTCGTATTTCTCATTTTTCTTGTGTGTGAATCTGATTGGTGTGTGAACCATCGTGCACCGGTGAGGTGTCCAGCAGATCTCTCGCATATAATCATCATTCCTCACCGGATTCAAACCTGCATCATGATGATCAGAGATGCATAGCTTAAAGCATATTCCAAGTGCTTACCGACTTAGGTAACCGGGCATGTAATGATATATGGAACAATATCAAAATTTCACTGTGCCTGAATGTTTTGTGATGTATTCAGATGCAAGATAGTTGGATCTCTTTTTTTCCTTTAGGTGTCTGAAATAGTCAAGCTATTTCCTCAGATTTACAAGAAAGCTTCAGAACCATCATCACTGCTATTTCATAGCAGTATTGATGATTTTGAACCTCTGCAGCATTGCTGTAATCAGACTCAAAATGACATTTTATTCCTCTAGCAAAATGAACATCAGAGAGTGTTTCCCATTTGCTAAATTTTTTTCAGATGGAAGTCATTTTCTTCAGGTGTCTGGGTGGTAAGGTAGCTGACATTCTGTGTTGTCTTAGTAATTTTTATTCTATTATATTACAGAAGCAAAGCAGTCATATCATTTTAATCTGAAGAAACTGAAATCAAAGTATGTTATTTTAAATCCGAATCAGAAGAACGAAACAAGCAAGAATTCAACAACCATGTCTCCAGGTATTAAAATGTCTCGAATAGGGTTTATATTGAAGAAAAATGCCCTAGAAATCCAATATCAATGATTAGAGCCCGGCTGACATAGAAATGTGAAGCTGATACTGATAAATAATATATAATTGGCCATCTTGAGTTGATAAAAGGCTGAAGGTGATGAAATGAAAATTATGATTATATTATAAAATACTAGCAATAATATTATTTAGTAATTAACATTTAGCTTCAAGATTTCGACACGAAAATTCAGTTTTTAAACTATTAGAAGTTCATATTTAAGAAGCAAGAACAAGAAATTATAGTTGATGAGAAAAGAAAAAAGTAGCAAATCGAAATTTAGTTATTTTTTAAGGTATACCCTGCCTAATGTGTCATTTTATTTTCGCAAGCTTCTAGTTTTTTTCGCTTCAATTCAATTCAAGATTCCGTAAGTCTCTGTAATCGATGTTGTACAATTGCCTGTATTTGCAGTTGTTCATTGTAGAAAGTTGATAAAAATGGATATTATAGTATCATGTTTTTTTTTCATTTTTTACATTTCAGGCCATATGTTTAGTAACACCAAACGGTATAGTTTTTTTAATGGACTTTTTATAGTTGGTAGTTCTGTTCTAACTACCGTATTTCGCGACGGATAAGTTGCTACTTTTTTCCAAAAGTTTTCTTTCTGAGACTTATACGTTGCGACCTATTTATTGTTTTTTTCCCGATCCACAGCGAATTGTGAAGCGTTTTATATTACAGTATATAAAAGTTATATATAGATGACGCGGTGAGCGCATGTACTTTCAAGATACGTCAAATTGTAGAGAGATTTGAATTAAATTGATAATAGACTGCACCCAAATTTACCGTGTGCCCAGCACATGCTCGATCTTTTTTGCTTTCCAACATTAGTGAATTTTCATTGGTTCTCGTCATACATGCGTTTTAATTTGACGACGATCCGATCATGTGTGATCATTAATCGGAACGGCCAGTATTATAACATTCATTGCAAAACGGCGCAATAGGAAATGTATGTAGTTTGCGATCGATGGCACCCTCTAAATTAACGAAACAAGGAATTTAAACTTAGCAAGTTCGACGCGAATTATTTTGACGTTTTGACAATGACGCAATCGACGCCACCCTCTAAATTAACGAAACAAGGAATTTAAACTTAGCAAGTTCGACGCGAATTACTTTTGACGTTTTGACAATGACGCAATCTATGCCAGCCTCTAAATTAACGAAACAAGGAATTTAAACTTAGCAAGCTCGACGCGAATTACTTTGAAGTTTTGTCAATGACGCAATCGACGCAAATAATATCGCCAATAATATATTGTTTTAAATACCCCCCTAAGGAATTTAAACTTAGAAGGTTCGGCGCGAATTACTTTGACGTTTTGACAATGACGCAATCGACGGCACCCTTTAATTAACAAAATCAATCAATCAAGAAAGTTTCACAATTGTGCATTTTCACACTGTCTGTGATAAGGTTTTGTAGTATTGTAGAAACTGCTTCCGCTAAGTATGTTTTGTTTATGTTCACGACATGACGTCTTAGTAGGCAATGTATTAAAATGCAAAATGTGTATCTCGATAAACAATAATTCCAACAAGAAATTGCGAAATTAAATCAGAACCCTTCAAATTCTTCGTCTTCGGTGTCTGAGGAAAACAGATCATACAAAGGTGATTGGTTTGTAACGATCGTATGAAGTGCACGGAACACATTCCATACATTTGATTTGTTTTTTGTTTCCGCGATCGTTGCATGAATGGAAACAATTACATACACACACCTAGAGAAAAAACAATGTTTTACGGCCATCGGCCGAAAACGACATTGCACACCTGGGCAAAAACGATACTGCGTTCGTTCCATGCGTCTGAGTTAATAAATTACTGTACGTTATTACTTTAGCGTTTGATCAGGCGCAGCGTGTGTTTCCGTTTTTGAGGAGTCGTTCACGGACGCTTACGGTGCTGCGTCTTATCTGTGTACAAAATAGCAAAATTTTAGAAAAATGGCCCTTTGCGACCTTTACCACGGAGGTGCTTATACGCCGCAAAGTACGGTAATACTCTAATTTTATGTTTCAGCATTAAAAGTGAACGCCCCAAGCGCCAGTGAGAACTCAGGAACAGGCCATGATGGAATACCTACACCTAAACGCACAATTTTTTCACCAGATAAGGTCAGATTTTCAATCGTAGTTTATTGTATTCTAAATTTTAATCATATTTTGTTTAATGGTATTTACAGGTAACATCTTAGACTATGGCAAACAATACAGTGCATAATGTGGTGAGGTAGCCAGTACTCTGGAGAAAGATGGAATTCATTAAAGCAAATCTCAGTTTTTTGAATTTATACACCCAATTTTCGACTCATTTTGAGACTTGGGAATGATCAAGTCCTTCAGTTATGCATCTATGAGCCATGGGTTTTTTTCATGGAAATCTGTTTCGTGTTTGATGTGATCAGATCTAAAACTTGCTCAACAAGATCTCTTTATGAACATTTGTATGACTTTTTTGGTTTCCTAAGAGGGAAGTACTTTACTTTGGCAGTGGTAGATCTTTACAATTCTCGTCTCAGTCTTGATCATTACAAATTCCAATTATGACCTTCCCATGCCACAATAGTCATTATTTATGTATGTGTGCTTTATGTATTTGCGAATGATGTAAGATTGTATGCATACCAAAGCTGTTTTTTGTAATTTTGTAATTAATTTAGGCTGGGTAAAACCAAATCACTGATTCCGTAAAAATAAGAAATATTTTTTTTTACTATCACTGTTATTGTTTTCTTTGAAATAATTAATAAATTTATGGTTACGAATTGCAAATATTAGCATAAACAGACTTAAAGGTGCTGTATTTAGAATTAGACTTCATATCCGAGGGCGAACTTTTTCAATTTTTAACGACAAAATACAATCGATTTCAAATTTGACCAAAATCGATTGCATTTGTCGTTAAAGATTAAAATTTCTACTTTATTTAACAAGTTCTATCGATGACTGATTCACGATTGATTCGAATAATCTATTACGGTATTCGAATCACCAAATTGAATTGTCAACCCCTTGTTACATGGAAATAGTCATTTGAATTTGCACCATTGTGGCAAATATTCAATATTGATATTATATATACCGTACCGACAAAAGTTTTTGTTATATTTTTGAACATACTATTTTAACTATGAACTTATTTGAATCGATATTTGAATCGTTTTTTTTTTTAATTTAATATTTCTCGTACTAATATTATTCGTTATTATGCACAACTTTATCTTGAAAACCTACCTCTGTGTGTATGTTTCGAAATCTTTGAATTATAACCATCAAGCATTTATCATATTTAACTGTTGCATTAGTCAGTTGTCACTTCTAGTCAATGGCATTGCAATTTAAACATTACCTGATATTTTGATCATCAGCAAGATGTCTCAAAGTTATGAATTATGTATAGATAAATATTGCATTTGATCATACATGGCCCAAAGATAAAGCAAACTGTATAGTTTGATTTAACACTTGGCCCTTTCAAGATTATGATTGTATTTAATAGAATATTTTTTAAATTTTGTATTGATAGGTTGAATTGTCATGGAAAAAAGCGATGCGTGCTGGCTCTGGGCTTTGTAATTTAGGAAACACATGTTTCTTGAATTCATCGTTACAATGTCTCGCATACACAGCACCTCTCGCCAACTACCTGATACATTCGGACCACAGAAAACATTGTAAGACTCATTTTATTTATTTTATTGTAAAGAAAGGCAACAGAATCTTGTTCTTCTTATGTTGTCTGAAACGATTTCTTCTGACACAAAAAAGCTCCGATCAACACTGATATTTCATTGGTTGCTACCAGGGTGTCAAATAATAAAATTTTATCTTCTAGCATAATATTATATTATAAAAAATTGCATAGCTTTCTGCCATTCAAATGGCCGTTTGTTGACTCCTCAGGCTCTGCTTTCGGCCTTGCTTATTTTAAACTTATTAAAGCAAATTTCTATAAAAAAGGGTATCATTTCCCAACTTTGTTTTTGGCATTTATGGATTTATTTCATGAATTGTTGTAAAAACCTAAATTTTTTGAACGTTCTATCAATTACTCTTAATTTCAGGTAAAGTAAATGGACAATTTTGTATGTTATGTGCCATGCAACAACATTTAATGAATGTACATTCAAACTCAGGACAACCGATAAAACCAATGTATATATTAAAGAATTTGAGAAGTGAGTTATGTATTACTTTCATGGTCATCATTTTGGTATACCAAATGTTTTCTAATTAAAAGTTATTCAGTTTTTAGATTGAACTTAGATTGTTTCATTTTACAGTGAAATCATGATATATGCCAAATTTTACGTTGTAAAATTTGACATAAATCATGACATCACCGCAAAATATGGCCAAATATCAGAAACTTTGTTGAAACATAATTCTGTTTGTAAAATAGGTTTTTAATAATATTTTAACCTAACTACTATTACAATTCTAGTGAAAATACAAGAAATCTGATTCTTGCTGATGAACAATATTTGACGATATGTACTGCATATTTAAAGTGTTTGAATGTGTTGAATATCTAAAACAATCTAATATATTTTAATCGAAAGTCCAAATGTGATTGTCGATATTATGAGGAAACTTTTACTGAGCTTCTAGATATTTCCATTACTGAACTTCAACTACTGACTTGATTTTTTCAAGCGTCGTCTATTTATGACTTGTACTTTACCAAATGTTTGTACAAAAATTTTAATTACTCAGCAAAAAGTTCAAGAATCTCATCTCTAGGAACTTCTTGCTTCATGAGTTTATTAATTGGTTATGTTTCAATATCAACAGACTATTTGGGTAAAATCATGTAGTGTAACGGTATTTTTTTCTCAAAACTTTGTTTTTCTATTACGTACTTGTGGGAATACTCAAACTATTTACTATATTTTTCCTCAGTGATAGCGAAGCATCTGCAATTTGGTCGACAAGAAGATGCCCATGAATTCATACGATATTCGGTTGATGCAATGCAGAAAGCTTGTTTATTTGGATATCCAAGCAAGTAAGTTATTGTGTTTTTTTGGAATTTATGGAATCACAAGGGTATTTTTATTTGAATAGTCAGGCATTCTAGGTTTCAGATTGAATGTATTTGCGGTTTTTGATGATTATTCTCATGTTGAATTAATTTGCAATAAAGCTATGCAAAATTGGAAAAAATGTGGTCAGATATCAGCAATTGTTAAAACATTTTTCTATTTACATACCGATATTAAATTTGAAACACTGTTCAAACTAAATAATAACGGAAACCCTATCCAACACTTCCAGTGGCATGTTCAAAGTATTAGTTGGGCGCGGTGACCCAGTGGTAAACATGTTGGCATCGCAGGCTGAAGACCTCGGGTTCGAGTCCCGATGAGTCGGCTTGTTAATCTTTCCAGCAATTTTAACCCTGTCCGTCTATAAGTGGTTTTTTGTACAGGACCTTGGTCAGGATGACCCACTCCAAAAAGTAGCTATAAAAAACAAAAAAAATAGTTTTTTGTAGTAATTGATCTTGAGCATTTTGGTGAAATATTATTTTTTGTCATGAAAACTGAGCTTCGAATTTATGTAACTCCTTTCAGAGGTGCATGACTACTTGGCACCCACTTGGGAGATCTCAGGTGTAGATCTCAGGTGCAGGCATTTATTCAATGACTCAAACATGACAAAACAACGGTTGGCAGTTTCCTAGGAAATTAGGAGTCTACTTAAACCAGTCATTTAATTTTTTTAATAAATTTTTTTTATTATTCAGAATGGATGTTCATATCAAGGCAACAACTGTGATTCATCAAATTTTTGGTGGATATTTAAGAAGTAGAGGTAACAATTTACTGCGGATATTAATTTAATTCAGTTCACTTCGAACCAACCAACCAAAGAAAATATGCAGATTTTACCAAAGGCTTTGCATTATTGGCTTCAGGGTGGCAGATTCTTGTTTTTTTCTGGCGTCTTGATTTCTCTTGATTGAATTTTCACTTTATTTTTCAATATAATTCCACATTCGATTAAAAAAAATTTATCTCGACAGTAGTATCTCTTGTTCAGTCAGTTTGAATTATTCAATATTCATCTGGTGACATGATTTCAGAGATGTTCTTATCCGAATAGGTATTCTAGATTTCCAATTGAATTGTTCTGTTTCTGTATGATTACTCTGTAATTAATTCATCGATAAAATGATTTCCGAATATAGTTTAGAATAAATTATTACCATCTTTTTCAGTAAAATGCAGGCAGTGTAAATCTGTGTCCGATACATACGATCCATTTCTTGATTTGAGTTTGGATATAAACAAACAAGGATGTAATGATCTACAACGATGTTTAGAAATGTTCGTTAGAATTGAGGTTCTGCAAGGAGATAATGCATACAAGTATGCGATTCTGTTTTATTTACTTGAATTTAATGAAGATTTCAAAGAAGGGATATTGATATATTTCTTCATTTATCCGAAGTGATTTAAGCACTTGTGATTCGGATGGTTTTTTGAACAGTGTTTTGAAGAAAGAATTATCATCACTCCATCACATTAACATGAATAAAATGAATATTAGGAATTCGATCTCTCATTGTGAAATGACTATTTTAAAATTTCATTTTGGCCTTAAAAGGCATTTTACGCTATTTCAGAGAATTGTTATTCATTGTATATTTTCTTTATCATTGTAGATGCATGCAATGTAAAACATCAGTGCAAGCTTGCAAAAAGTTTTCGATTCATCGAGCTCCCAATGTGCTGATGATACAACTCAAAAGGTAAGTTCAGTCACTCCTAATTTTGATTTATTGATTACATTATCAATTTGGTGTCGTAAGTAAAGAAGGTATTATCCAAATGGATTGGTATTCCAGAATTGTGATTGAAATTAATAATGTTTTCGAATATTCCAACGTGTCTCATTTCGCTGTGAACTTCTGATATAACATGGTAGCAGAATCTTGTTTTACTCTAATGAAAGCATTGATAAGTTCAGAAATACAACAAATTTGAAGTTACCATAAGTTACTTTGTAGGGCCAAGTTTTTTTTCCATCATGTTTGCGGCTTAAATTCAAGGGCGGCTTACATTCAAAGACGACTTACATTTTTTCTTTGTGCTGCCGATACCGATGCCCATCCGGATATGCTAAAACCCATATGGGCACTGGCACAGTATATGCGGCTTACATTTAATTTTTTAACTCTATCACATGCGGCTTACAATCAATAATCAAGCGTGGCTTACAATCAAGTAAATAACGGTACTGAGAAAACATTGATTGAAATTTTGTCCGCAGTCGTTCCATCCAGTTTGTGCACTTTCTTGGATTTAAATGATTGTTGTTAGTAAAATATGTGCTGAGGAAATCATAGTTTATTTATAACCCATGCCAGGGACCGATGCAAGAAAATTGTCTGAATTGTGTTTTAATCATGTGTATAAATGTTGACCATATTTTTGAAGTCAAAGAATTATAGTTTTTTTTTAGTAGTCTTAAAGTTGTATCCAAATAGAAGGGTAATAAGATCTACTATTATACTTTTTCCTCAAATTAAAAAAAGATTGCAGAATATAAACTCAAACATAATATTTTGACAACCTTTAAATTTTAATGTGGGATTGTCTAAATCCAGCAATCATTTACCACTTCAAGTAATTATTATTATTGTTAATGATGTATCAGTCAGGCTTATAGAATGTCTTCTAATCCACTATCGGTACTTACACACTCTAATGAAATGAGTTCATCAGAAGGAAATTTAGCTAATGGACGATATTGAATGATTGAATATTATTTAATTTGTCATAACAATAAAATGTTGTGAGTATGACTACATTGTAGCAAAAAATGCAACAAAATCACAGGTCTTTGACAGTGATTTTACTTGATGGTACTGAAAAAAATTCATAACTGATTTTTTTGGCCAAATATGGGGTGTTGATGGAAACGCACCACGAAGGTGCGGTCCATCAACAGCCCATAAATTTCATCATCATGTCATTTTTTTAACTTTGGAAATATACAATTACTGCAAATGACCAGTAAATTTACTGTACTATTGTTACAGTGTATGTAGTGACAACTAAATTGCAGAAAAGGTACAAAATCGTCAATCACTGCAATGAAATAGCGGTGTTGGTGATACCCGAAGAAAATGACAAGAACATTCTCGACGCCCGCAAAGCAAGATTTTGTTGCTCTGGTATCAATGTGTCATTCACATTTCATCTGTGTTATTCATCAAGATTGGTGTGATTATGGATGCACGAATAAATATATTTGTTCTTTCCTAGGTTCTCTCATTTTATGGGCAACAAGATTAACAAGGAACTTGTTTATCCTTCCAAGTTGAACATTGGCCCTTACATGAGCAATAAAACAGTAAGTTTGATTCAACATAACTAACTGTTTCGCTTCTTTCAGAATTTCCTAAACATGCATGTTGTAAGAGTCGATTAAAAGGAAGCAAAGAAGTGGTAGATGGTTCTACCTACCATCACTCAAGAGCAGATACCATTCACTGCACTTCACCATGGCGGTTTACTGTCGTTTGGGATGTTTACCATTTAGAGTGCAGTTGCTGGTACTACATTTTTTAGTAACTCTTTGCTATTAAGTGGTCGTTGATCGGTTTCTCCTAGGCACTGCTCCCGGTCTTGCTCAGTGAATCCAATGAACAAAAATATTTATCATTGTCTCAATGTTTCATACTTGAACGATATATGTTCATTCAATTTTATTTTTGAACATAGTTGCATACTCACAAGCTAAACTTGAATAAAAGAGGAACTACCTCAAACGAAGCAGGATGTTCATAATTTTGGTTTTTTGGATTTAGTGTGCATGCATTCTAAATCATTAGCTTTCAACATAGTATTTTCCTTCCATTTTCAGGAATCTGGTTTATGGTATGAATTATATGCAGTATTGGTACATTCTGGTTATTCGTGTCAATCAGGACATTATTATGCTTATGCTAAAGCACCCAATGGACAATGGTATTGCTTCAATGATTCTTCGGTAAGTGCAACGGTTATCTGTGCAGTGTTTAATAGGGCTAGATGTCCGTATGTAACGTAAAATTTGACACAAATCATGATTTTGCTGCAAAACTGGTGATATTATGATTTAATATAGTGTAGAGTAGATTTTGAATTTCGTTTAAACTATACTAGAAGGACAACCGTAGATTATATCGATCCAGAAATCTATGGATCTAGTCTAAATCTTTTTATCTTTAAATTATTAAAATTGGCAATATCGGTTACAGAGAGAACGAGACGGGTGAACGAAAAGTCACAATGAAAATGCACAATACATTAATTATTTTTTAAAGCTTGTCGCATTCAAGCATTTTATGCAATCTGAATGAGGAATCCTGTATTACCTCCCTGGGTCTCCTACTGGGTTTTCCCATAATTACTCAATTCTTAGCAAAATTTCAGATGCCTGTCTATATCGACAACAAAATAAATATTGACCAAGCATATTGGTCAAGTCATAATGCTCAAGTCATAATGCTGTATTGAATCATAATATACAATGTAACAATTCACAATATTGACTATTGAATACAGTATTATTTGTCCTAATGTCTGTATGCCGATGCTTCCAATAGGAGGATTAGCGTGAGCTCACGTCGTCTAAGTGACCCTTGACACAATTGCATTTGGTCAGGATAAAAAGCATTCAATGTTCTCGTGAATATTGATTTTAAGATGTTTTTGCTTTTTTCAAATGACTGGAATGTACTTAACTGCAGCTGCAATTTATGCTTTTTGTCCATTTGTTCCAAATCAATGAAGCCCAATCTTCCGTAAACCCCATTAACCTTTTGCCGGAACTGCGAGCTCTTACTGATAGTGCGATTGTTTTTATATGGCTAAGTATGAAAGATAAGCCCCAGAAATCAATACCAGTAATGATTTAGTTTGTGTTTGCGAAATTGGACATTACTATTTTGTGATACAATTTGGCAGATGCTCACAAAAATTATAATTTTGTTTTCTTTGATTACAAAAACAGATAATTTTTCGCGACTTGTTCCGTTAGCATTTGGTCTGAACTAACATAACACTATTCAAAAACGTTCTTTATAAATTATGAGTCTTATGTTGTGCAACGAACTGTCTATCCTCGCTTCCACTCCTCCCGGAAGATGGGTTCACTCCAAGGATACTTGAATAAGATGAGGTCGAGATCATAATCTCATTCCACATATTAATAACTTCGATGCTTCAAACTTCGAATCGAATTGCCCAGCCCTCGTTTTAACAGAAAAAAAATTATATTTTTCTAGGTTCATCAAGTTAGTGTGAACCAAGCATTAAATCAACAAGCTTATCTGCTGTTTTATTCAAAAAATCCGAAAGCTTCTACGCAACTAGGAAATTTCAAAGTAAGTTTTTTTGATCTAAGTCCTATTCATTTCGCAAAGTCTCTCTTTCATACAAAATTTTTCTATTTGAATACATATTTCTATTTTATGACAAATTGATGCAGTAAGGCTAGAGGCAGTGTAAAAAATAGGCAATTGACGTCATCTTAAATGGCAGACTTATTAAAATTGAGTGTTGTAGTGTTACTGGATCAGATCGCTTTATACAGTATTTTATTTTGTCTATATAAATATGTTATACATATGTCTACATGATTTGTAATGTTTGATTGATAGCCACCAAGAACTTTTTTGCATTCTTCGGAAAATGGTAACTTTTCGTTTGTTTTCTTTCGCCTTCTCCTGTTTGTCCTGTTTGGGCTACGATATTGGCTCTACTTAACAACATCTATTTTTTATTGGACGAACCACAGCCCGTGAACAAGAACATGCATGGAATATCAATGAACAAACCTCATTTATCCGGTGTTGCTAATGGTATTAAGACAAATGGAATTGATCATCAGAAACTCAACCACAGACCTGTGATAGGTCCACAACTACCTCCTGGTTTCAAACGAGACAAGGAATATAACCTCTGTTCTAATTCATCAAATTCAGGTAATGTTATTTCTGGACTGTATAGAAATCACTTGAAATAATTGAAATTTATACGCATCATTATCGAATATTATTCAATACTTTTATTTTAGTCGAATTAGTCACGTGTGCGATTTTTTGTTTATCTGAAATGTTTGTAAGGATAACCCTACCTAATTAAAGCGTTAGGATTTACTCTACCTTTTTCTACCTCAATTATTTTTTTTTTCATCTTATCTAGATACTGGATCACCGATAAAGTCGAGGCAGATAAACAATCAACCAAGGTTAATCAAAACTGCAATCAAACCATCTGCCGGAAGCTTAATATGCAACAACAACAGACAACCATTACAATTCTCGTTTAATAAAAAAACAAAACCATCAACATCTAGCAACACAAGCACTACTTCTGTACATAGTAACACCGCAAATCATAGCTCAAAGATCAATACTGGCGTAAGAAATAATTTTAATCTTTCGTAAATAGATCATTTTTATTTCTCATCAACTTGGTGTTCAACTATCAATATGGTTAGTTGTCAACATTGAGGACTATACCAAGTCAGGAATTTTCGTTTGTCGAGTATGCGCCACAGATGGACCGCGTCTCATCGACTCATACTTAACAAAAGATGTTATGATGAAATTTTTCGGCTGAAGCGAAATCGCTTCATATTTTGTCATATTGGATTGAAATCTTAATAGTTTTCAAATACATTTTTCAAATTATGATTTTTGTTGTCTACTTCTGCATTGCACTAAAAAAATTTCTATTTTAGGGTCAGCAATCATCTATGACCAAGTCAATGAGTTTTAATGGACGGAAGGATGTTTCTGCCAAAAAAGAAAACGCTGAAACGAAAAGTGCAACACTACCGGGTATACATATATTGTTAATAATATCATAATACCAGAAAGACAACATGTGCAATTTTTGTGCAGACACCCAGTAATTCGCTCTTTGCGGTGTGCATGGGTCGTTATAAAACCATCTACCACATTTATCTGATATGATCCACACTCAGTGAGTTGAAATGAACATATTCATTATAGTAAAATTTCTGATTTCAGATACCGGTGTATTTCAGAATAGCGAGATGTGAAAATACGTCACTTTCATTCAATGAAATCGAACACAAAAGCAAAAGTTCATTTCTGCCCTCAAAAATTATCCCAGTTTCATGGAACAAAAGAAATGTACTATAATTAAAATTGTCAAAAATTATTTTTTCAAAATGTATTTGAAATAGTAAAATATTTGGTTTTGGCCATCCTCGGTCAAACTCCACTCTTTTTTCACTTGCCTTTAGACAAAACCCAAGAAAGCTCCCTGAGAATTGACAGAAATATACTGTTAATTATTTCTTCATTACAGCCAATTCTTCATCTGTACGTTCTCCTATACTCGATAAATTTTTGAAAGATTCGAATATTGCTGGAACGTCATCATCGTCATCTACAAACACCTCATATTCATCGTTATCATCCTCTACATCAACTAAAACCTCAAGATCCATTGGATTGAAAGCTCTTGTTTCATATTCTAGCGATGATGAAGATGACGATTGTGACAATACTCCAGTAAGTTGATGATGATTAGATTTGTCTTTACATTTTTGTTCAAATGCTTTTCAAAATCCGCGATATGAATAGAATGATGTTTCAACATTTTAGGTTAACAAAATTAGTTATATATGATCATATTTTGCCCTTTTTGCATCAAAGTTTGGTAACCTAAAAGGTGCCTGATTAGAATTACAGATCATGACCTTGGGGGGGGGGGGATATAAAAATGTTTGAGAGTGACTTTATGTACATTTAATGCTTAAATGGGCATTAGCTGCCCTCTTCCAACCCACTAATTGGGGGCAGAGTGAAGTTGCTTCTATGCTACCACCACCCATAGACGGCACATTACCCAAATAGGCAATATGACTTAACAAATCGCATTCTCTCAACTTTGGTAAATGATGGCCGTAATTTATTGAATATTTAAGCATTCAATAATGCATCTCAAGCGACACAAATTGTTTTGACAGCCAATATGTCTTAGACTCCAGACTGGAAAATTATCCTGATAATAAAGTGTGCCTATATCGAAATACCTTAATAACAGTTTACTCGTAATAAAAGATTTTCAACATCATGATGTACTGAAAAGTGTTTCTGAATATCCAACAAGCAAGTCAGTTCCATACAGCTTAGTTCTAATCTGTGTTTTGATATTAACAGAATGATCAGACTATTTCAAAATCAAGTTATTCCACCATAACATCAACATTACAACAGTTGAGACAAGAATCCGGAACAAAGTCAGCATCAGAAACTAGTACTTCCATCATCAACAAGAAAATTACTGTGAAACAAACTGTATTTTTACCTGTTGGTAAACCAGCCGAAAATGAAAGCAGTGAATCGAAGATTAATAATAATGTTACAAAAGACACATCGAAGATGCAAGAAAATAAAATAGAAGAGTCGTCGAAGTGGAACGGACAGCAGAAAACTTCTCCCGGTAAGTTTGTAATCAAGTTCTGCCTTTTTTTTCTTGTTGAAATTTTCTGTAAGTAGCGCTCAAATGGAACTCACTGATGGACTCTTAAATACCTTATAACTAACGATACTAGAAAACATAATATCAGCAATCGCATTCCAAGTGGAAAATAGGAAGAAATTGGGACGTATTTATCATTGAATTGTATAGTCGAAGTGGGAAGTATTTATGACTAAATCGAATGGTCGAAATCTTATACACAGATATTATTTTTGCGTTGTCTGTGAAAAAAAAATAACATTGAAATTTTTGGTACCGGTATTTTAAAGAGAAGATAAAGGTTTACTCTGTTAGAAATATATACTCAAAATATATTCTGTCAAGTGTGGCCACCAATGGATGACACCGTCAAGGTCTATACCTGACAAAATTATTTTATAATAAATAAATCAATTATTTATTTTAGCGAAAGGATCTCCAATTAAATCTAATACGAGTAAAGTTGGTGAGGGCAGCGCTAAACTCATCATGAAAAAGAGTGACTCGCCATCACGAAGATTCTCGTCGTCCAACGCAGAATCTGCCTCAGAGAGAGAGCCAATCTTACAACTTTTGAGTAGCGAAATCAACTCGAACAGTGAGACTGATAAGAAAATTGAGAAACCGCGAAACAATAAAAACTCTTTAATCGACAAAAGTGCAGATTTTAAATCGAAGTTGTCGAATGGTCACGATCAAGATGAAAGCTTTATGGAAGATGAGCGTACAAAGTAAGTTTTTGAGTTATTGGTTCGCCGATTGTGTTTGTTCGTTGCACAGTTGGTTATTGTACTCTTTTTCTTCAAAGTTGTCATCGTAAAACTGACTCTCTTTGTAAAAGGATTTACAAGAATATATATTTACTAAAATGATAATTTCAAATTGATTTTAAATATTGAAATGCATTGTAAATTTTGACATGAATAATGACTTTCTCGGAAAATAGGCAAAATATGGTCACGTAATATTAATTTTGTTCATCGTAAATGTAGTAACATTATATTTATATTAGAAATTTTGAATAATCAAATTCGAATCAATACTAAACAATGGGGATAACCCTAGATACAAGAAAGGAATTTCCCAGTTAGCCAAATTTTACTGAACCCCGTATTTTCAGCATTGGACGCTGATACATCATGCTGTAAGGCGCAATCTGATTGCTGGTGGTTATTAAATATTGTCATTTGATGTCCCAGTCAAAGTTTATTTCGTCAAGCTTGAGCCACAGATGAACCGCACCTAGGCAGCCTGATTCACCAGTGACTCATCTTTAACAAAACATGTTCAGTATGACAATTTCTGACTGGTTCAAGGCATTCGTTCATCTGGAATTTTAAATCTTTTATGTTATAAAGGAAACATGAAAACAAAAATGGCATTAAAGAAAATGGATGCAATGGAAATCACACAAAGCATAAAGAACCGGCAGACGAACGTTGTTTTGATAAAAATTATAAGAAACATTCCAGGTTTGTTGAAGAGGAAATAATAAAACATATTTTGCGTACAGTTTTACTCTTGGATCAATATTCCTAGGTCGTCCAATGAACTGTACAGACTACTATAGTGTCCATAGATCAATATTTTATTGATCGTGATTGTGTCATTTTAACTAAATTTAGAGCATGCATGCAAATTGGGTTTTTCAAATGGATTTTTACCACTTTCATATTTTCTATTGATTTATTCACTCTCATCATAATCTTAGAAATATGTAGGAAAATTGAAATTTGAGCATTTTGCTGTCTTCAAGTTTTCTAGAGACAGGACATAAAACGTCGTTATGTGCTTGAAAAACCCTGAAATGATCTTAATGTTTGGAATTATAATGACTTCGCTTCTCTGTCTGTGCTTATCGCGTCGCCCATTTAGCTTTGGCGTGATGGGTATTAAACTATTTTGGTATAATACTGGTTGAAGATAATTTGGTTTTTTGTTTATTCTTAAATTCATTCATTTTGCAGTAAAATCAAGATATATGCCAAATTTTACACTGTAAAATTTTGCATAAATCATGACTTTGCTGAAAATAGGCAAAATATTGTCAAACAGTAGATTTCGTGTACCGGTATCTGAAATGCTTAAACAGTATTCTGTTTTTATAACAAATTTTAAAACTGTTTTAACCAAGCCATAATGCATATATATCTTTGCATATTGTATAATTTATGTTTTCATAGAAGTTCAAATGAGAGGGTTTCGAAGAAACATAAAAAAGAAAGAAAGCGTCATCTTTCCAGTGAATCATCTACCTCCTCGTCATCATCCTCGTTTACAAAAATTAAGAAAGATAAGCGAAAACGTCATCGAGAACGTAGCCGTTCACCATCTGAACATCGTCAAAATAAACATTCTCAGAAATCTTCAACGCCGACAAAAAAGCGAAAACGGGATAAGAGTGAACGCAGGTATGCTGCTGACTTTTCGTACCAAATTAATTATTTTTTTTTATTGAAATTCGCTCAGAACAAGGCCACAGGAGACGAATCGAACTCGAAAATTCTCCTAAGTCTTTAAAGTGCAAAGATCTACATGAAATGCAGGAATAGGAACTAAGGAAGCCCCATCCCTGATAGATGTCTATTAATGAGAGTTCTAAAGCCTTCTAGATCAACACGGTCAGGAAAGGAGCAAGAAGGCAAGGAATTCCGAAGTTTAGGGATTCTTGAAAAAAAGCTTCTTGCATAAAACTGTTTTTGACCTTGTGGAACCTCCACAGTGAATAGGTGCGAATTGGTAGCCTAGCGAATTGTTCGGAGGAACGAGAGCAGAAAGCTCCCTTGAACAAAGACCAATGTAATATCTGTAAAATAAACAAGAGTGAGGCAACGTTGCGTCGGTTTGTCAAACTTTGCAGACCGGAAGAAAGTTTAGGGCCAATCATATTGATCAAACGCCGCTGAATACGGTCAAGCATGCTAAGAACAGTGACAGCGGCACTGCCCCAAATGTGACAGCAATGCTCCATGCAGGGTCGTATCAGAGTTTGTACAAATGGAGAATGATTTCGGGAGTAAGATAATGGCGAGTTCGATAAGAGAACCGACTTTCATCGAGGCTTGTTTGGCAATACTAGTGACATATTCATTCCAATTCATGTCCTTAGACAGTGTGAGCCCAACAAGACGAATATTTGAGGAATCCTCCAGAACAGTACCAGATAATGAAATTTGAGTTGCATTCGTATTAGTGTAACGATTACTTAATACAACTTTGGTCTTCTCCGAGTTGAGAGTTGCCTGCCAAGTGTTACCCCAATTAGATACTGTGGCCAAATCACACTCAAGCGATTTTGCCAGAGCTAAACGTTGTTCCGGGAGGGATTTTTCGTTGAGACAAGAATATAAAGTTGTATCATCAGCGTAAAATACCAAATCACATATCAAATTATCGGGCAGGTCATTAATATATATCAAGAAAAAGTTGGACCAAGAATCGACCCCTGAGGGACACCGCATGAAATACGGGGTCAACAGTTTTTTGTTATATCATATTGTGTAAAATAGTTTTACATTTTTATTTTAGGCGATATTCTGATGAAGAGTATGATTCCGATACCAGTTGTGAGAGGAGAAAAGAAAAACATCGTTTTTCACTGAGTAAAATGAGAGATTCTGTTTCGAAGAAAAAGAAAAAAGAACATGGTCGACATTTTTATTCACCGCTTAAAAGATCTCACTCAAAATCGAACAATCGACACTCTGATTTTAGTGGGAGTGATTCGCCTAAACGACATTCAAGTATCGAAGCCTTATATTGTGATAAAGATGAATATGAGGAATCAATCAAGCGCAAAGCGAAGAAGGAAAAAAAGAAGCGATTGAAAAAACGAAAATTGTTGCAAACAAGTATAAATGAAAAGTCACCGGAATTGTCAGATCAAGAAGATTGTAAGTACCGTAGTAATATGCTTGTATGCTCTTTTTGATGTCCAACACTTTTATGCCATTTTCCCTTTTTAATCAAGAGACTAAATTGCCTTCCAATGTGAAGATAATTTATTCTAACATAAAATAGAAGTTGTTATTAAATTACTAAACTCGAATTTTGACTTTCGTTTTAAACATTATTCTCTATGCCATACTGGCCAAAGTGATGCCAATTCGTAACAAAAGCGTTAAAAAAAATTTTTAGAAGCTTGTTGGATCTGTTCATTCGAGATATGCGTTTCTCACAGAACCTTAGGAACTAACCCGAGTGTAGAGCTGTATACACCTTTCGCAGTTCAGATTTTTATTCACAAAAAACTTATTCGGTCATTAAAAATATCTACTATAGTTGGCTTTTTTGTCCAATCACTATAAATATCTGAGAGCCAATTTTTATATAGTATATGTATGTACGGACCCTTTTCTTTGCCAAGTATTTTTTATATGATGTATTATTTTAATTCAGCGCCCTGTTCAAAGAGAACTGGCAAAGAGAAAGGCAATAGGTCGAAAGAATCATCCGTATCTAAAGAATATGAAAATGAGAAAACGATTAAAGAATATACTAATGGCGATCGACATCAACACCATAAAAGTTCAAAGAAAGATAGAGATTATAAACAACAAGGTAGGATTAGAATTTTCTAATAAACTTTCATACTGACATACAGTGACACAACAGTCTTGACTAGTTTGGAAATTCATGTTATCAGCGTCTAGTCACAGACAATGAGATCTTTATGCTCAGCAAAAGATGAAACATTAGACCAGGTATGGCGTGATATGACCACGTAAACTTATTGCCGCAATTAAATACGTCTTCATAAATCGTTCTAGTGTTGTTTTTCACATGTTTTGTACATTTCCAGATTAGTTAAATAGTGCCCCAATCAGAAAAATGGCATCTTACATGTTCTGCCAAGCATATGTCACTGATGGATCGTACCGCCCAGGCACTGTCCATCTGTGGCACAGGCTTGTCAAAATAAAATTTCTGACAGAGGCTCGGTTAGAATAATTTTTCTGCCATTAGCATAATGAAGCTTTGCCACTCGTATTTTCCATAATTTTGCCCCATGTCAGCTACCCAGGAAAGCTTGTGTCTATTTGCTACATCTAAAACAATTTTTATACTACCAGTAACTTATTTTTATCAATATTCAGATCTTAGTTCGAAACATGAAGACAAGCGACATCATGAATCACCATCGACAAAAGAACGACCAAACATACTTGCACAGTTACTGAAACAATCATCCGGTAAAGCATATGGAGCCAAAGGTACGGTAACTTGTTTGTTTTTTACAATCACTTTTGAATGGATCACAAGAACGCTCCAAAACCATAGCAGGGTTGAGGATTTGAAGCATTTTGTACATTTTCTTATTTTCTTGATACCACATACTATATCTAGCATATTATCTTGGCGAAAAGTCGTTATCTTTGTGTTTAGTCAAATTTGTACTCTGGAATGAGTGCTTACTCAATCTGGCATATTATCTTAGGCAAGTAGAGTTTGAGTTGTTCAAAAGTCATTATCTTTGTGTTTGGTCAAATTTATACTCTGGAATGAGTGCTTACTCAATGTAGCATATTATCTTACGCGAGCAGAGTTTGAGTTGTTCAAAAGTCATTATCTTTGTGTTTAGTCAAATTTATACTCTGGAATGAGTGCTTACTCAATGTAGCATATTATCTTATGCGAGCAGAGTTTGAGTTGTTCAAAAGTCATTATCTTTGTGTTTAGTCAGATTTATACTCTGGAATGAGTGCTTACTCAATATAGCATATTATCTTAGGTGAGCAGAGTTAGAGTTATTTAAAAGTCCTTATCTTGGTGTTTAGTCAAATTTATACTCTGGAATGAGTGCTAGTCATGGGATTGTGAGCCAGACAATCTCGCAACTTGAACCCAAGATCCTCAACTTGCGATGCTTACATGCTAACCACTAGGCCGTCGCAACCTATGAATAAAAGTTTAAATATTGTATTGTTTGCAAATTTTCTTTAGTTGATTCATGGAACGGTGGCGAATCGGTTGTTGAGAAAGATGCACAACAAACATTTACAGATCAAAAATTATCTGCGACTGATGATTGGGATAGAGAATATGATAAAGGAAAGGTAGGTCTTTAAAACCTGTATGCATTTTTATTTACTCAATGTAGGTATGTATGAGATCAGAAGTATTAAATCAACCTCTTGTCGCTCGAGAATCTGGTCGCTCGAGAATATTATCGATTTGAATAATACAATTGCTAATGCAATGGATTCAAAATGAATTGAAATGCAGTGCTTTTGATTCATTTGTAGTTCCTGTTGGTCAAATTTTTTAGACATGTCTGAAAATCAGATTTCTTTTCACCCAGTATTCACCATCCCCTGCCAAAACTATTACAAATTGTCTAATTTCACTCACAAAATACAACAGCCGGATCATTTTTAAGACCTCATTGATATCAAAAATTAATGTGATAGGTAGTCAACTGTAACTTTTTTCAGGTCAAAAAAGTGAAAAAGAAAGATCATCATCACCATCACAGTAAACACGGTCCTGTTCATAATTTATTTCAAAAATTTCAAAACATCAAGAATCAGCGAAGTGATGCATAATGTATTTCATGCATACTACTGTTCCTAGTCAGAAACTGTATTTTCCAAAGATCTTTTGTTAAGTATGAGTCTCCGATGGTTCGCACCGTCGAGGTGTGATCTTTCTTGTGCTCGTTCTCGACAAAATAAAATTTCTGATTTGGTTATACTCAAATTTATATATGTGTCATTCCGTAAACAATTTATTTGTAATCATTTGAATGGGAATCTTTGCTTTTTTTTATACATCAGGCAATCTTTGTTCTTATATAATATTGTGACAAATATTTATATTTGGCCTCTTGCGTCACTAGTCTCAATTTAAGGCAAATTTTGCAACTTAAATTGTATGTTGTTACCTTGCTATTCGTTATGATATATTTCCATTCTAAAGTTTTATGCTGCGGAGTATGAATTCAGTTTAATATTTTTGTTTTTGGCAATTAGGCAAGAAGGAAACAAAGAAGTGGTGGATAGTTTTACTATCACCCAGGGCAGATACTAATCACTGCACTACACCATGTTGATTCAGTTCTTTTTGGGATGTTTTCTGTTTAGAGTGCAATTGCTGGTACTACATCTTATAGTAGTTCGCTTTTTGCTATTAGGCGACCGGTTCTGTCCGGCCTTGCTCAAGAGTGAATTTATAGAATGATTTTTGCCGTTATAGGTATTTGGTTATTCATCTTCGAAAGTTATGAACCGATATATCTATATTGTATTATATATATGATTATCGATTATCATCGTTCGATTCATACTTTTAACAACAAACGGGCTGCGCGGCCCATTAGTGACGTATACTTGATGAGACAATGTTGCATAAAATTTTTTTTGATGGGGCCTGCATATCACTAGTTCAACCTGGTTCTGGCCAGATTATTCATGTTTTTTAGAAATCTGGGAATATATTCAACTTCATTCTTAAAACACTATTGTTCTTTATTGATCATTACTTTTACGTTTTCTTTGTGCCATTTCGTTTCATTTTAATATCTACTATGCTAATTATGTACAATGACCACTTCCTTTTCTCTTTCTTTTGTTTTTTTGTACATTTTGTGGACATGCGATTGCTTTTTTAGGGCAGCATTTTTCATATGGGTGAAAAGAGTAAAACTCGTTTGATAATGATATCGAAAATTGTTTTGTAAGGGTTTTTGGTTCCGGTGACGTTTTTTGCTTTCACATTTTTTCGAATTCGATTCGTATCATTTTCACTCCTATTCTTGCAGGTTTTTTATTACATTGATAAATGTCATTTTGTCAAGCATGAGTTACAGACTGATCGCGCCTTGGCGGCACGATCCATCAGTAACTCATACTTTACAAAACATGTGTTTGACTGGGTTGATTCATCTGAACAAAATTTCCGGTTGTTTTGTGAAATTATATAAACCATCCTGCTAAAACATTAAGATTCGAATGGGTCTAGACAAAGATGTATAATCTATTTTAAATCCTTCAATGATTTGCTATGGTGCCTCTATTTTGAGGCCTCAGAGTAAATAGGAAAACTAATTTTTATGATCAACTGCTTTTCACAAATTACATTAAAATATCTATCAAACTAATGTCACTATTCCCTCCGTGATAGCTAGATATGCACAAAAACGTTCAATTTCGCTATTGTAGATGGGTTGCCCCTTTTAGATACAATAATTTTTTAATCGGATATTTCTGGATCTTGATTCCTAATAAATCTTCGCAATTGATCCAAAGAGATTTTTACATTCAACAGAATTCTGGAGCTTAGATCCTCATTACACGGCCAGTATTTCATAATTTTATCATTTTGACACAGTGCTGATTTTTAAACTGAGAATTAATTATGATATTCATTGTCTCATTTGGTCGATACTAATTTGACGGCAAAGTATTTGTTGCGATCCGTCACATAGTGTCGAGTGTCCACTGTACAGTGTAACGTATATTACGCACTTGTAATGTGATTATTGTAAATATCACCTTTGAATGGTTATGAGAATGCAAGGTTACAATTTGCATTTGGTTAGTCTAGCGGGAGTATATATTACCGTAATAAGTAGTTGTCCCGTACACAATAAAGATGTTTCGGTTGGGGTTTCTATGTATATCACTGGTTGGCTGGGTCCTAAATCCGACTATCTGTGACCCATTCCTGATAAGCTCATAGTAGGAACCAGAGTTAAATTTGAAGTATTCAGGAAAAACTCAAAAATTTAAATCTGTTTGTTCAATGATTCGACAACAAAATGAATTCCATCAATCGGTTTACTGTGGGTATCTTCATCCCTCCTAAACACTACCATTTTCTAAGGCTACATATTTAGTATGATTCATCAGTGACAGATTAAAAATGGAAACCTTTTAGCAATGTTTTATGCTGTTTTTTGCACTGGATTCTTGTTACCAACCTCTTATTTTGTCAATAATTGCCCTTTCTGATGATTTTCACAAATTAGGCAGTTCCCTTTTAAGGTATAGTACTTGTCAGAACTTTCTGGTCACTTGTGAATTGCTTTGATGCATTGGTAATCCTAGTTAACAATATTAAAATAGTGTAGAAGTACTGTACTTTCTTGATAATGTTTGCTGGCTGCTTGGTGATTAATAAATAAATACAAAACATGTTTCGTGATCAGTGATATCAGGGTGGTTGGCACAACCTTAAGCATGAGAATTTTCAGAGACTTTCGATAAATTTTATGTTGATAAAAAAACAACAGGGCTTCTTTTTCTGTATTGTCGCTGTGGCCTGGCATTTAATATTGTAAAACAAGTACCTATGCATTGTGGCCTTAAATATTTTGTTCCGTGTACAGTAGCCCTAAAAATGAAAACAAACCCCTCTGCAAGCTGTTTGATAACTCTTCCTGACTGTTTTTCTGCGTAAACGGGTATACACAAAAAAATCCGCTACAGCGAAATTGTGATGATAATAACTTGGGTCTCTTCTTGCGATCGATTTTAGCCACCATATAATCAATAAGATCAACATCTTCTATCCATGCCATGGCGTTAATAAATTCATAGCAGAAACGTTTTAGATAGTTGTTTCAAATTTGTGTGAGCCGAGTTTGGTCCACCAGGCAATGTTAAGTCTTAAATTCGAGGAACATGGAAGTGCTAAACATGAAATTAAACCAGAGAAATTGGACTGTGTGGAAGTGCTAAACATGAAATTAAACCAGAGAAATTGGACTGTGTATTCTACTGCAATTTTCTTGTGCCTAACTCGTCCCTTCTGCTATTCTGGTAATACTAGTAGCAACTAGTGGAGACACATTTTACATAAATGCACATAAATATTATTATTTTAAAGTCTTATACTGTACAATTTTGCTATTAGTAATGCAAGAAAGATGGTCTATGAACTCCAAAACATGCACACAGGACAACTAAATCAGTATTGCACAAGAAAAACTAATTACCGTAATTAAACATTAGCGAGACACAAATCAGTTATGTAAATAGCAACATTTCAAAAATTTTTTATATTGTTCTGTAACGCACAGTCCACAGAATTTGCACTCTCCATAAATGAGAGTATGTATGACGAAACAAAATACTAAGAACTTTAATCCCTAAGACAAAGACAACTGACCATAAGACTTATTGCTTTGTTTAGGTCTTAGAGAAATTTTGAAGCATCATGATTGCAATGGTTATACAATTATATTTTGTATAATTGATCATTTTGAACAGTATGCCTCATTAACAAAAAACTTTTTCGGATTTGCACAACGAATGACAGGGACACAAATTTGACAAAATTTGTTGAAAATATCCATAAAAGTCTATTATATATATCGTTTTAAAATTAAAAAACGCATTAGGTGACAATTTGATTTGTCTGTGGAAGTCGTATCTTCTTATGGATCTTTGAAAGACATTTGTCAAGTATGGATTATTTATAAAGATACCATACCCATTCAGAAAAAATAATGCCAAATATCTTTTGTTAAACACGAGTCAATGATGATCCGTGCCGCAAAGGCGACCCGTCTGTGGCTCATGCTTGACAAAATGAAATTTTGTAAGAATTGTTTGGTACGTCTTACAATCAATGATTTAAAAATGTTTCTCTTGTTTGATACAATTTGGCAACTTTTATAATATATATATATATATGTGCGAAAATATAGTCCTTTCAAATAAAAAGTCATTTTCAACATGGCAACAATTTTGAAACGTTAGTATGTATATAAATAGTGCCAAACTTATATAACATCAATATAATAAATGTGGAACTAGATATTAGCGCTAGTTGAAAAGAGCAAAAAACTGAAATTGTGATAATATCCTTATAATGAAATATGCTCAAATTCAGGATAGTGCACACTATAGAAATATTAGTAATCATGCAATTGTAAAAAAGATTCGTGTTAGAAAGGGGTGTACAGATGAAGATTGGAAATATTTGTCAAGTTTGTGCCAGGCTGGCAGAATCTGGTATTTATTCGGCTGTCCAAAAATGTTGACATTATATTGTCAAGTGTCCAAAAAGCTTCAAGACCATCAACACTATCATTTTAAAACTTTTTTCATTACGCTGCTACCAGACACTAGGAAAAGGTATTTAAATCTTCTGAGAGATATATCCTGATATATCGCCCATTTGCTAAATTCCCTTATGCTGGAATCTATTTTAATTCGTGCCATTATGAAATTAAATGTAATTGACAGCATTCACTAGAAAATTATTGGGTCAATAAAATAGGTTTTCGGACCTAGTTTGTATATAGTATTCAACATGCATTATAGAATTATTTACTTTTGAGCATATTTTGCGGCAACATGATTCACGTTAAATTTTACAATAGCATATAGCAGAGATGTAACTTTTTGATTCGAGATTTTGGTATATATTTTTCCTGGAATAAAATAGTATTATTCTTGGTTTTCATATTGCCATTTCAATAATATTATGTTTAAAACAGGCCAAAGGGGTTTTGTTTGTAAAAATGCACTTTTTGACGCTACCATGACAAAATCTTATTTTTTTTTTATGCGATGTCCAGAACTCCGATGCCATTTTGTTCATATGATTCAAAAGCTATGAAACAATCAGCAGCGTTGAATATTTCTACCCTTCACACAATTTTATCACGAAGTTAAGACATAGGAAAACTTTAATAAAATTAACTTTAGACTAATATATTTTGATATTTTATTTTTATTATCAATGAAAGCCACCTGCTTCATGTGCGTGAGAAGTTGTCAGTTCAGACTTTCTCTTGGTGGTTCGAACCTCCAATGGCCCATTTTATAGAAAGGATATTATTTATATGATTCCCGGTTGGGTAAAAGAAAGTCAACATTATTATTTTGGTACTTGGAAATTAGACATGGGAGGTGGTGGTACCCCATAAGGTTGTGATAGTGGAGGTGGTGGTACCCCATAGGGTTGTGATAGTGGAGGTGGTGGGAAGCTTTGAGTTTTCTGGTGTGCGGCTTGCAGCTTTTGAATTTGACTATCAGATAATACTTCCATTCCTTTATATATTTCCTTCATCATAAGCAATACAGTATCTTCACTATTCCAATAACATAGATGACTTTGAAATGCAAAAAGATAATCATTGAAACTTTCTAAAGGCCGTTCTTGTAACACATAATCAATTCTCTGTCCTCCATTGAGTCTTCCCATTCCACCCTGTATCTGGCTAGACTCCGACGCCACTGAGACAATGTCATCATTTTCATGTGCTTTTTCGCTTTGTTCTTTCAAGAATTCATCAGCAACCTTTTCTGCTTCCTCCTGCATTTCTCTTTCTGTTGATTCAGCATTTCCTTGCCAGTTTTGTGCAAACCTTTGCATGCTTCCGATGGCTTTTTTGACAGAATTTATAATGCCTTGTTTCAATTCAGTACCCATTCGTCCCAAACTGTCCCGAAGTTCCAAATGAAGACGTTTTCTTCCTTTATAGTGTGGAACTTGCACTGGTTTCAGAGTGAATTCGGGGTTGATCAATGGTTCAACACGATAAGCGACTGGATCATATGGATGAAACACATTAAAAAATCGATCACATGTTGGCAAACAAAACTCCTCACCTAAGTCTGAAATGCCACGGACTGTTAAAAACATTCCAATGGGTGAACCAAGTGCAAAGAAAACTTCAGGTTCAAATTGCAGTTGAGGATATTTAACCATAGGTTGACCTGTTCCACAATCATATTGCTGAAAATCAACATGAACATTCATGGCACTCGACATGAATCCTGTCACAGATTCCATTCTTTGATTGACAGGTGTTGCCGCCTCCTGTTCAATTTTTTGTTCCATGAGTTGTTTCTGTTCTTCAATACGTTTGATTTCAGCCTCTTTTTCCAGACGTTTCTTCTCTTGGTCTTTATGTTGTTGCTTAAGATATCCAACCAGTTTCTTACGAGGACCCATGGGCAATCCGAGATCTTTCAAATCATCTTCTTCACATAATAACAAAGTGTCCATTTCCATCTGTTCTGCTTCAAATTTGTCCTTGAATTTGACAAGATTCAGTTTCTCAAGAAGATCGTCTAAAGTAGTTTCGAATTCCTCATCAACGATGCTGCCATCCTGCGTAGAATTAGGCGTCGAAGACCTCACTGTTGGGTCTGATAAAGGCACCGAAAGCTCTTCCGTAGGCAACAGAGGTTTAGGATTAGGGTCTAATGTTTGCGGTTGAGTGCCTTGATTGCACAAAAGATCAAATATCATCAGTGATCCTAAACTGTGACCAGCTATTGAGAACTTACCGCTGAAATTTGGATTACGACTCAAAAATAATTGATGAAGAGAATTGATTCCAGCACCTATAGTTTCAGCAATAGTTTGACAATAGACAGGACTTGAATAAAACAAAATATCCAGGAGGGTTTCATTCGTAAAATGCCTCAATCTCTGAATACTAGGAAGAGTCAGTTTACGAATATCATGATCGACACCAGTGGCATCGCCATGCAAAGCACGATGCCAGTGTATTGGTAAAAATTCTATTCTTTGAGCACGCTTTCCTTCCAATGCATTTTTAAAATGAGACTTCAGCAGAGAAAGGTGAATGGTACGAATATCATCAACACATTCAACTATGCTTCGTGATCTTAAGTCACAAACAGGTCCAATACCATGACAAACAAACACAACATGATCAGGATCTCCAATTTCGTTCTCTGGAATTTCTTTGCCCATGTCAATTTCCGATATACCGCGTTTTACAATTCGAGATTTCATTTGTTGATCAGGAAACATTCCAAGTTCACCTCCCCTAGGTATCAAATGAACGATAACTTGTGGATTATGAATAACAATCATTTCACCACCTTCAAGATCAATCTGTTTATGCCAAGTATTACCAACAACAACTTTTTTGTATTCTTCTTCAAGTTTTTGTGACAACGATTCTTCGAATGGTTCATACCTGTGATCAGAGTCACCTTTAGCAAACCAGGTACATCTTCTTACTTGGGCAACTGGTTCCTCCCAATATACACTTGTTCTCTCTCGATTTTTAACAGCAACATCATATCTCCCACCTTCTGTGACTACAATTTCCTCGCCACCTTGCATTACTGCTTCCTCCAACCTTTGGGAATCGATAAAAGAAAATGGGTACCAAACTAAAGTTCCATCAGAAAGAGTTTTACTGAAGCACCAATGTGACGAAACAGAATGATACATTCTTTCAGCACTTGGTGGGGGTACAGTTGTCTCTGCAAGTTTTGTAAAAGAAAGTGGCGGTGCATCTGGAGGGTAGGGATTAGGCGTAAATCCAGCCATGGGAGGTGGTGCAGTTGTGCCCCCAACAGAAAATGAAGTGGGCGTGACCGTAGTCGGAGCAATTCCATAATTAGGTGGAGGGACATATCTTGGATTTGAGTAACCAGAGGGCCTACCAGTAGATGTGCCACTATAACCTTGCATAGGAGGTGGTGCTATCCCATTCGTTGGCGGCATGGTGGATGAAGCAGATGATTGAAACACTGTGTTGCCAACATGTGGAGAGCTGTAACTATCGGCACTATAATTAGACGTATTTAACAGAGGGGGACTAGATCTTGTGGACGGAGGAACAAACAAACTCGGTTCTTGTTCAGATGTTGCGATCCCACTCGCCTTTCCTCCTGGAGTTGCACTAACCACAGATGAGAAAGGATCATTTCCTTCTGAAACAGAAAAAAGTGAAAAAGTTGCAGGCTGTTGTGCATTATTCTGTCCTAAAAAACTAGCTTCCTCCGCGGCATTTTCTGAAGTCATCAATGCTGAGGATGTAGTTCCTTGTACAGGCACCAGAAATGCACTTGAGTTATTGCCGCTGAATAAATCATTGTTTGCAGTTGAGAAGAGTAAATTTGTTGATGGTTGATCTTTTCGTTCAGTCATCTTGCATTATTTCCCGTTTAAAATCAATTAAATTACAATAATAAAGGAGTGTCAAATATGATCTAGACAATGAACAAAAAATTAATTGCGCAAAACCTTGATTTACCTGAATTTGGGGCAATTCGGGTGTTTTAAGCGTTACTTACAACACATATAAATCAATACTATGGAATTTCATATTCAATAGTAGCAAATTATGAAAAAATAAATAATATGTATATATATATACATAATATAAAAAAATGAGCAGGTAAGCTTTGGCAGGATTTTAGAGTGGTCTTAGGTCTGACCCTTCACTCATTTTCTTCCGCTCAGACTAATTGGTGGAGAAGGCTGGTAGAGAAGGCAGAGCTTGGAGAATAACGCCTTTAATACAGGATTGCTCAACTTGACACATAGTGGATTAGCTTAACTGTGTGTTTTATACTTGTTCAAAAAATACCACCATTCAGCATTTATAATATGTGATTGCACGCCGGTGGCACGTGGACAATTTGACAATGTTCAAAGGAAGCATTCGAATTCTTATTATGCTAGAAATGCTATCAAAAATAGTGATAAACTATTTGGTATCTAATATTATTGAAGTCACCCATCCACTTGTCCGACGAAAATGACAGATTCCCCTATTATTGAAGGTAAAAAACACTCACAACTCCTTAATTTTTTGTTTACATGCACACAAGAAATAGAGTACCGTATTAGTATCAATATTAAATCAATGTATTTCGGGTACCGGTAGTCTTTCATTTTCATCCTACTACAGGAAAGCCGAGGATATGGCTTCACCATAACGGTGAACCACGACTTCTTGTGCAGATATCAGTTCCAACTCGGGGGTGTAGGTTATGCAGTTTTGGCTTGAACTTTTACTTATTTTCCTGTGCAGGGTTGGTGGAGGAAGCTGTACAAGCAGCACTTACATGAACCACTAGCAGACCTCTCTCATTCAGTCTAATCATCCCCCAATGGGATTCGAATCATGGGGCTAGAGATGTGAGCTTGAAGCGTATTCCCATTGCTTTACCGATGAGCAGCATTTTGGCTTTCCACACACAAAATAGCAATACCACACAGCACAAACACAGAAACGAACAAAACATGTAAAACAGAGAAGTCAGGGAAAAAGCGGTGAATTATTTAGTATCAGTTACCAGTAAAGTTATCCTGTATCAGTGTTCTGCTGTCACAGTCTTTCGCAACCCCTGACATTTCTATGTTTTCATTTATTCAGTATTACCACATTATTTTTTATGGGTGCCATAACAGATACAGGATACGGTAATGTGCAGTGTGGAAAAACAGTAATAATAAATAATACATAAGCAAATGAAAATAATACAGTTAGCACAGTAGCAGGTTAGGCTCTGGGCTAACGTTATAGAAGAGGTGCTGGCGCGGTTACCCGTAGCTCAATCGCTAAAGCGTTGAGAATAATCTTCGAGCTACGCATCTCTGATCGTCATGACGTAGATTCGGGTAGATGTGGTTCGCCATATGGTTAAGCTGTATTCTGGGCTTTCCGCTCCCACAGGATAAAAAAATATCCTATCCTATCTTAGGTCCATAATTTCGTCAACATACAGCATATCGGCTACAGTATATAGTCTAACTTAGCACCTGATCATCTATGCAGTACTGAGTATGATCTAGTATTGAATCCAATAAATCCATAATGTACCCAACCCAATGAAATCGATATTTGATATGTAGTAATTATATTATAGTTATTTTCTTTTACTATTAACGTTAGCGCTAAAACGAACGCTTACCGATACTGAACACACACTCTGCACTGCACAGTACAGAGTACAGAATCGAGCATCGTAGCTGTAGAAGAATAAGGTTCTACGTCATCTCAGCGCGATCATCCATGCATGGCTTAGAATTCAGTTTTCTTAACAGTGGTACTCATAAATTTATAAATTTGCCCAGCTTAATTGACCGATTCAGGATTACAAATGAAAAAACGACACAAAATACAAAACTGAAAATGGAAGGAGACGTAAATGAAACGGTGGCGGAGCTAATACCGCAATTTATAACATAGTTGCCGATATTTATTTCCAACACTTAAGATATGATATGACATCATTTTTATCCTGCGGGAGAGGGAAGCCGAGATACAGCTTAACCATATGGCGAACCACGGCCTCTCGTGCAGATACGAGTTCCGAATCGGGGTGAGGTTTTTGAATTGTTGTATTTCTCATTTATCCTGTGCATGGACCTGGTTGATGGAGGAAGCCGTAAGCAGCGTAAGGCGTCCAGCAGACCTTTCACGTATAATCATCATTCCTCGCGGGATTCAAACGTCATGACGTCAGAGATGCTTATCTTGAAGCGTGTTCTCAACGCTTTAACGATTGAGCTAACCGGATACCCTTAACATGAAAAATAACGATAATATGTATTAAAACCAAATTTGCAAAGCGAAAATGGATAGACATGAGAAAAGTCATCAAAGCAGTTAGTAATGAAATTTCTAAACAAAAAATTGCCAGCGGTGTAGAGGATAAAAAATGGATTGTAACTATGCACAGTTTATTACATATACATCGTTGAGATTAACAGAACACCATACAAATTATTAGAAAGCAAGAATTGCAACTATTGAATATGAAGAGAAGTTGAGGAAGAAGAACAAAGAAATGATAATGCCACAAGCCAGTTGGAGTCCTGCTCAGACCATCCCGTATGAACACGAACAATCAGAAAAGAATAAGTGTCCGAAGGGTTACCATCTTCACAAAGAGTTCATCATGAAGAAATTGTATGAGAAAATATGCATCTTATTTATTTCATTATTCATTTATTTCACACTGAAATCGCAGTTGTTTTGAATCGCAAAGACAATATCACTCCACATATTTACGTTTACACAGTTCTCTGAGAACTGTAGAGTGCTGGCGACTATTACACTGATTGGTTGATATGATTGTTTGACCACCCTTCGTATATAAATATACAATCGATATTCACCCTTTTCCACGTTGTTGACCTATGTGCAATCCCCCCCCCCCCCCCCCCCCCCCCTCCCCCCCCCCCCCCCCCCCCCCCCCCCCCCCCCCCCACACTCAAGTGCTTTTCGCCTAAATGCCATATATGACAGTTTAGTACATTATACTTGATTAGAGAGCTTTATGGGACTGTTTTTTCCATCGTTTTGGACTGGACTGATTTTTGCGTTAGTATGGCATAAATGTCAACAGTTTATAAATTACTTGATTAATAAATGTTAGCATTTATGTTTTTTTCAGTTTTTTTTTGCTATGGCCTATTCGGTAACCTACCGGGGGGCTTATACCGAACAACCGTTAGGTACGGACATTTGTAGTGACTGTGTATCTGTTCTATGTTACAACTACCCGCGAAGTGCATTGCTGAAGGGCATGCTCGGTGGTGAAACAATCAAGCATCGAACCATCGCATGTTGAACTTTACTTTAGGTTTTGTTTGCTGTTTTGATAACTCTGTAGATGGATATATTTATATTTATTTATGTATCGCGTTTGGTGTCAACAGGGGTATCGAAATAAACTATTGACCCCTATAATAAAGCGCAACAAGCAGAAAATATGTTGGGGATAGCTAAATTGCTTTTAAACTGTTTTTCCCATTATTACAAATTATCGTATCGCGTCGGTACCTGTTCAAATTTGGCCTCCTTCCGGCAGATGTGCTTCGTTTCCAAATTTAATCGGAAATTTTTGGAAAACGAAAAGACATGAAACACATCCTTGATAATCTTTGGTTTGGAACCACTTTCTTTAAAAAAAATGAATGTGAATGGTAATTTCAGGGTTAAGTGTTCCCATTGCAGAGAATCCAATTTGATATTTCGATGCAATATGTTCGTCGTGCCACACACAATTCGCAGTTATGCCTTCAAAATGAGTTGCCCTGAAAATTTTTTTGAAATGTTGGAATCTGTCCGAAAAATTGTTTCATTTTTTAGACGATCTGCAACAAATATGCAATGACTTCAAAGATAGTATAGAGGATCTACCGGAGTTATCTATCGAACTGGTGATTGATGTTTCGATCAGATAGAATTCAATATAATGATGTTTGGAAACAAACGAAAATAAAATTATAAATATTTAGAAATTCGCGTGCACAATCAGAAATATTCCCGAATTGGCCCACATCAATACCAAAATCTCCCTTGTGCAATAAAACCATCTAATTCTTCTTACTCTGAAATATGCCATCAGGCGCAACATTGCTGTTCAAGTTTTCATACAGGCTAATGAATCTACTAGAAAAGATTAATTCAAACGACTGGCATGAAACTAACGTCAATTTGCGACCAGTTTATACGATATATATAATTGGGCAAACATTCGACTTCGAAAGGTTCGATCCACCCGGAATCGAGTTTCCTCTTTTTACGGGCATACAAAACCAGTGACATTAACTGGCAACATGAGCATCATAAAAATTTTTCTACGAACAGCATCTTTCTTCAAAATATTTCTAACATGCAAAGATCCTTTTCTTCACTACAGAAGCATATTTTGAACAAATTCATAAAAAGATTTTAGAATAGAAATTTTAGGTGGTTTACCAAATATTATATCAACAGGCGAATTCACTTCAAGACCAAAAATTAATTAATTAGTATACCCGTACTTTTAATTAGTTGTGGTGTCATGTTAATCAGGGAGAGCATAGCTTCCAATTCATGCAGCTGGGCAAAAATATCCCTTTGTAATTTGGGAGGTACAAATTGAAAAACGATATCAATTGATCAATTGTCCCTAAAATATTCCGTATATATCATCCCATTTGACATGAAACATGTATACCCATGGCTAATAGTTCCCAACACTTCCCGGAATCCCTTTCTGGCAAGAATCCGCTAAAGTGAAAACCGGCAATTTTCATATGTTTCCTTTACAAGATGTACATTTATAGCCATGACCCGGGTAACGAGACATGTCTTCCAGGTCGATCTCAAAATCGGAAGACTCCCACTCTGACACCCACTGTGCAACGATTCAATAACCACTTTAAATGGTCGGTCCTACTTCGAAAACATGTAAGCCAATCATAGTGCTCGAAGTCTTACACAGCATGAATAACAGCCAACAATTCGCGTTAAGTTACGCAATAATTCCTTCCACTTTTACCGAGTACATGGCTAATATAAGCGATTCTTTCAGCCCCGAGAAGCGACCGAACTTCATCCACATGGTGGGTTCATGCTAATTTCAAACGGCTTCTGTTTTGTTCATATAAGAAATATCTTCTGCTGAGACTCAAATATGAAACGGACAGCTCAATCAAGGCGACATTTGATGGGTTGCAATGAATGAGCCTTGCGAAGCATATTAAAAACTTCTCTCTTTCGCAATCAATTTCGCAAATCAATTTCAAGTTATTTACGACGGAACATCATCAAAGTCAATATCGTGTTGTTTTTTTCGAATTATTTTCGCTAAAATACTTTCCAAATTGTCTAACAACTTTCATCACCTCTTCGGTAGTATAAAACGATCCATATTACCTCTTCTGTATTCAAAGCTTATTGTAAGAAAGTTGCAAAAGAAAGATGCATTTCTGGGTTTTAGTATTAACTTATATTTAGTTGGTCGGAAATTTGATTTCTTTATTAATTTGCGCTTGATATTTTGGTCACCTTTAAAAAGGTTAAAAGCTAAAAAACACTGGTCTTCACCAAGTTAGTTTCATCTTTGGCCGGTAATGTTACATCACCTCGGACACGCTTATTCCGACGATGCTAAGCCTCTCTGCTTCTACCACAATGTGACAAACCGGTAGACCAGCGACGGAGTATTTGCTTTGCGTTGATTATTGATAACATGCCTACATATTTGTGAAAATTTGCAATATTCTGGCGTTTGCCTTGTGGTCAGTATGCTAAGTGCGTTCAGAAACAGGCTCACACATTCCTTGTTGAGAGCAAATGTTAACGTTAGCGCTTTCACCACTCATCATAGAAGCATGGGAAGGCTTGATGGAAAAGTGGCGGTTGTGACTGCATCTACAGAAGGGTAGGTGTACCGTGATGTTGTATGTTTGTTATTAATGAATACTTTTACTCCGGACTCCCAGGTCCTTATATTAATAATAGTTCTGAGTTACTACGGCAATTTGTCATGTCATTATTACATACTGTAGTTTGCTAAATCGGCAAAAGCCTTTAGGATACGATTCGAGCAATATTAAGGATATCTGATTGTCCTGAACTTGAAATAGGTCAGAAGCACGTCCCCACACCGTGCAGCTGCAAGAGCCCTATGAAAAGCAGTTCACTCATAGTAAAAACATGCAAATTTAACCATCACTAGGGGTGGCCAAAATAGAATACGTATCTTTTTGTTTCAGAATCGAATGGAATATCTTATAGGCCTAGGGCAATGGTGGTATAATCTAACACAGTTGTGCCATATATTAGGCAAATAGGTTGGGTTTAGCAATGTCACGAATCATGATTGCACTGGATGCAAAGCTAACTAACAAGCAATCTGAAAACCGCATATATATATGCATATATGAAGTAGCCGATATGAGTTTAAAAAAGACTTTTTTCCAATGCTGTTTTTGAACTAAATTTAACTGTTTAATTTAAAGATTGCATATGTAATTCTACTAAAGAGTTGATTTCTAGAGCATGGCATATTCAGTATTATTCTATGATTTAATTTTCTTTTCTTAGGATTGGATTTGCAATTGCTAAGAAGTTGGGAAAAGAAGGCGCTTCTGTTGTCATCAGCAGTAGAAAACAGAAAAATGTAGACAAAGCATTAGAGAAATTAAAATCAGAAAATTTGAGTGTGTCTGGAATGGTTTGTCATGTAGGAAATGAGGAGCACAGGAAAGCACTTTTTAAGAAGGTTATTTTTTATTTTGATATATTTGAGTTTATGATCACCAGCAGTGTGAATCCCATGTCAAATTCGAAATAGCCAAGTGAAGACATGCCCTTTTGATATCTATCCATTCTAAAATTCCAATTTCCAAATCTATTGTTATTTGATTTTTTTGTTTGAGAAATGTGTTTGGTATTTGTCACGTGGTGTAAAAACTGTGTCATTGAAAATTTCTAACACACAATTTCCTAATCTTCCAGCTCATTATTATCCTCCTGCAAGTAAGCAGGTCATTCTTGAATGTAAAAGCTAACATGAGTGATTGATGAGGTGTTTTGTATCTTGATTCCCATCCTTAACATTTAGCTGAAAGCTGACTTGGCTTCGGAATTGAATTTTAACGTGCTGTTATTTTACTTGCTGGCATTTTTGATCCTAGCCTTGTTTTAGTTTCAATTTATTGGATAGTATGGATTTAGCCGATATTGTATGTTTGATTTTTACAGGCTGTCTCAGATTTTGGGGGAGTTGACATTCTGGTATCAAATGCTGCTGTGAATCCATATTTTGGAACTCTTGTCAGTGTAAGTAAATGTCTAATCTGAATAATGCACAACGTTTGTACCTCGCTATACTTGAATACCTAGCAGATAGATGATATTTTGCTTGGCTGGTTCAAACCAATTTGGTACCTAGGGTCTTTAACTACGACAGTACATCATCCTACTCACTAGTGACTTGGGTAGTAAGATATTTCGAAAGTTGAATACCAAATTTTGAAAATTTAGATAAAATTGTGAAAAAATACCAAATTTTCACAGACTATCGGTGCGATCTTTTATCACCTTTTTAATAATATGAAGTCGTCATCAAAATATCGAGTTGAAATTTGCTTTTTTTTGTTCCAAAAAAATCACTCTGTGCATTTTTTTATTGTTGTGTTTTCCTCGTACAATTCTACAATGTTTTCATTGAGTTTGACAGCCAATGTTACAATTCTCTGCCACCACTGATTCTACTCTGGAAGTATTTCATATTTCCAGGATTGTGTTTTACTAAACTCGTTAGACTGAGAGCTATCCGGGTAACAAATTTTATTTTGTCAGGCTTGCTAAATAGCTCATGTTTTACTGGTGCTAGAGCTCCTAGTTGCCCATATTTCACAAAACCTATTGTAATTGGTTAATTCTTTTTGATCGACTTTCGTGTTCAGTCCCAATTGAATCCATGTGAAATGTGAATATTATTTAGACGCCAGAACCAGCATTCGACAAAATCATGGACATCAATGTGAAAGCAGCATACTTACTTGTGAAAGAAGCTGCACCACACCTTGAGAAAAGAGGGTAAGGTTTTTCCTTATGTTAGAAATTATTTATCAAACTACAGTACTAAATTGATGAATTCCAGCATCTTAATAAAATGTAAATGTCAGGCTTCATCAATTTACTAGTCTGATATAGACATCATTTTCATTCAAGTTTGCTAATGTTTCGTAAGAAATGAATCACGGAGGCGGATGTTCTAATTTGACATGTATTTGAATCGATTGGAATGATGATTTCAAATGTGACATGTTTATGCAGTTAGTTAGTATAAATCTTTTCACACTTTTAAATCATAATTATAGTTGCTAAAAGTAGTGCAAAACATTTTTAACTGAAATCTGGATTTTACTTAAATAAACTAGCCTGATTGTGACCAATAAACTACTACTCATTTTGGTTTGCCTCTTTTTGGTATATTTGCTTTTGAGTTGAAATTAGGTTCATCAGCAAATGTATTCTGTACCATTTTCTACCATATGCTTCAAAAATATTAATATTTTTCGCAAATATTCACGGCTTTCTCCACCAATCATCTCCTTGTAAACTGCACAGGGAAAATGGGTTAAGGGCCGAAACCTTCAACCCAGAGAGGTTGTAGTTCTGTGTATAATTAGCAGTTTTTTCAGCTTTTCTCTCATGCAGGAGAATAATGAAATCCTATCCCTATTGTCTGAATATATATGCTTCGCAATCGAAGCTATCCGATTCTTCAATAGAGGTTACGAAAACAAGTATAATTGCTTGTACTTGCCACACGGATAATCTTTGTTCTCTTTTTTATCTTATTCTACCAAACCTTATAATATAAATATTTCCATAATTCAGAAAAGGTTCAATTGTCATAGTTTCATCAATTGGGGGTTTAGTCCCTTTTTCAATGTTGGGAGCTTATTCAATTAGCAAGACTGCATTATTAGGTAAGTAACAATAAATAGTGGTTGTACTTGGACTTTTATCAAATATTCCAAACAATTTACTCTACTGTAAGAACAATTTTTTTTTGTGATTTTATCACTGTTTGACACTCAAATAGGCAAGGACAATACAGCATAATTATCTATTGTGGTGTCGTTTATACTTCAACACCATTGTGGTACTGGAATAGAGTCCTGTTATTTTTATGAAACTGCTGTTGTAGATTTGGGAGTTTAGTATTTTAAATCATTTTGATTTTGTCAGAGGCGCTACACCTGCAAGTAAGTAAGTGTATGGTCACGTTTGTTTTAAGGAATGACAAAGGTGTTATCAGGCGAACTAGCATCAAGCAATATAAGAGTCAACTGTATTGCACCAGGGATCATTAAAACGAAATTTAGTGGAGCGGTATGATGTTTCATTTTTATATATTATTTATTTATTTCCAAATTTTACTAATTTCCAAAATTTCCTTATCTCGTTAAAACGACCTTGGTCACCTGTGTGCGACTTGTTCAAGTTAAGGGTGATTAGCACCACTGATTATTTTACCATTTTTTACCATTTTGAGATTAATTTTTGTGCAAAATTAATCAATGTGGAATAATTGGAAACAAAATTACTTTCAAAAAATATTTTAAAATTTATACAACTATACTTATGAAAACATCTCCACACCCATTACTTCACAACGCTTGTTTGTTCTGAGTTTGACAAAATGAATACTCTCCGTCTTGAAATCAAATTTGTTCATAGCTTCGGGTAATAGATTGATTCCTGTTATAGCGATGGTATTGAAAGTACATCCAAATCATTTCTTTACCCGGAAAACATGTCTCAATTTTCATTAAATACCCTTTTGCCTTTTTTGTAGATCAATTTTCTTACTACACTTATAATAATTATAATATCTGGATTTTTAGTTATGGGATTCTCCTGGACAAAGAGAAATGGCAGAATCAACTAACCCAATGAACAGGTAAGAGTATTTTTATTCAAGTTTCATTGAATGTTTGTCGTGATGATAGAGTTGGGTAGGTCCTCCATTTTATCATCCGGAACTTTTTTTGGGATGGTATTCTTGATTTTCCTTTTCGCATGAACCTTTATATCAGCAAGGGTATGTTGTATTCAAATACTGAACTAATGGTACAAGTGTGTTCATATTTTTACAGCGATCTAAATATTCAATGGCATTAAGATTTGAATACTTCGTTTTCTAATGCACGAAGATTTGTTTAATTCATAAAATTGTGTGCTATTGCATTTGCATAGTATGTTTCATGGAAATTCCAAAATAAATATGTCAATGTGTTGAGAGGGCTGCTTAATGTAGTATGGCGATTCATAAATCCTTTAAAAGTGAGATTGCAATTGTATCTCCAGTGGTCCTTGTATTTGTAGCCGTTGTGTTTGGACTTACTCAGAGTCATCAAATGAATGGCTGTTGAAAATATTGCAAATGTTTTTGGCTCGGGTTTTAGTTGTTAGTGTTACATTTCAGACTAGGTGAACCTGACGAATGTGCTGGTATTGTGTCATTCTTATGTTCCGAAGAAGCTTCTTACATAACCGGAGAAACGATAGTTATATCAGGCGGAGCAACATCCAGACTTTAATTTTGAGGAAAATGCAGCATATAATTTTCTCACACAGATGCATAATTTTTCGTAATAAGAGATAGTTTCCAACATTTAATCATGATTTTGCAATAAATTTATTTTGATTTTTAACCTTTGTTTTCATACAATTAAAACAACATGGTTAGATTTGTTGAAAGTGGTCCGGTTGCTCAGTGCATTCCAGCAAGTCTTACGGATACACGGACCCTACTGATCCCTTCGGAAGTTTTTTTTTTATTCCCCTTCAAACCTGTAATTCAGCTTAGGCTCATGATTGATTATAACATTAGGATAGCATTATACTTTTAATTTCACGGATAGGAAACCCGAGAATAGAGCCTAATCATATGGCGAACGACGGCCTCTCGTGCAAATTCCATATCCGGGTGAATTGTTTAGTTTTGTAAATTTCCCAATTTACATGTGCGTCAACATGGTTGGTGAAGGAGGATGTAGCTGCTACATCGTGTCCAGCAGACCTCTAGCATTTAATCATAATCCTTCATGGGATCAGAGACACGTAGCTCGAAGTGTTTTCCCAGCGTTTCACCGATTGAGCTAACCGGGCACCCTGGGTGTTAATAAACTAAGTTTGTGTACATTCGAGAGAGAATTTAAATATCGTTTCTCCGTAACTAGGACTAAAAACGATTCGTTGTTGCACAAACCAAAAAACGAATCTAGATAAGATCGCGTTATTTGAATGATCGAGCAAAGTTATGCATTTGAGCAAGAAAAACGCTTGGCAATTGTCTCGTTTGGTAGAAATTGAAATGACACATTCAGCTGATGGCGGAAATTGGCGTACCCCTTGTTGAAGATTATTCGGGAATGATCCTATTGCTGTTTTGCAAAGCTAATAAAAATATGTATTGGACCTTCCAAGCTGCACGGTAACAAAGCAGAATAAACAATGACGCGCCGACAGTCGCCAGATAGTTCCACACTTGAATTCGTCACGAAGAGTGTGAGTTGGATTTTGTGGAAAGAATCCTAAAGATCGACCTCCTCGTCATTGCCCAGGCGGTGTTTTCGCCCGGAAGGGGAGTTAATAAATGAGCTTACTCGGGAGAAGAAACGTACTTGGTCATGGAAGAAATGGTTTTCTGGCCATATCTAGTTAGCAATGAAGTTGAGTTCATAATCACATGAACATATAGCTAGTTTAGTGCAAAATGTAGTAACTGCAAAAGCGACAATCGTGAACCATATTTTGGAGAAGATAATACTGAATATCGCTTAAAATAGCTGTCGACAAAGCAAAAAAAATACTGCGAAAAGAATCAAATACGTTTGGTTCAGATAATTAGTCAATCAGGCCTTGCCAGAACCTATGTAAAAGACTTGTTACCACGCAAGAACCCTTACGTAGTCATATCCAGGGGATCTTACTGGGGTTAGACCAGGTATGGGTCATCTAATGGGGGCTTAGGGTAGTGATGACATCCTAGTTTGAGCGAGGTAAAGTAGAATTTTTTTACAACAAAAACGAGATAATGTATTACTAGGCAACTTGGTTTCACTTTCAAAATTTGGTAGTACCCAGGTAAAGGAGGTAATAATCGTTTTGCTACATTAAGGACACTTTTAACAGATTCGATGATTGAAATAACCAAATTGTCTATTACAAAAGCCTTTCACAATGAATATATGATTTAATTAGTTTTTTTTTATCAAACTGAGTACCTAATTTTTTAAACTGAATACGTTATATTTTCCAGTACCTGTTATAAATTACGTAAATTTACTTATTTTACCAAGTTTTTAACTAGGTAAAACTCCAAACAAAAAACTCTGTAAGAGGTAAATCAGATAGATATCCGCGAAACAAGATAGAAGTAGACGATTTTTAAATAAACTCGATACTTCTATTATCTAAAACGGTCAACACATACTCTGAAGCACACAAATACACCCGACTCGGTAACTTTGCCAGGAAAGGGTAGGAAATGTTTGGTGTAGCGTTGGAACCGTTTAGGAGGGGGGGGGGGGTGGCGCTCCCCTTGCGACGAATGCGCAGGCAGCGTTCCCTCTGAAAACTAATCGACTCAGTAGTAAAAACATTCAAACTTAGCACTCAGCGATCTCTACACTATATTTCCCAAATGACATCCACGCACCTGTGGGGCCGTTTTTAATTTCTATCTACCCCCCCCCCCCCTCCTTAATTTGAACTCAAAAAACTAAATTTAAAAGTTGAAGGTTAGTCGGGGCTGGTTGACCCCGATGATCGTTTAATGGTCATGTCGTTGTTTTCTGGTTTATTCCAAACACTCTTGCTATATATATATATTTTAATTCATCATTTCATTTTTTCGATGATAATAATAAATCACTCTCAATCACTCTTTTAGATATAATTTCAAAGAGCTACAGAAAGATGTAAGCGGTAAACATCTCAAATGGAACTGGACCGCCATGGTAAGGTGCAGTTATGGTATCTGCTTCGAGCGATGAAAAGCCATCTAACACTTCTTTATTACTGAAATTCGGTCTAAGCAAGGCAGGTCGGAACAGCGTCTAAAAGGACCAACTTATGAATATATAAGTTGTAAAGAGGTAGTACAGAACGAAGTACCAGCAACTGCGCTCTAAGTGGTTAAACGTCACCAAGCGGGCACTTATAGACGGACTGTTCGGCTCAGCCTACCCAAGTTATCACACCTTGGGTTGAGTGGTGGGCATGGATTACCGAGCCGGACTCGCCGGGACTCCAACGCGACACCTTCAACCTGGTGGCATGGTTTGAGAAAACTTTCCGTTTCTGCTTCGATTTGTGGATTTAGCACTAAAACCGTGACGCATTGATTCGAAAAAAACAACTCGACATTTCGAATACTGGGGCAAATCGGGACATGTCCCATTTTGTCCCAAATTAGAAATGCTATTTAAACCATTACAGCGTTGTAATCTCTGATCAGTAGTATTATTTAGTTCAGTTCAGGCTGGCGTAATATTTTTACACTCATGAAACATTCGTCGAGTAGGATTCGTTATGATCCATCAGAGCCAATTGATCTAGTGATTCTCATCACTAGTTCGAAGCAACAATTTTGCCGTTAAATTCCATGAAATTCGTAAACATCATGAATCAGAACCTTCGCACTCAAATAGGAAACAACATGGCCGCCTAAACATGTAACTAGGCTAGGCCATGTTTGTAAAATATTCAGAAGTCCCTTCATTTAACCCAGCGCCCCATTTAACCCCACCCCCGTACTCCAAGCCCAAAATACGCTGTTGTCCACGATCACCCACGGCGGAAGAAAAATTTTGGAAAATAGTAACTGAAACTCTGTGTATAAAAAAGGGGAACACCCTACTGAAAACTTGAGCAGGAAATGCCTCCCCGTATTTACCGCCTGTCTCCACAACACTGAAATACTAAATCAGATGTCTAGTCTAATCCTATGTTTTTTAGTAATAAAAGTGGGAATTCTTGTCTATATAATTTTCATCATTGTGAATAATGTTGTTTCCTTTATTTCTGAGAGATTATGTTTTATCAAGCTTTCACTGAAAAGGAGATTATTTGGGAAAATATGTTACTACAATGAAGCTATCTGCAAATAAGATTTACCTGACACTATCAAAATAGAATAGCCTTTCCCAACAATCAGTTAGTCAGCTAAACAGCAAACGAGATATGTTCTCTCGATCGAGGGAACGAATAGGCTGCCCAATTTGAAGTATCTAAGTGAATATTTGTCCAACTAAACGTGTGGAACAAATTCGGGGATGACCAAGATCGAACATTTTACTATTTCGAATTAATTCTGAAAAAATAACTTTAGCCGTCGCATCACTAGTCCTTCGATCAAGACCAAAATGATGTAAAATTCTTAAAAAAAAGTTCACAAATCATGCTTTCCAAGCGGAAAGTGTGCTCGCGTTTAGGCAAAATTAAAAATGCTTCTCAGAAGGCGTGTGGAAATTTGTGCCTAATTACCTCCTAATCTCCAATGACTATACATGGTTGGTGGAGAAAGCCAAAGCCAGCAGATGCATCCACACTGCACCGACTAGGTGCCCAGTGCATGAAATAGATATTTCTGATGGAATTCAGACTTGGGTATTTAAGTAATAAATACCAGTGGCACGTAACCTCAAATTAATCTTAATATATTCAATTCAGCAACAAAACAACAAAAAAACACTTTGTTCTTTGAATATAAATACGCCAAAAACCTTATCGGGACTGATGTACAAGACAAAACATTAGAAACGTTACGTAGCAGTGGAAAAATACGGTATTGCAATATGTATGTTTCCGTTACAGTTTTGGCATAAGTTCCACAACTCAATGTCGAGGCGAACTCCGCCATGTGATATCCACTACAGAAGCACGCGTTCAGCGCGTGATTGTTTTTTCCACATGCTAAAAGCTTGATATGGTTCAATGCGTTTCTCTCATTCATAAATCAGCTGTTCGCTCACGCACTGTGACGTAAAAATGGCGCTCTATGTTAAGCATGACTTTTCAATTATTTTTTTGTCGATATATAAATGGAAATTAGTCACCGGCCGTCCTCTTTCAGTAGTTTCGCCGGCGGGCGTTAGCGGAGAAGCAACGCTTTTCAGTATTAGAATATCTCGGTTGTCCAATTCGCGCTCCAAGACCCCAATTATGCAGTTTTAATTTTATTGACCATATTAGGCAGTCACTGATTAGATGTATGCTACTGTGCGAAATAGACTGATTAACTGAACGACAAAATGTGTCGATTTACACTCAATGTTAGTAAACATCTCCAGACGTTTTGCCGTGGTTCAAACGACAGCATTAGGCTATTATTAGATTAGTAAGTATAGTCAGTAGATAATTTTGAATATTTTTTCAACTTATCTAATATTGTAGCACCACCTAAATAAAAAAACTAAAAAATGGAAAATATTCAGAACGTGAATGGATTTACAAAAAGCGCAGGCCAACGAAAAATCAACTTCAATCCAGGTCCGTCAAAGTTACCAACACAGGTGAGCCGCATTCCTTTTCTCCATAACCCTGTTGGATGTTGACGCGCGCTGTTGGAGTCGTCTAGTACCGTACTATTCTTTATTGTACTAAGTTGTCATATGTCTTTTTATTCATTGTAAAGTAATCATTGTTCCACCTTGTTGAAAGCAGTCTAGTCGTCGTTCATTTCATTATATCAATAAATACTGAACATTTATAAGCGCACCGTATAGTGATATCCTTACGGACAATCGCCAAATTCACTGTGATATATTATTGCATCACCCTAAAGGCAAAATAATGACCGTTCGTTTTACGTATAATCGGATACTCGAAAGATTTTCTCACTTATATTGATCATACCCTATTTTAAACAAGGGAAGGGTATAATTACATGGTCGAGTGGCAGTACTTGAAGAGGAATGACGATCGGAATAATAGGGCACAGATTACCATGTGCGCAAAACCTAACGTCAACAATTATTTTAATTTGATGTGAACTTTAAAACCAATACAAGAATTAGAAAATTACAATCTCCGTTTAGAAGGCAAGCTTGTGTATAATTTCTTATTATATTCGTGAATACATTGCCCGAAGTTGATAAGAATGCCGTACCATAAAAATTTCAGCGATTCACACGGGTGATGCGCACGGTTCGCTCACCGAATTTTTCACAAATTCTGGGTACCTTTTGGACATTGGGTTCGTATATGCCTTATATATATGCCTTCTTATATAAGTCAAACATGAACCATAGATGCATTGTACCCCATACTTGCACAACATGATAAAATATGTTTTGTCAAGTTTGGGCCACAGATGGACCGCGTCTCATCGACGCGATCCATCAGTCGCCCATACTTAGAAACGTTGCTTTGACAAATCTTTTCCCAGTGTATATTAACATGATATAAAATATAGATGTATTTTGCAGGTTCTCGAGAGAGCTCAAAGCGAATTAATGAACTACAATGACCGCGGAATTAGCGTATTGGGTATGGATTCCGTATATGTATATCTTTTCACCCTTTTTTAAATACGTATATAATTTTTTTTAAATAAATCTTTCATCTTAACAGAAATGAGCCATCGTTCCGCTGATTTTGCATCTATCTCAAATGACGCCAAAAACTCTTTAAAAACACTGCTGTGAGTATTAATTTTTCCCATTCTTTCCAATATTGATCTTTAATTTAGGTTCATAATATATTGATCTTTAATTTAGGTTCATAATATCTTTTATCTTCTAACTTTTTTTTTCATTTCAGTGACATCCCAGACAATTACAAAGTTTTATTTCTTCAAGGAGGTGGATGTGGTCAATTTAGTGCAGTTGCAATGAATTTAATAACCAGAAAACCTGCTCGAACAGCCGATTATATTGTTACAGGAACGTGGTCAGCGAAAGCAGCCAAAGAGGTTCGTTCTCTTGTTGTCTTTTTTTATAAATTTCTCCGTGGAAAATGCTACTCTATATGTTTACCCAATTATGAAAAATGCTATTAGAACATATTTTGTTAAGTATGAGTTGCCGATGGAACACGCCGCCATCGTTCGAAGAGTTCAAAAAGGGAAATTTTCCCTGTATGTGCACAGCAAAATCTGCAACACATTTTGCACTTGGTTTGACAACTTGTTAATCTAGTTTAAACTTCATAAATATAATAAGTTCAAGCATATGTGAATTTAAATTTTATATTATTTATATTTGCAGGCAGAAAAATACGGAAAAGTGAACATCGTGCACCAAAAATCTGATTCGTACACAAGTAAGATTTGTTATAATTTTCTACCATTAAATCATTAATAGTAATTATAACATAATGATTCATATCAAAAATCAGTGATTTCCAAGTCTGATGAAAAAACATATTTGGGTTCTTGATATATTCCAATTTTTTTTCCGAAAACTAAGTATCAATTGTCTAATTAAAACTCTTTGACCTTTTTTTAACCCTAATCGTTCCGAAAAAAAATCGATTCGTTAATTTATTTAAAACCGATGATCATTAATTCAGATATGTATTAATCAGGAAGGAGGAAATATTTTTGGCAAAGACTGCGGTAGGTCCATACACCACTGTGACCACATAACGCCAAGATAATATTTTGATTGTTTTGATATAGTGAAACATTAAAATATATGTTTAAACTCGTTATATTTTCTTTTTCACAGAAATTCCCGATTGTACTTTCAACCCCGAAGCTTCTTACGTTTACTATTGCGCCAACGAAACAGTGCACGGAGTCGAATTTTCTTACATTCCCGAAACGAACGGTGTGCCTATTGTTACTGATATGTCGTCAAATATTTTGTCACGTCATGTTGACGTATCCAAGGTGAATGTAATTTGTAGCTGGACGTTTTGTTGTGAATTATTAAAGAATCATCCATGGCACATAGCTGACTAAAAACTTCCATTGAGGATTAGATAATTGCAGGAAACCAGCGCGACTTCGCAGACTTGATTTTTTGTTTATACTTGATACTTTTATCCTAATTATCTGATTTTTCAATCTCGACAATTTTGCCTATATATAAAATTTAGGGAGATTTTATAAATGCGCGTGGTTTGAAAATATTAAGGACTGGTTTAAACATTTTCTATTGTAAAAGGATGATGAATAATGAAATTTGAATCACTCTTCCTATAGGAATATTGTCCAAAAGTGACGGACTCTTCGGTGATTTCAAATATCATACATTTCGTTTTGTGAAGCATGAGCCACTGATGGATCGCGCCTTGGCAGCGCGATCCATCAATGTCCCGTGCTTAACAAAACGGCTTTCGCTAAAAAAATTATGACTGTGTTGGCGATAATATATAAACGAGAAATTCTCTACATCGCTGTTTTATAATCCGATATTATCCTTTTCGTGTAGCGTTCCCCGTCTGTCGCAGCGCTGGAATCGCAGGCAACTATGCGCGAAATTCGCGCTTACGGATGACGGGAGAATAGAATGGCACATCGCCTTAACAAGCGCAATTGTTTTATATTTTAAATTCCAACAGTAGGCACTGATAAATTAAATGCATGTTTATATATAACTTGGTTTGTATCCTTCGCGATTAGTCTCTTAATTAAATAATCGGTTTTCTAAATGCGTTAAAATTAAAGACATAAAACTATATTGATTATAACACGCGGTCATGCACGATTAGATTGCCTTGCTTCAGAAAGCTCACGAAATTGTCCAGTCTGGTCCTAATCCTTTCAAAATCACGTTTGACGATACCGGTATTTTTACCATACGTGGACTGTAATATAAACAAACCAACGATGTCGTAAATGGTTAAACATTTAATATCATTGATGACCTAAATTTCAATTTTGCTTACCGTGTAATGCCAAATAATTAGGCCAACAATCTGCCACTTGGAATCGTGTGACAAAGTTCAATTTATCATTCCTCATAATCCATCTTGTCTGAGAACGCACATTTGTTTCCTTAACGACTTTACCAAGCTAGAAATTTTTTCTTCCACTGGCGGTGCGTGTAATACTTAATCGGATCGGGTTGTCCCCGTCAGAATGTGATTGCCTAAGCATGTTTTTTTTTTGTAAAGTATGAGTTACTGATGCATCGCGTCGACGAGACGCGATCCATCTGTGATTCGTGCTCGACAAATAAGATTTCTGATGAGGGTGTTACTGATTGCATTCGCAAATTTTCAAATTTCAACTTGTTTTAAGTACGAGTCACAGATGGATCGCAAGGCCCGGGCGCGGTCCATCCGTGACCATGCTTGACAAACAAAATTTCTGATTGAAACTATTGTTCTCAGATCAGACCATGTATCTTATTTTAGACATGCGCGATGAGAGCTCTATCCATCCGATTCCCATGTCCACCGGTAAGCTAAAACATTTGTAACATATGACGTGTTTTCGTCAAAATTTTGTGTTAGGTATAGGTTTATTGGACACAGCACCCCGAATTAGATCAACAACATTTCTCTACTAAGAAGATGTTCCTTTTTTCCAAATTTAAAGTGGAGACCGATGTATATTCGAGCGATAGATATTTACTAAATCGAGGGTTGCCCTTATCCCCACTCCAGCTATCTTAATGGGTTTCCCTTATTGTGATATTTGTTTACAGTTTGGCGTCATTTTTGCTGGAGCCCAGAAAAACATTGGGTGTGCCGGAGTAACTGTTGTTATAGTTCGGGAGGATCTGCTAGGCTTTGCGATTCCTGAATGCCCTTCAATCTTGAACTATAAAACCCAAGCCGACACAAATTCTCTGTATAACACACCATCATGTTTCAGGTAAATATTCGTCGAGAAAGGTTATTATTAACATCTTTTGCATTTGAATTCTACAGGGCGCTGTTATGGAACAAATTAGAAAAAAATATATGTTATTGGGAAAAAAAACAGAAAAATATTATTGTTTTTCCGTCTATCGGAGCTAAAAATCTATATTAACTTTTGCGGATATTTGTCGTTCAACATAATTAATTTTAATTTTGTTTCATGCTTCAATCATTTCCTTACGACACTAGTTATTTAGGTTCGCGCTTTAGAATTGTCCTAACGTAATTCTTGCGTGTCGTAAAAGGCGACTGAAAGGAGACAATGAAAAGCTCGATTTTTTTTACTGTCACCCAGTGCAGATACTTCTCACTACACTTCAACGTAGCGGTTCAGTTCTTCTTGTGGTGTTTCCCGCTTAGAATACAGTTGCTAGAACCTCATAGTGTAGTAGCCCATACCAATTAGGTAGCCGCTAACAGGCCTGATTATGTCAAAATATGTTTTCCCAAGCGTGGGCCACTGATGGAACGCATAGCCTGGGTGAAATATTTTTAATAGTAGTATTTTTAAGTAGTTTACACTGCTTCGCCCTTGCTTATTGAGAATTTTCATAAAGCAAAAAAAACATTTTCTTCACAGTATATACATCATGTCTCTCGTGCTGAAATGGGCGACAAATACTGGCGGTGTACCTGTTTTATTCAAAGAAAATTGTATAAAAAGTGATCTCCTCTATTCTGCTATTGATAACTCGGAAGGATTTTATAGGTCAGTACAAGAGTTAGGATTCAATCCTAACTTTTCCGTCATATTGTTCTCATGTTTGTACATTCTGTCCATTTTGATATATTGTTTTTTTAGCAAGCCTAATTTTTATTAGATACAGCCGGCTACGCATCCACAAATATATTAAACTAAACCGTTAAAACTTAATAAATACTATGTTTTGGCAGATAATCGGAATTGCTGTTTTGTAAGGTATTTAGCTATTTGTGTAGGGAAATCATGAATATCTGAATTTTGGCATATAGTGTTGCAAAATTTGCCACGCAATGCGCGATCGAAGATTGAAAGTTGATGGAATTTACAGTAAATGGAATTCCACAATACTGAACTATTAGTTGTGGCTAATACTGTCTTTATATTTTCGTTACGACATTCAAAAATAGCTGTATTTGAATGAGGATGTTTCAATATATATTTCAGATAAATGAATTTGTTCCTTCATTTGATCATACTTATCCCTTTTCGCAATAAAATCATGATATATGTCAAACTTTACGTTGTAAAATTTGACATATATCATGATTTTATTGCGAAAGGGGATAAGTACGATCAAATAAAGAAACAAATTCATTTATCTGAAATATATATTTTACTGACCGAGTTATACCGAGTCAGTATATATAATTCTTTACGTTGTAAAATTTGACATATATCATGATTTCACTGTAAATCAATTTGAGAATAATCGAAAAACGAATATACATTTCATTTCGATCGCAATTTTTGAATACCTAGGTATCCTTTGGTAAGTAGGAAAATTTTATTTTTTATCTTATTTTTTCAGCTGTCCAGTGGAAAAGAATTGTCGTAGCATGATGAACGTACCTTTCCGAGCGGGCGGTGTGAACGGAGATCCGGAAATTGAAAAGAAATTTCTCGCAGAAGCCGAAGATCTGGATATGATTGGACTGAAGGGACACAGGTAGAATTTTAAGAAATTCATTCATTAGAAATTCAATTTTGTAAATAAATTGAATTTTTTATTCCGAAACCTCCGACAATTCAGCTTTTTTGATTTTTCACCGTTTTTTTTCGAATAATGCATCTTTTTGTCTCAGCATGAGGACCCCTGGGTTAATTGTTCACCTATCTATTCGTGACATTTCAGTTCGAATTTTCGGGGATATAATTCATCAAAAAATGGAACGAATGATTTTTACAAGATGTCCGTACAAACTAGCTTTTTTGATTACTCGAAATTGTTTTTTGTCAATGCAATGCAAAGGGCAAATTTGACGTAAACGATTACTTTGCTTAAAATGTGCAAAATATGATCAATTTTTTTATCTGTTATTTTGATACATTCTTTTGCTCATATAGTGAATCATGAATATCGCTTAAACTAAACTTCTTTGTCATTCTAACTTTTTAATTTCTACATTTCGCAGGACCGTTGGTGGTATTCGAGCTTCTTTATATAATTCGGTCAGTCAAGAAGAGACTGTCAAGCTTGTGGATTTCATGAAAGACTTCTATAAACGTCATAAACCACAATAGTTTTTGTGGCAAATTGTTTACAAAAATGTTAAATTTTTTCTAATTATATTATTATGATATATGATATTCATATATTTACGTTTGTTTGTTTTACGTAGCAATTTTGATTTTATAACGTTAAATTTGAGCATTTTAAATAATACTATTCAAAATTGGATTAGGTCAAACTTGCCCGAGTAGCACGTTATCGTTCACGACACCCAGTTGGTCCTTTCAAAGCACTGCTCGTAGCAATTTTGATTTTCTTAAATTAATTCCGTTTGTAAGAAGACTATAGGGTTCGTGCATTGGTCACGCGGTTTATGCACGGCATTGAACGGAGTCACGTAATCAAGCATGACTCCTCTCGACGAAGCGATTGATTAATGACCCAAGCTAATTGCTATCTGTTTATGAGATCTAAATATTTAACGGTGTCGGATTACTTATATCCTATTGGTTTATCTTGATCAAACATTATTTCCAAAGTCAGTTACAAAATTTGGGATGAATTCCTTACCGCAATTAACACACAAATACACCTTGTTACTGTCTTGGGACGATTATAAATACTATATTATTTTGTAGTTCGATTTATTTGCCTTTGTTCTTTATTATTGGGAACGATTTTTCGGCGTCAAATTTGATGCCTTTTCCCGATCAGAAATTTTATTTTGCCGAGCATGTGCCACAAATCTACCGCAGATGGATCAATCGGTTGCACATACTTAACAAAAATACTTTGACATCAATTTCCTGATGGGATACAATTCTTCCAAAATGATGGATACGTCGACGAGTCATTTGTATTTTGTAAAGATCTACCGGTGTCCTATCATCTCCTATTTCTGGATTGCGTCAAGTCAAAGTATGCACGACCGAGATAATATTAACAATACTCAATGATGGAAATGACTGGCCATCTCCATGAAATAACTTGAACAATATTTAATATTATACTAAATTCGATTCGAGAATCTATCAGGAAGCGGTAACCCTATTTCTCAATCGTAAATTTACGTTCGAACTCTAGTTTTTGGGTTTTTTATTGAGTGCAAATTTATAACACCTGTCACTTGTTTGTATTACATTCCGACTTCTTTTTCTTTAAAAGTCTCATTCCCGGCCCGAAGAAAAAATTACCTAACATATTTTGTTAAGTATGAGTCACTGATTCATCGCGCCGCCTAGGCGCGGTCTATCAGTGTCTCTTACTTGGCCAAATAGAATTACTGATGGATCGTGTCATTCCAGTCACCATACGCTTGCCTCTTCTGGGTTTAAATATTAGAATAGTTATTGCTGCTTTGCTTTTATTCTCACATTGTTTCACTTATTGTCGGACATCTTATGCTTTTTATTATTTCAGTAAATAAATAAACGCTTATTAGATGAAAAAAACGTCAATTGTTGTTTACATATGATTGTGTAGGAGGATATCATTGACGTCGCATAGGGAGCTACAGAGGAAAAAATTGTCATAAAATAGAGCATTTAATGTATGTCACAATAGAGAGTCTAAAAATGCTTCTGCCGCCCCGGAGGCGTGAAAAAGTTTTAGGGAAAGAAAAATTCAAAGTCAAAAACTTACGAAACGAGTGCAATAGTGGGTGGGCGCCGAATGAGCGTAAACATTTTTGATTCGTAAAGCATTCATAAAGGCCGTTTTGCAAATGTTTTAGACGGCGAGTGGAGAGCCATAGCACCATCGCCCCCTCAAAATACGCTAGTTGTTTGCTAGTAATTGTAAAAGCTTGAAAGAACTTGTCAGTTGTACAGGGCGTGAAGAGAAGGCATGTTCCTATTACAAAACACCGTGTACGTGTGCGCTGCTATATGTGTTTAAGCATGATAACGCAAGGGCACGAAAGAAGGACCTATTCTAAAGTGTCGTGATACATGGAGATTTTTTGCGCCGAAGCCATGCACACGTTTGTTACTAGTATATTTGTGTCGATTAATGCAAAAAATGATCTCTTCAAGTTATTTAGACATCAGAAAACGTTGTCATTGTTAATTATAATGCTAATTTGCGTCGCAATCTTCTACAACAACGGTGTAAAACATTTTCACGCGTTCTCGATGTGGAATTTTTTTGTAAATTTTGATGAGGCTTCTCGTCGATGTTGTTTTTCGTATCTTCTATTCGTTTCTGCACCATTATAATAGTAGATTCCATTACACTATTCGCATATCCATGTACTGAATAATTTGCAACCAAATCATGATATAATGTCGCGATATTTTTGTCCAATGAATCAAAACGAACCACGTTCTGGTGTAATTAGTTCAGTCAAAACACCACGCCACAAACGGAGATCATTTTAGCTTCTTCCAGTCGCATATTCTTTTGTGCAAAAAGCAGGCTTTTTATAAAATTACCTGGAGGTGATTGTATTTTGTATGAATCAACGGATTCTAATTAGTTCACATTTTGGAATGTCAAACGTGTCCTATAAAAGTATTTTAAGAAAATATAGAATATATATACCACTATTTATTTCTTAATCCTGATACAGATTGTCGTGGGCAAGCATTGCTCAATTGTCTCGTATCATGTTTAAATTTTTCTGCCAAAACGATAGATTCAGAGGAAAAAATTACCATAAAATTATTAATTTTTTTTTTATTATTATTGCGTCATTGAGGTCCAGACTGCCCAATGCCAAATGTTGCTGAGTTTGACCTCCTCTAAATTTGCAAAAAATTGTTAAAACGCTACCTTTTCATTGGACGAGATTTTCACTTTCTCGATTTTTTGCGACCAAATTATACGGATAGAATATGATTTCAGCTCAAATTTTCCTGTATTTTGCAAAATGCGTCTTAAATCTTTTGTCCAGTTATAATCTGTCAAGTATGCTTCACTGATAGATTGCGATCCATCATTGGTTCAAACTTCTGATTACCTGATTCAAACACGCGTTATTGGTGAAATTTTGGGCAAAAATATTAACGTTGATATTACAATAATACTAATATTTGACCATAAATTATGTTTTTTCAGAATTCATGAACATGAGTTTAAAATTCACTTTATGAGTACTTAGGTTTAAGATGATGATGAAATATTAAATAATACATTACGATGTTACATTAATTTTTTTGTTGGACTCAACTTATCGCAATTTCAGACGGTAATTTATTTCTGCGTACGCCCGAGGCCCTAATATGGTGATATCTCTTGTATTCTCAACCATATTAGCGCAAAGTTCGCATACTTGAATCCTCTCGTATGCCAGAAGGGTGTACTTAAACATAGCTATAAAAGCATTTAATTTGAAATTTACGTCAACGACGATAACTAAACAAATATGTTTTAGAATCAACTGAGTGCGCTTCTAAAGCTACAATGATCAAGCCTTTTTTGAGAGTTTTTTGTTGCAGATTTTCAAACGAAAATAATAAGTTACGAATACGAGCCAAAGATGTTCCTCATGAGAGTTACCCAATCCCAATTTTTTATTTTGTAAAGCATACGCCGCAGATGGATCGCGTCTCATCGATGTTGCAGAAGTCATTCGGTTCGATGCTTGACAGTGGGACCGAGGCAATTTTTCAAATTTTTTCCAGTCCCAGTTTTACGTGAGCACCTGATCGAAGGAAAAATACCAATTTGACTGATTTGACGATTCAAGTGATTGCGTATTACTTGAATTAAAACCTTACCAAACTTTGACGAGGCCTACATGTGATTTATGCTTGACATAAATATAACTTTGTCATAGTTATTTATTTTTTAACCGATCGCAAATAAATACTCGTGCACATAATTCCTTAATCATTACTCATTATTATTACTCATTAACGAGGCTCTTCTGCAGAAATAAAGAAAAAAATTACTTCCACTTTTGCGCACGATCATGGTTTGGTTACCCCAAGAATGTTATATTTGTTACGGATTTTAGGGTGTTTGGGAATTCGCTAATTAAACAAACAAGGGGGTGTTTTTGATGAAAATTACGACTGGATTTATGTTTGACATTATTATACTTGGTCATGGTCGTAGTCATTTATTTCTTCAAGCGTTCGATAAATATTCATGGGCAATAAAAAAATCATTGCTTGTTACATATAAACGCAATATGAAAAGCTGAACATTGCACAAAAGTTAGCAACAATTTCTTCGCCTTTTTTAAGGTGAAAAAAACAAAATAAATTTATACTCAAGTCCGACATCTAGCAGTCAAGTATTTATTGCCAAAATAAATGACGCACTTCGAGGACATCGGTAACATAGAACAGATACAGACTTACTGCAAAGGTCTTCCCATAACGGTTGTTGGATATAAGTCCCCTGTAGGTTCACGGACAGGGCCATAGCAAATAATTCCAAAAAATATAATAATAAAAAAAAGTGCTAAAACCGATGGTTTTTCTTATATCTAAATGAAATATGAACAATTTTCATGACTGATAATTTGCAGATCGGTGACCAAGTCTGTTGTATAGCAAGATGCAACGAGAGAGCTTGTCAGATTACATTTATAATTTCTTAGCAATATTTCTTATCGTTATAAAATACGGCAGATCGACATCCAAAGACACATTGATGCATGCTCACTAGGACTGGGCAATTCGATTCTGTGATTCCAATCGATTCGGAGCACAGGTAATTCGAATCAGTCGTGAATCGGTCATTGGAACAAAACGACAAAATGCAATCGATTTTGGTCAATTTTTTATTTCTATGGAATCAGCGATTCGATCCGATTCGAAAAGATTATCCGAATTCGATTCGAATTCCCAATGATTCGGTTTCGCCCAGCCCTAATGCACACCAGGCCATGTCATCTTGTCACATGTGAATCTCTACGTATCATTAAGATGTCAATAGTATTTGGCAGAAAAAGTGAACAAAATGAGGATCATAGCACAAGCATCTCAATCAGAACATTTTTGTCGTATAATGTTTTGCCCATTGTTCGGAAAAGCCTATTCCATGGCTTAAAAAATTATATTTGAGATAAACGTCCCGAATGATGCTACAATCGACGTCGTGACCTGGTGCAAAAGATCAAGTAGGTATAATAATAATCAATATGTTTCTCCTAAATTCTCATCGTAACACAATTGTTTAGAATTCTACAAAAATATCACTCAAGCCCGACATCTAGCAGTGCATTCTTTTTTTGGAAACCATAATAAACTCAGTGTTTGAAAAAATTTTTATCCCTTATCAACGACTTGACATAGCAATATTCTTAAAGTATTTCAACAATCTTGCCTGTGTTCGTCAAATACCTAACTTAATACTTCAATAATCTTTTCAACAATCCTTTAAAATATTATAATTTTATGTGAAAAACAATCAAACAACATAATTATGTAACAATACTCATATCAGTTTAAATCAGTCTATCCAGGTCTTGAATATCAATCACAGATGGATCGCGCCCCGGTTGGCACGATTCGTAAACTCGATCTTGGAAAAATCCTCAATTTATTTTGTTAAGCGCAGATCCTTGGTGGGTTTCGCAGTCGAGGTTGTCGAATCACAGAAATGAGTAGCAATCATTCAAATTAGCATAATAGGCTATATTCGAATCGCTACGAATCGGATCTTGAAGTGCCATAACCATGATCACTAGCGATAGGCAGAACTAAATCATTTGAAATTTGAATCCGATTTAGATGATTTTTTGAATCGGATTGAATTAAAAAATTCCGTACAGTCAGCAAATGTCCCACATTTTTTAAAATTTAAATTCACTTTATACGAAGCCAGAAGGATCACCTAAAGTACTTAACTAGAATTCATATGACAAGGAGCTACTCAAAAGTAATACCAGCTGCTGCCCCCGAACTGGAAGACATTTCGTGAGAATTGAACTCATGTAAAAGTACAGTGCAGTAACTTGTATCTGCCTTGAGCGATATGGAAGTCATCTACTACTATAACCTTCGGAGTTTAACTCGCCCCCTACAATAGCCATGATAATGTCGCTGTGTTTTTTCGAACACGATCATCAATCAAATAAAAACTGCTTCAGTATGATAACATCTGACAGCCTTGTTGGTAATATTGGTCATGGCTAGGGCTGGGCAAAATCGAATCATTTGGAATTCGAATTTGTTTCGAATAATTTTTTAGAATTGGATCGAAGCACGAATTGCGATGTAAATAACAAATATCCTATTTTCACAATTACAACTTGTCTTCATTGTGAAAATCAGGAAATTTATACTCTATAGTGCATATTCATTCACACTCCAAGTCTAAAATATCAACCATTTTTATATTTTCGCAACAAAATATAATCGATTTTGGATAAATCCGAACAAAATCGATTGCATTTTGTCGTTAAAAATGAAAATTCTATTCCATTTAGTAAGTATTTTGTTCCTATGAAAAATTCACGATTGATTCGAATATATTGTGCTTCGAATCGAATTGCCCAGCCCTAACCATGACCCACGGGTTGGGAATTACCGTTTTGCAACATTATATACAATTACGAAAACATATGGGAAAGCCGTGATATTTTAAAGGCAAACAAGTGTGAAATAATTCACGATCTTTAAATTCAGAAATTTACCAAATTGTGAGTGAATTTTCGATTTGAAATAAAATTTAATGTTACTCATCAATTTAAACATTATTAAAGAAGTTGAAATCGACCGAACTGAAATAGGCGCGATATTTTGAAACGAGTAAAACCAATATCGAGTCAATAATACCCCGGGGCATTTATTTATTTGATATAAATAGTAAGTGGTCACGTGCCTAAAATCCCCTCCTAGTATTGTGTCATTTTTACAAAAAATCGTGTTCTAACAAACCAGATAAACGAAAATGATAAGAGTTTCATTTCAATGTATTTTGTTTCTGTTCATGATTTATGAAAAGTCACGTTTTATCGTGGAATATGGTCGGGAGGCACCAAATATTTGTTGCTCATAAAGCACGATGGAAATGCACGTAGAATCTTATATGTAAATTTATAAATATGCAAGAATGATGGAAGCCGATATCGAACATTATAAGGATATTGCAAATATTGCGAAATATTTTTATTCGTGACCAACTCTGCCCTTTTTGTCGAAACACATTTAGTTATGTCAGTCACTGATAAATTGCGTCTATGAGACGCCACGAAATCAAATTTCTGGTGGGGATAGCGGACGCCGAGAAGCACAAACTTTCGTGCAGAAACTAGATGCTGTGGTTCACATTTGTCTTACGTAGGCCACGGATGGACCACCCAGACCGAAATTTGCTGTTCGAACAAGCCTTGTGGGTTTGGGGTCGAAAATAGTCCTATTTAGAGATGTAAGTTTTAGAATTTCCAATCGAAACGATTTCAAGCATTTTAAGAAAATTTGTCGTGATTCTGATGGATTCCTGTGGTGTCGCATATATAAATGCTGTGGTTTTCAGACTTGAAAGCGAAACTTTTAAAATATTTGGCTATGTGGTGACTTTTTATAATAACTTTAAGCCAATTTTATTGTGCCCAGTCGCAAAATCAATACGCAGCTATTTCGTTCTTATTCGATGTTGCTCAAATTTCAACATTGATTGTGTGTTTTTGGTTTTGCCAACTGATATTAGCGGTCAAACCGATTGGAAATATTTTTTTTTTCAAATAGTATCATATTCGAAAAGATTCAATTTAAAATATATTTTCTTAAAGATTCAATTCGAAAAAAATATGCGAAACTCGCATTCCCAGTGCAAACCTATTTCCTGCGTGTCATAAGAAGCGATTGAAATGAATAAAAAATGATCGGATCTTTTCTGCTTAGATTACAGTTGCTGGCACTTTATCTCGTTGTCATTTGAGTGACCGTAAGTTAGCTCTTTTTAGACACTGCTTCTGGCTTTGCTTATATAAGCAATCTTATATAAAAAAGTTATGTCAAGTATATGTCACTGATGCATCGCACCTTCCAGACGCGGTCCGTCGGTGATTTATACTTAACAAAATAAATTTGGCCGTGCGAATATCAATTTTACATGTATAAAACTGCACAACATTTAGAACTGATAGGGAATGGCTGACGAGTGGTTGTGCTATTTGAGGCTGATGTTTCATAATTATGAGACTAAACTTTTTAATCGATGTCCATATTGAAAGCAGGCTATTGATGGCAAAATTGGCTTAACTTGTCTCAATAATATTTTTTTTTTAAAAATGCAGCAAGAGAAGATGGGAAGTTGCTAAAACTAGTGGTGATATGTTACCTGATACATACAAATCCAAAATTAGTTTCAAATTTACAATTAATAAACAAAAACAAACTGAGAGAAAATAAAAAGATAAAATATAATAATGAATGGGGATTACGTACGACGCTTTCTCAAATTAAAATCTTAAAAATAACCAGATACGTATGAAGCTATATTTGAAGAGCTTAAGTAAGAACTTTCGAATTCTCTGTAATGTTTACGAAGTACAAGGCCTCATTTAGAAATACCTAATAAAAATAGAAACAATCAGAAAAATATATTTTCAACAGGTCAAGAAATATTATCGGCAATCTTTGCTAGTAAAAGCAAAACATCAACAAGAAGCCGATTCTGGGGATGCTAAAAATTAATTTTTTAATGAATAATTTCATGTTAGTATATTTTAAATGTAGTTTTTGCATTCTTCCTCGAATTTCGCTCAAATCAAAAGCGAAAGCAACGTCTAAAACGAACCAATTAACGGACTCTCAATGAAAAAAGCAATCACCAAATTTGTGCTGACAATTAAATCCTATAGCATGCGTATGAGTCAAGAAGGGGCATTTGATCATCCTCTACTTCGGAAATATAAAATCTCACAATTCTAGCCAAATTAAAAAAAAATCTTATAATTCATTTCCGGTAGAAATCATAAATACGTAGTCACAATACCTGTCTATAGATTCGCCCAGTCAGAAATCATTTATCAGGTTTGTTAAGCATGAATCTTACACCGCGATCCATCAGTGGCTTATGCTCAACAAAATAAAATTTATGATCGGACTGTAACCGGCACTGGTACCTTTTTTCTAGTTCATCTTGTACGCAATTATTGGTGTAGACGTGGCCCCTTATAAAACATGATATCTTTCTTGACTTCAAATTACTGGGTGCAAAACGTTTATGACAGTTCCATGCCCCTTCCTCTACTATGAAAATCTCACAATGGCCTATCGAATGCTTTAAAAAAACAAAGCCCAAAATAAGTCGCAGCTTTGCAAAAGATATTTTCAATGTTCAGGCCCATTTGGACTGTTTTATCCCCGCCATTCGATGAAAAATACATTTCCACATCACGCGGTGTGATTTTATTTTTTTAAATGGCACCCCCGAATACAACAAGGTTCCAAATCAACCAACTCGAGCTTTCATTTGATTTTTTTTTCCAAATATATTTTGTTTTTTTATTGAACGCAACAGTTATGTCTGCATTCACAACAATTCTATTGGTGAAAATATTTTTCAAAATTTCACGATAAAAATCTAGAAAGTACTAAAACGTTTTGCAATGTGAAACGCCATGAGCGCCATGTTAGGTCAAATAAGATTATCTGTGAACGTTTCTCAGTCCTATGCACATGATATCAGACATGCTTATATTTGTCAGATGCCCTAAGGCAAAAAACTAAGTTTTGTTTTGCATCCTCAATCCTATATATAAATTGATGCCGTACAAACCATCATTAAGCATTCATTTGTCTGTCGTGTATCGGGTAAAGCTTTTGTTTGGATGTCTTAAGAGGAGAAAAAGTAAGATTTGATTTGTGAACAGAATTATGTTGGTTCAATGAAACTTATTTAATCTTAATGACGAAAAATATCGTATTTTGTTAAAATATCTTATGTTAAGTATAGGTCACTGATGGATCGCGTCGATGAAACGCGGTTTATCTGTGGCGCATGCTTGACAAAATGAAATTTCTGATTGAAATCGAAATACAGTTATCGAGTGTAACAAATTCTACAAATCATATTTTGGTACCACCTAAGATGACTTGGGAATTTTATTAAATACTTTTTTTAAAATATTTATTTAAATTGGTTTGTCGAACCGAGTGATGAAATAGGGTAAGGGTGATTTTTTGCTGGTTAGTCATTTGGGTGGACCACCTTGAGCAAGAAAATATACCGAAGATCACTTAATGGTGAAAATGGCTATCGTTGTTGGAAAACCATGTGATTCTAGGTTCGGCCGTGTCTACCTGCACTGTTATTACCTGGGATGGAAGGCTTGGATTTGCGAGTTGGACTTGAATCCGCGATATTAAACCCCATTCCAACTATTAGGCCGTCGAGTCCGACAGTTGTAAAAACAAGAGCTTTCATATTAGATCTATTTTTTATAATTGAAATAATATCTTGTGACAAAAATCGGACATTAATAGAACAAACTCAGAATTTTCATTCAAAATCAAAAAGTTTTTTCGACAAATCAGTAAAATATTTCAACTTTATGCAAACTATTTTATCAAGATGTTGGGGGTGACTCGTAACGCTTATTTTATAATCCACTTTAACGCGCACATGTTATTTCATCATATTAATTCAGCATAATTTATCGTAATCAAGCCCTAATTGAGAGAATAATATAATATGTTAACAATTTTTCATCATTTTTACAAAGCCAAAATCTATAACGGTGGGTATGATCATTTTTTTCATATCACTAGACTTTTCTTTAATTCAAACTATTGTAATAATTGCTTAAAATTAAACGAATGCTGTTTGAAATGTAAAACTTATTTGTGAAATAGTTGCGTGATGAATAAATTAAATCAAAGTACGCATGCTCGACCAAGAAATCAGTTGCTGATATTTCATTTTGTACTAGCTCTCTGCAGCAACTTTAGTGGTTGTTAGTTTCTATTAGGCACTGCTTCCGGCCTTGCTTATAGCGAATTTCAATAAAAAAAAAAAAAACTGTAAGAGCATTGCAACATCGCTTCTTCATTCAACTTGTTCTATTTTTAATATCATATAATATTACGTTCTAATACGCATTTTTCACTCGTCATTGCAAGGGTTTTCAAATTGCTGCATTAAGAACAAATATGCTGTTTTAAAACTTATTGGAACGAAGCCGCGTTTTTGTTTCACTATCGCAAATTTATAATATTAATAATAAATTTCAATTTTTCTTTCAATATTGAGTCATAATTTATTGACGGTAATGATTTTATTGATGTTTCATAAAATTTAATATTAATTGCAACAGTTTCTTATTGTCAACTTCACATCATTTACAATCGTTGAGATTATGTTGACGGTAAATTCGAACGTTCAGACAATGCCGCAAGCACTGCTTTTTTAATGACTTATTTTGTAAACATATGTCGTGCAAAAGCCGGTCGAAAAGTATTAAAAATTACCAGACAAAGGCAGAATCATTTGTAAGACATGCAGAAACACGTTGTGGCTATTTCAAACCCTCTCATACAGAGCAGACACGTTGAAGTTGAATTTTAACAAATTATTTGTTAATTCGAGAAAACTGCATGGTTCTGGCACAAATTCCAGTTATTATTCGTGGGTTGTATTAATTTGAAAGAACCTTTTTTTGAAAATGGTTGCAGGAGGTCATACGTTTTTCGATATTCCATTCACTGCTTCGTAGTCTTCATTTTATGAAGAATGAGTCTGATTGTGAACGTCCAAATAATAATCTAATCCATAAATATGCTTCACTGTTCATAGTTAAAATATGCTCAAATTCATCTTTGTGTAAACAGGTTTTGTATAAATTGTTAGTATTTTTGAGCGATTATTGTGAGCTCCGCCACGATGTTGAGGCCAGCTTGTTTTACGTTAATTCTTGGTGTTTTAATACCTTGGACGAACGGGTACATTGTCACCGACAATCCACCGGAAGACTCATCTTGTGTCCCATTACGTGATGTTTTGGAGGGTTCGTTTGTCGAATATGCAGCACTATATTTTGCTGACAACCCCCGTGGTAAAGAGGCTCCGATTGACCCTGCAACTCTTGACCCACCCACCGCACAGAATTTATTTATCACGTACTACGGAGATGACGCGTCGTCGTCTGGATTCAAAGAATCGATTACGAGAATTCTCTACTCCGACCCGGGGAATTCTGACTCGAAAACACCACAAAGTGAAGCTGCTATTATCGAATCAGACAGAGTAATGTTACGAGATAACATTTACACATATGCTAAGGCTGGAAGTTACAATATTGCGAGAGAAAAGTTCGGAGTTCTATTGTATAAAGCTGCAGATGAAGTTGCGGGAGATTTATGGATGAACTACCGTTGTATTGAAGATGATAATTTAAGTCAGTTTGAGGCAATTGTGTACAATGAACTTGCTAAGTGAGTTTTCTTATTATTTTTTCCGATTATGAATATATTCGCATTATCAATTTCAAAACACCAACATATTTATTTCTACATTTCCAGGATTCGAAACGAGGTCGGCGAATTCAAATTTGGGCAATTTCTTGGTCTTGGTTCTGGCACTACTCTAGCTTTTGCAATCGATGATACAGGAAGTATGGGTGGAGAAATTGGTGCAGCAAAAAAGAGAGCAATTGTAAGCTTTTTTCTCTACTTTCTATTTGTTTGTAGAAAAAAAACAGAAGAAGCTTTTCCAGCTATCTACTTTGAAAGTTTTGAAAACATTTAACAAAATTTAATTTTACATCTTTCCGTTTGTTCAGAGTATCATAGATGAGCGACAAGGATCTCTAGATCAACCACAAAACTTTGTTCTTGTTCCGTTCAACGATCCGGGCGTCGGTCCTCTGACTGTTACACACGACCCTGAGGATTTCAAAAAAGCTATAAATAGGTTTGTAACAAATTGAAACATTTTCTTTAAAAAATATTTTTAGTCTATTAGGAAAAGGGAGATTTTATCTTCATAGAATCTGGAATATGGGATTTAGCTCTTCATAAAGATTTTTAATTTTGAATATTGCCCATCCACCTTTGGAGACCTACGTTTTTTATTCAATAGCTTGATGTGTTACACTAAATTTGTAAATCTATTGAACTATATTTTTTTTTATCTCAACATCAGAGTAGCAAGTTTAATTTTATACCTTAACATCTTCTAATTATACGTCATTTTGTAATCGTAGAAGTAAACACATTTTTATTGTAACAGATTATATGCGCACGGAGGAGGGGATGCTCCTGAACTCAGTATGAGAGGAATACAACTTGCTGTTGAAAACAGTAATGCTGGATCAACTATTTTTGTAATAACTGATATTGATGCTAAGGATGTAGAATTGCAGGTAAAATATGATACTGTCTTCTTCCTCCTCACTTTTTCGGATACGTTCTACTATTTTATGTTTTTATTACTTCGTCTCATTGTCTAACCCTCCTCTTTTTCTTCTCAATCTTTTCCTTCCAATCAATTCCCTACATTAATCTTTTTCCCTTTCTTTCTCTACTTCAATATATGTTCGTTAACCAATCAAAAGTTTATTTTGTAGAACATGAGCCATAAATGGATCGCGATTCAGCGGCGCAATCCATTGGTGACTCATACTCGACAGAACAAGTTTGAACAAAATGTTTCCGACTGGAACTCTTTTCATCTCAACCTTCTTCTATCGACTAGATTTTTATTTTATTTTCATCATTTTCTCTTCTTTTCCATCAACTCTGCACATCTTTCTTCTCTTATTTTTCTTCTTACTCATACTATTTTCCGTACATTTTTCTTAGTTCTTGCACACAGGCAGTTAGTAATTGGTCAAATACCTATCTCTCACAAATTTTTCGTACTTTTTCTTTTTTTTATAATTTTCCTTCTTTATTAGGATAATGTGATTGCTCAAGCCAAACAGAAGAATATTAAAGTGACTTTTCTTCTGACAAATCAAATATCAACAACAGTATGCAGTGCTTGGGGGCGGTATGTTTTTCTATTATTATTTCTTTTATTGTTAAAGATTTACTAATTATCACGAAAACGTGCTTCATCGTGCATGTATAGCGATATTTTCTAAAATTAAAATATGCATATCTTTCAAACTCATCCATAATCATATAGTTATTACCAATTTTTAATGTCATAATATTCGATAATATTTGAAAATTGTTAGATGGTTTCACTATTGCCTAGGGCAGATACCACTCACTGCACTGTGATATAGAAGTTTCTTTTCAAGATGTTTCAGTCCTTTCTAAGATGTTCTCCCTTAAAGTGTAGTTACTGGTGCTTCATTATGTAGTTGTTCGTTACCACTAAAATGAACGATAGTCGGTTCGTCTTAGGTGCTGATTCCGGCCGTGCTCAGTGCAAATTTCAATACTTACAAAAAGGACCGATATGAACATGTGGACCCAATGCAATCTGCTACATTTTATTATAGTTGACGAACCCCGATACTACCCTGCATCGCCATCATAGCTTTCAAAAATGTACTCGTTTCAATGCGAGATTAGTATTCAAAATATGATATGTACTTTTAGGAATGACCCTAAACGTTGTGACAACAAAGCCCTTAAACTTGGATACGAACTATACGAAGATATTGCAAAAAGTACCGGAGGAAGCATATTAGTTGTTTCAAAACGAGATATATTCAAGGCAACGGAAGTCATCGAAAGTGCTTTAAAACAAGGACTTGAAACTTTATTCATAAAAACTTTTAAAAGTATGTAAATATTTTATTTAAATTATATATTGTTATAACGTAATCATAATCGTTAAGAATATTTAAATGCGTATTTATGCCAAAAGTATACACATTTTTTCTGTTATTGATTTCGAAACATCAATTTTAAGAATTTGCTTTTGCAAAATATAAAATTGAATCATGATATTTTGTACCAAATACCAGCAATACATGTGGCAGCCACGGCAGTTTATTGATAGTTCCCTGCTATTAAACGCGTATATGAGCCACAGATGGATCGCCCCTCGACGGCACGATGCATCAGTAACTCATATATTTAACAAAGCCTGTGTCGTCAAAAATATTTGATCGGGCAATATTTCTTTCAATAAACAATAATAACCCATTGATAGTTCCCAGTTTCCCTGTTTTTTTCTCATACCAAAACAGAATTATTTTGTCAAGCAGGATCCACAAATGAATCGCGCCATCAGTGACTCATTCTTAACAAAACGCGATTATTGCTGGTTTTTCTTGCTATTTACGCAGAAAACATTATTTCATCGCATACAAGTTTTAAAAAAGAAAGTACCAAATTATATTCAAGCAATCGTTACTTATCACATTTCTTCAGGAGGAAAGAAGGAAGCAAGCTTCTTCGTTGATAGTTCATTGAAAGAATTGTATTTGGAATCTGAGGGAAATTGTGGAACAATTGATATTCACAAACCAAATGAAGAAAAGGTTGATCTCGAGGTAATTAAACTAGCCATGTGCAAAATCTGCTTTGTCAACCTCAATTCTTTTTTGTTATCGGTTTATATTATTCTCAAAGCTGGATTATATTTGGAGTTAAATCAAAAAATATAACTTTTATTTTTGAGCTGGATATTACTATCGAGCTTCCGTTTTATATCAGATGCGTTAAAACGGACATTAACACTTTGAAGAATTTAGGGGATTTTATGATTTAATAAATTTTACGGCCCGGATTACGGCAAAAAACCAAACTGCAATTTATTGCATTAAATTTACAACATTTACAACCGTTGACAGTTCCGAATTTTACATAACTTACCTCTAACTTGATTATTTCAATGCCTTATACTGAACATCAGAACAAAGAATTCTAATGGCTAACCTTATTTCATTCCCATTTTCATTTCTTTACACAGGGCGAAGTAGTTGTTGATAAATTGAAAGTAAGACGAGCTGCAGTCGAAGATGTATTTGGTAAATACAAGTTGACGGTCAATTCACGAGGAAGATGTAATATTAAGGTACCTATCTTTTGCACCATGTTTTATTTTATAACAGTATTGAGGATGGCAGTTCGATACTCGGTAGGGTCACTGTTCTATTTGTGCCCAACTTGACTATAATCTCACCATTAGTGACATTGTTTTGTCAAACTCAAGCTATCAACTTAGCCCGATACATCAACGGCTCATGTTCAACAAAAAATACATTCGATTTTAATTATTTATCATGTTCATAGATATTTGGAATTTCATGATGTAATCTCAATAAAATCTGACAATAAAATACATAGTCTTATTCATAATTTATTTGTAAGTCTTCGACTAGAGTAGCGTTAATATAATTGTATTTTATGTGGATATTTCCAACCTTTCTCAAAGAAACTTCCACTCTCCAAATTTTTTCTCAAACGTTGAACTTCATTATTGCGGACCCATTTGCTTTGTTATTAATACATTTATACGATACAGTAAAATTTATTCGACAGGTTTCAGCAAAAAGTACTAAAGGTTTCGTCAGGACATTGGCGAAGAAAATAACTGACTCTGAATCAGGAGAAACGAGAATCGAAAGATTTGAAGGTAAGTCAATGATGTAGAATTATGGATTTGGGAATGAAGCAGTTTTATGTGGTGACAGGCTGCAACGAAAAGGCAACAAAATCGAAATTTTCGACAGTATTTTTACTAGGTCATATTAGGATAGGCTTCTAATCCACAGCCTATTACGAGCTGTAGATGGATAGTATCCAACTGGTCGCCCGTGATTTTTCCTTGTTCAGTGATACTATCAAATGAAATATTGCAAATTACAAATGGGACCCCCGGAAGTCTAGGTAGTGATTAGAGATCTATACTGGTGGAAATATTTTTAATTTTTACTGCCTTGCGTCACAAATCGTTAGGTGCAGCCTTCAAAAAGTTTTACTGTTGCTAAAAAATAGTTAAAATAATAATTTCTGTACAGGACAAGCTCTTGCTGACGACAAAGTTGTTGTCTTCATTGATGAATTCGGAAAGCAGGCCGGAGATGTTACAGACAAAATTGAAATTATGGCAAGAAATTCTGACACGAATTACGAATTCGAGGTTGCTGATGAAACAAGCGATCATTTCGTGATCGAACTTGGTGATTACCCACAACGATCTCTCATGGTTATGGTGCACGGAGTCGATAAAAACGGTTACCGGTTTCAGAGAGTCTCTCAAGCCCTTATTGAATTTGTGACAATTGACATCGATTGTTCTGCTTTCAGCGATATCGTTTTCAGGTAAGATTTGGTGTGAAATTAATTTTATTCTTCTACGTATTAAATATGCAATGATTGGCACGGGTTATTATGATAAAAAGCACAATTTCGATTAATTATACAATATTCGATTCGTCGTTTGCGACGATTTGATTTTTCTGCAAGTCAAAAATGATACCTTTCAATCGTATAATATTATGTAAGTTTTAACATATTTTAAATTGTCTAGAGAATGTGAAAGAATATATTTCTTCATTACTATGACTCGAACACTGGATTCGATTGAAAAAGATTCGATTTTATTCCGAAATCGAGAGATTTTCGATTTCGACCACTTCTATCTATCATAATATTATATTATCGGAATCAGATTCGAATTCCAAATGATTCGGTTTTGTCCACCTCTAATCAGAATGAAGCTCAGTTCAGATTCTGCTAGTTTTGCGCAGTAGGTATATGCAAATTTGCGTAAATATTCAAGTAGGATTGATTAAAAAAATTACTCTTTTATCCACAGAGCTGGAGACAATGCTACAGTTGATGTAAACGTTCGAAATCTTGGAAAAAGTGAAGAATTATCCATGGAAGCAAGTGATGATAAGAGATATGTTCGTGGTGACGATGTTCAGGTTTTAAAACTGAAGAAGGGAACAAGTGAAAAGTTTCCAGTTTTTGTCAAAGCTGACAAAAATCAACAAACTGGAACCGTCAGCACGATAACAATTACAGGTAATCTATCAATTATTGAAATGTCCTCATTTGAGATAGGAAGAGGATTTTTTGAATTTTCAATTCAACACTCATTTTCCCTCACTCAGAAAAAATTCATATAAACATGTCTTGCTATGTATGGCCACGGTCCATATGTGGCTTATGCTGTTAAGTTGTGCTAATTATGTTATGTTATGCTCTTGCTATTTTTAAACATTTGACAATTCCCGCAAGCTTGCGTTAGTATGTACGATTCGAAATATCGAGTATAGTTCTACTTTCAGTGTTATAACAAAAATGTGTGCATTCGTGCGGCGTGCTCATTATATCAAATAACATATTTTCCACGTATTATTCTATATTTCATCATACAAAAACTTGTTTTTTTTCATGTCATTTTAGTCTACTAGACAATCAGGATTAGCACTGAAGCCTCGTATTATAGACAAGTAGGTAACTCGCTGTCTAATAAACTAGACTATGGTTAGCAACATTTAGACGCGATTTATCTATGTGCCATGCTTTGGAATATATAATTAAACAACAATAACAAAGTGCTTGACGAATCTTAACGTTCACTTGTGGTTACAGACTTTGTATCACACCACACTATCCTGATTGCAATTATTTATTACACACATATAATTATATTATATTTATTTATTATTTTACGCAGAAGAACACTAAATATAATAATTTATAAGCTGTTAACTGCACCGGTCATAAATCGCATTTTGATAAGCATGAGCCACAGGTGGACCGCGCCTCATCGGCACGATCCATCAGTGACTCTTAAATCATCTCAAAGTTTTATTTCACGACGCAGATGACATAATTGATGGTCAGTGAGTAAATCAAGTGTTTTGCTGTTTTCTACTTATTTGTTGAAACTGAGCTTGGATTTAAATATTAAAGCTTCAAAATAAGACACTCCAACATCCGAAAAATATTAATATATTTTTCAAATATCTTTTTCCTTAAAGAATATGTAGACAAACCAGCTTATTATGAAAGTATTACAAGTGTTTTAAATGTTTCAAAATCTTACGAGTGCTTATTTTACGATTAAACTTGAACTTCTTTCATAGCTGATATCATCATCTAAGCTTAATGACCTGTTGTCCGTATCGTTACGCAAGTCCGTATCGTTAATCCCTATTGGCCATGTAAACTAGGGGGTAATAACTTTGGCAGGCTCAGCGGAACCGAAAAATAGTATTGGAGAGCGATGGTCTAGTGATCATGTTGGCATCTCAGGTTATAGATCTCGGGTCCGAGATCCGACGAGTGCAGCTCGTTCATCCATGGGTAGGCTAATCCGAACCGGGAAGATTATTTCATTCCAACAACCATAAACCCTGTCCATTTATAAGTGGTCCTTGATATATGGCCTTGGTCAGGGGGATCCACCCCGCGAAGTATAAAACTATTTCTAACCATCACAAGCCCGCTACGTTTATAAGTGGCAGGTACAGGACCATGTTTAGGGTGATCCATTCCAAGTATGTGACTTAAAAATGTTTTTTACCACTTAATGACAACGAATTAAATTTTTCATTATATATGTTTATTCACAGCCAGTCCAAAAGGTTCCGATAATCTCATTTTCAAGCAATGTAGATTGATTGTTGGGCAGAAGGAAACACCAGATATTGAATCATTCCATATTGTTAGTAACATTAATTCAAGATTTGTTGAAACAGCTGTCACCAGTACAGTGTTTAATAAGTAAGAGCATTTTTTGTTGTTGCACATTTAAGAATTTTGAGAGGCCTACTAGCTTTCACCACAGTGTATTACATAGCATTGATTAACTTTTTGACATCACAACACTTCGGCATTGCAAATCTGTAACGGTTAATATACGATGCTATTTTGTCAATCATAGGGTTGGGTAAAACTGACTCATTTGAAATTCGAATCTGATTCGGATATTTTTTGTTTCGAATCGGATCGAATCATCAATTTCATATAAGATCAAATAAAAAAAATTATAGTCACGAATAACTTATATCAGAAATAGACTTGAAGAAAATGTATTTTTAATGCACACCCTGTATCTAAGAGCAAAAAGTTTCAAATTTTAACGCCAGTATAAAATCGATTTTGGTTAAATTTGATCACATATGTTTAAGAATACAGCTCACATATAAAAAGACTTTGGTACATAATGCATACCAGGGAAACAAATATTTGAAACAATATCCTTCATATAGCCTTCAAAACTTTAACTCTTGACATAATAACATTTTTTTAGTGCTTCAATTGGTAGAACTGCAGAATTCAACGTTATCATGCCACTTGACTCATTCATCACAGAATTCTCAATGACGATTGATAACGAAACATACCCTGGCGAAATTAAAGAAAAAGAAGAAGCGAAAAGAATATTCCAAGCTGCACAGGTAAAATTCAAACGAAATAAGTGCCTATTACTGTAATATTTCAGGTGAATTTGTGAATTAATTTATTGAGAAAACTGGATATTCGAAACGCCAGAATAGTACAGAAAACTGCATGCCCTACATTAAAATGACATGTATCATTGTGGGTAGTAAACTTGAACTCACTAAACTATTAAATTTTTTTTAAAGGCGAGAGGTGTTACTGCGGGACATGTTGCCGCTCGTGAAAAATCAACTACAGTTTTCAAAACTTCCGTTAATTTGGAGGCAAATAAGAGAGTTGTTTTCAGTCTCAAATATCAGCAGTTACTACGACGTTCTCGTGGAAAGTAAGCTCAGAATTAGTTAGAAATGTATATATTTCTCTATGGCATATTTGGTGTCCGATGAAATCGATGAAAAAGCATTAGCGAAACATTTTATATTAATAATATTATGTTATTTGTAAAGGATTTCCATCAAGAAATAAGAATGTGGCAGGCTATTTCCTTACAATTAAATAATTTAAAAAATGCGACCAAAATTCAAATAACACAATGACTTTACTTGATTTACGCTTCTATTTCAATTATTTGGTTCTTGGCCTTCCAGGGTAGAACGATGCGGCAATTATGTACATTCATGCTATGTCTGTTTGTTTGCGGCATCCGAGCTACTCACGTCGAATCGTAAATTGTATATTACCAAGTATAAGTCAAAGATGAAACGGTGTTTTAGCGGCACGAAACCATCGGCGACTCATGCTTAGCAAAGCAGGTTTGGTCAAAATAACTCTGGCTGGGCGAAGTTCCCAGGCTCGGATAGCAAGTTGCGAGTATCGGCCTTTAATGCACACGGGCTTAATCGTCTGCACTGACACAAACGTGGCATGTGTGCCTAGTGCGTTGTTTTATATCTCAGTTGGGATTGTCGCGGCAAACTTTACCAACCTTTTCCAACTAGAATCAGTCAGTCATGCATTCATTTTTTCAAGAATAAATTTTCCAATCTTTTTGCGAGATCTAACCATGTCAATCGAATAAATCACTATCGTTTTTCATGAAATCAAATCTGGTTATTTAGAATATATTAACAAATTTGTTTGTTATGGCGATTACACAAGATCATGAACAGAAAACGGAAAATTCCTATGAGAAACGAAAATGCGTTTCTGCTTGGTACCACACGTTTATTGCAATTCAAAGTCTTTATTTTTGCTACGTCCATTTCTTGTAATGTAAAATCGAAGATTTTAGAGTTGTCTTCTATCCTTGAGGGAGTGGTGCTTTTGGGGATCACAGTTGTTCCTCTCTGCACTAAATATCTAAGAACAATCTGCCCAACAGATCTTTTGTACTTTTGTGAGATTTCTATTAAAAGTGAATCTTTGAAAACGTTTATTCCCGCCTTCGTCACCCATGGTCTACCCGGTGATGCGAATGGGCTGTATGAGGTGACAGCAATACCATTTGAGACACAGAATTGCAGCATTTCTTCTTGGTCGAAATACGGATGAAATTCGATCTGATGAACAGCCGGGATAACTCGACTGTTTGCTAACAAACGCTTAAGTTGACTCAGATTGAAATTTGAAACTCCGATTGATTTTACAATACCCGATTCATAAAATTGTTCAAACATCTTCCAAGTATCAAGATAATCAATTGTCTCATCAAATGGTGTTGGACGTGAACTTACAATTGTTTGGCCAGCATATTGTAACCCAAAAGGCCAATGGATTTGAAAAGAATCTAAATAATCTAGATTAAGCTTGCGAAGGCTCAGTTCCAATCCTTCTCTGACATGATCAGGAGATTGAAATGTTGGCCACAGTTTGCTGGTTACAAACAACTCCTTTCGTTTTATAATTCCGTTGTCAATCGTTTCTTTAATCGCATCTCCTATAATGTCTTCGTTTCCATAAATAGCAGAACAATCTATGTGTCGATATCCAACTCTGATAGCAGTTTCAACAGAATCTTTAAGATCTTCAACTTTGGAAAGGGAAGTTCCAAGCCCCAGAACTGGCATATGTTTGCCATTGTTCAGTGTAATATACTCTGCAATTTAACCTTCAATTTCCTGATCAAGTTTGTCTGTATAGTTTCGAAAAAAGGTCAAACTACATCGCTTATATTTCACCGACTGATCATATCCCATAGAACTTTAAATCTTTCCGATGGCAACCCCCAGATAATATTAAAAATCATTGCTAAATTATTATCTTCTACCTAGATATCATCATGAAATAATTGTACAAACAAAGCAACCAGTTGGAGAATTGTCAGTCGATGTTTATATTTGTGAAACAAGAAAACTTGCGTCGGTCGAGGTACTTGGATTCGATACAGAGCAAACTGTCATTCCTGGACTGATTACCATGCCTGGTGTAACAGTCGACCAGCAAAGGTTTGTTCAATAATTATGTATAAAATGGGGAAATTTAAAAACAGTCTAAAATTATTACTCGTTTTACTGGCGATGCAACCCAGTCAGAATTGTTCGTCAAATATGAACCACAGATCTGTGCCTTATAATTGAAAAATAAAAGATTATGGAAAATAAACGACAGTATTGAGAATCAAATTATGAATTAAATTATTGGCGAAAATTTTTGATGTAATACAGCAATAAATCATTTTAAAATTCCTATTATTATGAAGTTAGATAGATCTTGATCGCATCAAAAAAGGCATACGTTTTGGAAAAAGATTACTCGAATATACGGGATGTGTTTGATCGGTAAACTAAAAACGATGTAATTTGCCGACGTTTCCAATTACACCTTCTATATTTATATATTGTTTGATTTTTAGTATTTAGAATATCAGCCAAATACCCCGATCTCTGAAAGCTACAATGCGCGCCTGCGTGGGTGCAGTACGATACAACACCAGGTTAAAATAAAACAACATAAAAACACGCAAGCGTATATCGGGGCCTTCACTGTGAAAATCGAGGAGCGTTTATCTAAAATTTCTATCATATTTTTTTTGTTTCAGCAAAACTGCCCACGTTTCATTCAAACCGACACGAGCACAACAACTCGAACTTTCACCTCTCGGGTTGAACGGAAAATTTATCGTCGAATATGACGTCATTAGAGGCAGAGGCAAAGGAGTAAATGAAGTTGTGCTGGATGGCAAGTAAGAATCTACCTTTCACAAGCTTAAGCATTTGTTTATTTTGAGGAGGTAGAGCCGCAGAATATATATATTGAAAATGAAATTAAGTACAGGATAACTTTCCATTACTAAAAAAGTTGTTAAATATTCTTGCCTAGTTTAACAAATGCAAACTTGTATTATTTAAACACAAGGAATATGTTTTTTTTGTAGATCACACTCACTTTATCATCTAATAAAATATATTGAACAAAAATTATTTGTTCCTAATTTACAGACACTTCGTACATTTTTTTTCCACGGAGATGGAAGCAATGAGCAAAAGGGTTGTATTTTTACTCGATACTTCAGCATCAATGTTCGGCCGCAAGTTGGAACAAGTTAGAAAGGCAATGGGTGTCATATTTGACGGACTAAGTCCCGAGGTATTTAATGAGCAATCTATTAATAATTTAGATATATAGTTATATACGTGAAAATGTTTAGAGTCATAGTCACTTTTCTGAAATTAATTTAAAATAACACGATATAAGACGTTGCTAAACAATGGGAAACGAAGAGTAATCAAAAAGAGAACAAAATTGGCTTGAAATCCAAGGCCGTAATTTCTGCCTTGTCGGTACGGGATTTAGAATTGCGTAACGTATTTTCTGTGCGTCGCAAGAAGTGTCAAAGAGTAAGCAAAAAAGTAGTAGATTGTTCTAACATTGTTCGGGACAGATAGACTCATTGTACTTCACAATAGCGGCAAAGTTCTATTTGCTTCCCTCTTAGTGTGCAGTTGCAGGGACAAATTTGGTAGTAAATTTTTGCTATTCAGGTGATAAAAATTTCAATGAAAAATAGAAAGAAAATTATGTATTAAAGATATATGTGCCGGTTTCAATATTATGTTAATACTAATATATCAATGATTAAATATATAGATATGTTTACATTACGCCTTAATTTATTCATCAGGATCATTTTGCTATTGTCACCTTCAATAGCAACGTTACACGTTGGGACCCGAACTCTGAGAGCAGCATGGCCCTTGTAACTGACCAAAATCGTGCTTCAGCAAAAGCTTTTCTCAGTAAAGTCAAAACTACTGGCGGAACTAACATTGAAGCTGCAATCAAAGAGGGAATCAAAGTTTTAAAGGAATTTACAGAAGGTAATAATTAATTTGAGGAGATTGTTGTTATTTATTTTATTGTGCAATTGTGCAATCCAAATTTCACACTCACGAAATGACTTCCCAAACTCATGGTATGACTTCAAAAATCTCGAACAATAATGGCTGCTGGTCCGAAGAAAAAGGTATTTATAATCTCAAGGAGCCTAATACAATTTACGCAAAAGTTTAGGGGACAAAATTACATTTCTATTGTGTTTTCAAATACTTTGTTTGTCTATTGAATCCGACCGCAATAGAAAATAAGTTTCCCGAATTTCGGTAGGTATAGAACCACTATTCACAATAATATTTTAAATGACCAAATATAACCATTCTCCGAAAAAGTCTTCTTGGAGGAGTACGTAAAATCATTTGGTTAGATCGATGTTGTTTTCCCAATACATTCTTGTACTGCTAAACTAAATCTCATCTCCTATGTTTTCTTCTCAGAAACTGAAAAGGAACTTCATCCAACATCAGATTTTATTTTACTTCTGACTGACGGAAGACCAACTGAAGGAAAAGTTGATTCAAAGAAACTCGTTAGATCAATTGATGTTGCGAATAAGTAAGTTTAACATTGTTGTCAAGCATGGATTGATGGAGAATACGCCGTGGGCTCACAATCAATCAAATTCCCGTATGAAATATAAATATAAAATAATATATAAAATCTAAAGTTCGGATTCGTCTCATTAAATAATAGAGTCGACTAATGTGCAAAAACGAATACCAACCATGCTCTAATACACAATTTCTCCAACGTGCAATATTTTAATATGTAATTTTATATTGAGAAGCATAAGCTACAGGTGGACCGCGCCTCATTGACGCGATCCATCAGTGACTCATACTTAAACAAAAGATGCCTCAGTGAAAATATTCTCTTCGAGAAGACCGAAAGCTACTAGCATGCCTGGGGCTAATAATGAACTAACAACTATGGTTGGGATTTAGCCAACAAACAAAATTTTTGTAAAACGCAATTTTTACTGTATAAATAAGTTCTTTCACCTTTTTATTGTAATTATTTTTAATTTAGTCGTACTTACGGAATTCACACAATTGGATTCGGATCCCTCGTAGATGCAGAAACGTTGGCAAAAATAGCGGCTAGGAACAATGGTTCATCTATACAAATATTTGAAGACATCAATGCTGATTCACAGGTTTGTGAGATTACAAATTCAAACTTTTAGCAAATCTTTCTAGTCTAGCTCATCTAAAAAATATGATGAGAAAATGAGAAATGAGAATATGGAAATGAGAAAAACTTTTTGAAAGAAAATTTTTAACAGGTGAAAGACCGTACATTGACGTCACGATTTAACTGTTATGCTCGACAAAGCTAAATTTCGAATTTAAAGAACTTTGCAGACCAAACTCACTAATGATAAGAAATACATTAACAAAAATAATTCAATTCAGAGTCACATAGTTGAGACTTCAGCTAGGGCCAAACCCATATTGAACAAAAAAGTTATTCATTTGTTCCCAGATAACGGAATACTTTGAGACGTTTGCTCGACCAATGCTGCATGATATCGAGATAAAATATGAGCCAGAAGAGGTTAGTAAACAATATTTATTTTATTTTCACTATATTGTAAACAAGATTAAATCAAGATGGGTGTGTAATTATTTTGCTCTCGAATATCTGCGAACTTATCGGACGCTTATAATAAGCAACAATAAATCCGAATTTTAGCTACATATTAGCTACATTCTAATCGTGTTACTAAAGGATCAGTAGGATTGTTACACAGTGTTATTGAGTCATTTGCGTTTCTATACAAAATAAGAATACAATCGTGCTTTGTCAAAAGAATGCCGATTATTCTGTCCCATTTCCCTACGATTCATTAGCAGATCACATCACATGGGTATTTTGATATGACTTGTTTTTGATAGAACAGTATTTCTGGCATAAATTTTAATAAGCAAGTTTAACAGAATTAGATAATTTGTTTATGAAAAAAATTTTCTTTTTATAATAAATGTGTCATCTCCAGGTTGAAGAAACAACATGGCCAATCTTTCCAGTTATCTGTTTCGGTGGAGAATTAATCGTCGCAGGAAGACTAAGAGATGATGTAATAAAGGATCAAGATCGACGAAGACGCAGAGCAACATTCACTGCTCAAATGATTGATTTTACTATTACTGGGAAAGAAAAAGGGGGGAAGGATTTCATGCTCGATCTTGAAATTGAACCAACGCCTCCAAGTACAGAATGCATTGTTGAATCAACTCAGGTATGGGTTCCGCTTAAAACTATACTTTGACCAGTGTTTCCTTCCAAGTCAGAAAACTTTTGTTAAAAACATCTTGTAATAACCAGGTTGACAAAATATTCTTCAAAAATCATTCATTATTACAAAAAAAAAAAAAAATTCTATATATTTTACACCATCGTGCCATTTGTATCTATCCTACTTAATTGATAGATTGCTTGTTAACCGCATTAGCTAAGAACTGTCAGTCGTGTTTAAAAAAATAACATTATTGATTCGATATTATAAATAAACAACAACAATAATAGAAAAGAATTGGTTCCGGACAGCCTACTCTAAATCGCAGCAAGGTTAGCAGAGATATTCTTTAAATCGAAGTGTTTTAGATCATATTTGTTGCTGCAGAATTTGTTTTTGACGATGACATAAGGATTTTTCAGCGCGATTTATCACTTTCCATACCTCGAGAGATGAATTTCAATGGAGTAACTTTTCTACATTTGTAGGTCGAGAATTTCACTGAACGTCTTAATATATTCATGGAATTACAACATATGTTGAAAAGAATATCGGCAGAAAACAATGAAACCGTTAAGGAAACACTGAAAGAACAAACACTAAACCAGTCACTTGAGTAAGTGAGACACGTACATCGTATTTTTTTATGTGTTCATTTATTTTCTGTAATGTTTATTTCTCGGATTTAGCAATTATGGCATCATGTAAAATAGCTGGCTTTCAGTTCCATATTACTTTGCTTACATTGAATTGGAATTTATCCTCTTGTCTTTATATATTTTAATCATTGTCATCAATTACGAATTTAACTTTAATGTACGAAGGTTTTAGTCGGCGGTCGCGTTTGGACTAAAAAAAATCTGATAGGTCCTTACTAAGAGTACTGGCGGTATTGTTATTATGCATGACCTTTCTTTGAAGATACGGCTTCGTTACCCCTGGAATCACATCAATGGTTGTTTTGAAACCAGAAGACAAAGAGAAAATAGAAAAAGAACTGGCTGAAAAAGCAAAAAAAGAGAAAGAGGAAAAGGAGAAAAAAGAAAAAGAAGAAAGGGAGAGAAAGGAAAGAGAGAGAAAGGAAAGAGAAGAAAGGGAAAAGAGAGAACGAGAGAAAGAAGAAGAAGAAAAAGAAGAATACGAAGAGACAGAAGACAAAAAGGTGAAAGAAGAAGATATTATGGCGACTGGCACTGTTATGGCGACGACTACACCTATCACCACCACACCACCAACAACAACAACAACCTTTGCCCTAACAACCACCATACCACGCAGGCGTTCTCCAAAACCAAGTATTTCAAAACCAAGAATACGACCAGCCAAGAGAAAGCCGCCAGCCGCGATGGCGAAAGGTCCAGGGCGAGAACGTTTAACGGTGGAAGTATTGGACTCTACAGAAGAATTTATGATTGATGTCGATGATACATCAGGCGATTTCGCAAGCGTAAGTATTGTTATTTATTATATTCATTACTGCAAAAATGTTTTTTGATTATTAGTTGAAAATTGATTATTTAATTAATCTACTTTAGTCAGAAAAAAATTCGTAATCCACGATTTGTTTGGAATGCCGCTCTGAGGGATTGGTCTTCCGAGATTGCTCTGTCAGTTCCAACACCCGAAAAAATGCTAATCATTCCTAAATTGGAAATTTTTTTTAGTCAAGCATGATTCATAGATAGAACGCGCCTTAGCGGCGCGACCATCAGAGACTCTTTACCAGTGAACATTTTTCATGGAACTATAAGAATCGTCAAAATAGGCAAATAAAGATTTACCCCATAGCTAAATCGACAATATTTAGGCGTCAATTTTGGTAATTACATATTGCGTCATAAATACCTATTAACAAAAGAATCATTTTCACCTTATTTGATCAAGTTATTTCCGAAATTTTGCTTCTCCGTGGTAAATTATCACTTGCATCAGCCTAATACCGCATTTATCTTCAGGATGGATTCGGCCTTAGTGGATCGTTGTCTGGTGCAGGAGGTATGGCATTTGGTTCAGGATTCGCTAGTGCGTCAGGACGAGTAATGGGAGGAGAAGGAGGAGCGATGGGATTTTCTGGAGGGATGGCAGGAGCTCCCGGGATGCCTAGTGATATATCAAGAGGGATAATTGGAAGACCGGCGTCTCCGTCTGTTGGTAGAATAGTTGGAGGAGGAGAGACCAGACCGTTGCGTAGTCGAATAGTAGGAGGAGTGTCAAGGCCAATGCCAACACGTCCTATGCCTCTTGAATTTTTTGCTGATCCTCATTTTGTCGTGTCATTAAGTGAACAGATGACTATTTGCTTTGATTGGTTTGGAAAACAAGGACAGGTGTGTATAAGCAGCGTTATGTTCTTTATATTATGCTTATATAAGTTGTGTAGATTGTTATGGACGTACACGTTCGATATTGAGACCCGATATTTTATTTTGTTACATGTAGTCGCAACAGAGTCGAATTCAAAACAGAAAACAATCTTTTATGATTCTAGTTTTGCCTGCCTAACCATAAACCTCTGATGAATCTCGATGCAAAAGTTAGCTCATCTAAGGTATATTTATTACGTAAGGACATTCCAGCGCCGTCGAGCCGTTCCTCTATATGTTTTTAATTTGTCTTCATTTATATTGCTCTCATGTGTCTCTAGTACCAATACGCAATTAGCATTTTTTCATTGTAAATAATCATAATACTTTGAAGTACCAGGTAATATTTTAATCTGAAAAAGTTTAATATAATAATGATATGCGATCACTGTTAAAGAAATGCTCAATTTATGATTTGCAGGTTTTCAATCTTATTCATGACGAAGAAAGCGGAATAACTGTGAATGGAAAACTTAAAATATTGAAGAGTGCAGCCCTGAAACAAGAGAAAACATATGTAGATGGCGTGGGAATAAAATTGTCCCGCCAAAACATTACTATACGAGTATGTATTACTTAGTCACAAATATCATGTATTGTCAAGTGTGTGTGTGTCACTGATGGATCACGTCGTCAAGCACACATGTTGGCCAAAGTAAATTTTCTGATGGGATTGTTGTAATGCTTTTAATTTTTTTTTTAAATGTCGGTATGAAACACGTAAATACATTCTAGTGTTGGTTCACAAAATTGTTACAGGCTGAAAGCTGCAAAAAATCCGCGTGACTGTCGTGACTAAAGCACCGACGATGTCTAATTCTCCTAACTATGGGAATTATGTAAAGAACAATAAATATTATTGCGACACTGCAAATAAAATTTACTGTAGTAATTTCATCAGTAAAAACTGTCAAATTGTCAATGTTTCATTAAATATAAGTAACTAAAGTAAAGGTTAAAACACTTTTGTAGCATATTTAATAGATATTCTTTCATGATACTTATATAGCGTATAAGCGAAGTCATAAGTATCGCATCGAAAATAATTAAAAAGTAGCATCTAACTGCACTTATATGAAAAAGAGATACAACAAAATTTAGTACCGGCAATTGCAGTTCCAGAGTAAAACATCCCAAACAGAACTGAGTCACTACAGTAAAGGGCAGTGAGTGGAATCTGCCCTGGACGACGATACTTTTGAGGTTACAAAAACAATTCATGTGTTTGTATTTGTCAAATATATATATATATATATATATATATATATATATAAATCATGGCTAAAATATCGCACCTATACGTTGACTTGTACTTTTATTTCTACTACTCCATACTTTTTCTTCAATAACTACTGCATTACAGGCCAGTCTTCATGATATCACGGTCACCAATCATTTGACAGCTGAAATCGTTATTATTAATTTCATCGAATCGAAGAAAACATTGGCCCATGGTATTGAAGTTGTAGTCGATTCTAAAAATAAAAACAAAGCAGAAGCATTTATAAAAGTTATGCCAGGAGTTGTATTCCGGGTTAGTATTCATTCTTTCAAATAGATTTTGTTCATAAAGTCGTCGCAAGAAATGTAATACTGTAACAAAGAACATTTTCGAATAATCTTGAAAAAAAATTGTTGGAATGATTGGTGACTTTACTTGGTTACCTAATTATTGGGTTAATTAATTAAGGTTAATTAATTAATCATGACAGGTTTCTTCTAATACTAAAATATGAACATATCTTATATTTCCAGATTTTCAAATTAACTTCAAAGCATGAGGACATTGTATCGAGTCATTTGGATTTTTCAATTTTTGAGCGAGAAGGAATTTCAGAAAAAGCACTCGGAGTACTCGGGCAGTTTTCAACGCATAACAACGGGAAAATAAAAGAAGAGGCAATGCTGGAATTCGCTACTGGGAGAATGGATCAGGGAATTTTGTGGTACAGGTACGTTGAGAGAAATATTGAAATTGATTTGCTGGGTTTTGAACACCTCATCAGGAAAAATCTGTTCATTATTGAATGTGGGTCACTGATGGATCGTTGGAGTTTCAAAGAAGCTGGTCCAAAAATTTCCGACGGAGAGTGATGATTTTACTCGTCGAATCTATGACGTCATAACGTGTGCCGCAGTTATCCTATCTGAGCTTCATTTATATATCCTGTTTACAAACTTGATGATATTGTATTTACAAAACTCCATTTTTTCAGACAAACTGCAATTCAGACTGAATTGAAAACGATGCATGACTATGGCCAACACGAAGATATCGACTGTTGGTTCATTCCACACGTTGAAGATATCATGGATAAGCAACGATTACTTCTTTCAGGATTGTTTGACGAACCGATGTAAAGATGATTGTTTCGCTCTAACTAGATGAAAACTGAATATGCTCGAGTTCAAAAATTTTGCTGATTTTTTTTTGGATTTTTTGTCTTAAAATCAGTTTATGAAAACATTTTGCCAGATTCTGATTTTGTTTGTGTTACATCCCATTCATAGACTTTGTTTTGTTACAAATGTTCCACAGATGGGCCACGCTTCAGTGGCGCACTCCATTAATGTCACATGCTTAAGAAAACAATTTTAATTGTCTTCTTTTAACTAGAATGCCCCATAAACTTACGAATTATGATTGTCATGCTTTACGGTGATTTAACATTCTGGTAGATTTGCAACAATAACGGTCGTTTGTTGATTACTTTTGTGTGCTAGTTCAAGCTTTCGAGTTAATCTACAAGGAAAATCTGCTTTACTTGCTATTAAACAATACGCTTTTATACCGTCTACTATATGATTAACTCCTAATGAATTCAATATAAGAAAGGCTTTCAAGTTTCATCTCATTGATGCTATTGTACTTATTTTTGGTGTTCCAACATTAAACGTTTCAAAAGTGCTTTACAAAAAATACATTGATCATGCAATGAATTTTCTCAGTTTATTCATTCAGATAATATGTTTGCTAAAAGTTTAAAACGACGTTAATGTAAATATACAAGTTCTCGTATAGTTCTCAACTACGTGTATAAAAATGCCATACACTTGTTGAAGATCGGACACGTTTCGACGAAGCGAAATATCAATGTCTTAAAGTGAACAAGGTACAAGGTGAAAAAGATGAGAGACTATATTTTGGGAGGAGGATTTAGTGAATTTCAATGCAAGTTGAGTTGAGAGGAGTTTCTGAAAATTTTCAGCTAATTGCCACTGATATGGCAATGACCAGCATAAAATGTAAAAACAAGCAGCTGCCCAATAAGAATTTTTATTTTGTCAAGAACGAGCCACAGATGGACCGCGTCTCATCGACGCGAGATATTTTGACACGACCTATTTGATAGGGTGTATAGGAAGCGAGCAAATCATACTGAACCTGTGTATGGTATAGAGTGAGATGATAATCCACATCTACCACATCTGAATGAATGTAATTGGAACCATATTTCAGAAACCTAAAAATGTATTAATACGCCAAGATGGTGATATTGCAAAAAACATACTATAAGGAATATTTTCGACTCAACATGAACAAACGTGAATGAAAGCAAATGCAAGATACCAGATTCGAGAGAAAAATGCAAAAGGATACCAGGACAGGTAGACAATGACATTTAAAGCCACGATTACGTAGAGCACCAATCTTGTATTCAGTAATAAGTAAAACCATGAAAATATTAGTATTAAGGACTTGAATGCTATGTTACCTTTTAATGAAACAGATTTCAGTAAGATTCAGTCTCAGATTTCATGAGATTAAAAGCCTATACAGGCATGCAAAGTTGCGGGATTCTAGAATCTCGTACAAAATATCGTGATACTATCACGAAGCCGTGGTGACATTTTAAAATATTCCTTTCAGGGGTGACAGATTGATTCGCTGAGGTTCGTTTTGCTTATTTCCTGTGTAATCCGGCATTCATTCCATCTAATTGGCGCTATTACTCTCCTTATAAAAAAGTTTTCGAATGTCGCAAATTGTAACGAATCTGCAAGCCTGCGGGGCAAATTACAAGTATTATTCAGCTATGTCTACTATAATCACAGATGTAGAGCACTTCAACATAAATTTTTGCCATTGCTCTAATGCATGGTGACCCGACAGCCCATCATAATTCCTTATTCTATTTTTGCGAAATGCGGGATATTTATTCTAAGGATGTCCTTATCCACGCCTCTAATTACGCAACTGCATGTAACGGTGATTCTACTATCTTCACAGCCGGTGGAAGAAAAACGGAATGCTTCGACGACGTTTCAAAATTCTATTTAGAAAATCTTCTTCAAAGAATGTTAAAAGAGGTATCAAAGCGGATCTAAGGTATAGATAACTTATGTAAGAAATTCGTGCTATGGGTCTAGGGGCACGCAAATTGAACGTTGGATTAAATTACATCCAAAGTTATCAACCCCACCTAGTGGAGTTGTTGAGAAGTTCAGTTAGAGTGATCGTTGTCAGTTTTTTCGCCAAGCCATGGGTCGTTCAAAAAAAATTTCCGTTTAGGAATTACTTGATTGTAACATACAATACAATGCGTAATATTCTGAAGATCCGAAACAATGGAAATAAACGTTGAACGTGCAACTTGATGAATATCATGTCAACTGACTTACGCGTTAACAAGAGATTCGCGCACATTATTTAAAGTAATATTTAGTGATTTTCCTCACATTTTTTTTAAATGCTTTCAAGCGAAAAGCTTAGAGTGATCGTTGTCAGTTTTTTCGCCAAGCCATGGGTCGTTCAGAAAAAATTTGGCCGGTGACATTTACCGGCCCAGTTCCGTTTAGGAATTACTTGATTGTAACATCCAATACAATGCGTAATATTCTGAAGATCCGAAACAATGGAAATAAACGTTGAACATGAAACTTGATGAATACCATGGCAACTTACTTACGCGTTAACAAGAGATTCGCGCACATTATTTAAAGTGATATTTAGTGATTTTCCCCACATTTTTGTTAAATGCTTTCAAGCGAATGATTCAAATCTAGTGCTTAAGTATCCGAAATTCCCAAGCGCACTTTTTTCCGAATTGCGTCCATAATTTGAATCGTTTCGAAATTATTAAAAAAACTTCGGTAGCGGAAAGCCCATGTACTTCGCAAGTTGTACGTACATTCATGTTCTGTCTATTGGTTCGCGGTATCTCAGCTATGTAAATTGTATTTCACCAAGTATGAGTCACAGATGGACCGTTCCGTCGGTGAATCAGGCTTAGCAAAGCCTTGTCGATCAAAATAACTCTGGCTGGACGAATTTCCTTTCCTAATGTTCAGGCTCGGGGTAGCAACTAGCGAGCATCGGCCTTTAACGCATACGGGCTTAACCGACTATGTTGACACAAACGTGGCCTGTATGTTGTGTGCGTTGTTTTTATATTTCAGTTTTGATTCTCGCCACAATCTTTTTGTGAGATCTAACCATGTTAATCGAATAAATCACTATCGTTCATCATCAAATCAAATCTGATTATTTAGATTATATCATCAAAGTTGTTCATTGATGCGATGTTAGACAAGATCATCAACAGAAAACGGAAAATTCTTATGAGAAACGAAAAATGCGTTTCTGCTTGGTACCACACGTTTATTGCAATTCAAGGTCTTTATTTTTGCTACGTCCAATTCTTGTAATGTAAAATCAAAGATTTTAGAGTTTTCTTCTATCCTTGAGGGAGTGGTGCTTTTGGGGATCACAGTTGTTCCTCTCTGCACTAAATATCTAAGAACAATCTGCCCAACAGATCTTTTGTACTTTTTTGAGATTTCTATTAAAAGTGGATCTTTGAAAACGTTTATTCCCGCCTTCGTCACCCATGGTCTACTCGGTGATGCGAATGGGCTGTATGAGGTGACAGCAATACCATTTGAGACACAGAATTGCAGCATTTCTTCTTGGTCGAAATACGGATGAAATTCAATCTGATGAACAGCCGGGATAACTCGACTGTTTGCCAACAAACGCTTAAGTTGACTTAGATTAAAATTTGAGACTCCGATTGATTTTACAATACCCGATTCATAAAATTGTTCAAGCATCTTCCAAGTATCAAGATAATCAATCGTCTCATCAAATGGTGTTGGACGTGAACGTACAATTGTTTTACCAACATATTGTAATCCGAAAGGCCAATGGATGTGAAAAGAATCTAAATAATCTAGCTTAAGCTTGCGAAGGCTCAGTTCCAATCCTTCTCTGACGTGACCAGGAGATTGAAATGTTGGCCACAGCTTGCTGGTTACAAACAACTCATTTCGTTTTACGATTCCATTATCGATTGTTTCTTCAATCGCATCTCCTATGATGTCTTCGTTTCCATAAATAGCAGAACAGTCTATGTGTCGATACCCCTCTCTGATAGCAGTTTTAACAGCTTCTTTAAGATCTTCAACTTTGGAAAGAGAAGTTCCAAGCCCCAGAACTGGCATATGCTTGCCATTGTTCAGTGTAATATATTCTTGCATCGTCGGGTCTCATACCATGCGAAAACGTTTTACGTCACTGTAAAGGTACAAGATAGCATCACGGCTTGGCAAAATTAAATTTGAAAGAAAAAACATTCATTGCTTCTTAGCGACCTTTGCCACACTGGTCTTATTCAATAGACTACATATTATCTTACAACGCGTAACTGAACGATTCAAAACGAACCTTAAACTGAGCTCAGGTGCTGCGTGTAGTGGGCGGATCGACGAATCGTGAACCTACGTCTTATGCGCGCCCACGAAGACTAATTAGGACATGTCGCAATGCTGTTGTCTATCCCCGTTACTACTAATATATAAATTCAAGATTTCATTGTCTACTGTCACTAGATGTTGACCTCGCCCAATCCACATTTTGCGTAGCGCCGTCATTAATGGCTTGGTTTACTCTTTAATAAGTGAATAATAGAATGCTTTCAGTGTGAGAAATGATTGACTTGGCAAAAAAGTAGAAGTCCACGGCGATTTAACGTGGATATGTAAACAACCTTGTTTCAATAAGAATGACTCAGCTGTTCAATATTGACTCGGTAGAGCTCTAACAACCCCCAAATTCAACTCCGATTCATGCATGGCTGGTGCGGCCCCTAGTCGTGAGACTCGATCGTCTCTTACATATACGCAAATGGGAGGGGTCGTTGTTTTGGGGTATAGTTAGCATTTGGACCCCTTTTTAATTTGGAAATGCGTTATTCCAGTTTTTTGAATGCATCAGGGCAATCAGCACAATATTCTAAATCTATGCGCGAAGCCGCACAGTTCAAGTACAGATATTTATGCGAAAAGGGAGTTTCGCCGATTTTTGAAAAGCAAAATGTATGGTAAAACGAATAATATAATGCGGGATTTCACTTCGATACTGTATTAAAATGAAAGTTTAAAAGTATATTTAATGGCACCTAATTTCGGATGATTATTAGCTGGATTTAAGTTTTTGTGGAATTAAATGAATTGATCTATTATTCAAATTCCGAGATAAATGCCACATAACTTCAGAATATTGCCCTGATTTCCCCTGACGCATCCAAAGAAACTGAAATATCGCATCTCCATCGTAAAAACGGCTCTAAACGCCGACTAGCCCCAAAACAACGCCCCCTTTATTTGCGTATAACGTAAGAGGCGATAGCATCTCTGGGCCTCCATTAGGCAGCGCCAACCCTGCGTGAAAACTGGAGGTCAGCAGTCTATCTTTGTTAGGTGTTGATGCAACTTGTTCAGCACTGGCATCTTGCGGACGCTCCTCTGATGAACTTTGTTTGATCCGATTTATTGTTTTTATCCTTTTTCCACGGCTCTTCGAACCGAAAAGCTGACGACTTTCCAACGACAGTGACCCTACCATGAGACAAAAGAACCATCAATTACCCGATCGTTTTCATTAGATGCATATTTTCACAAAGTTAGAAATCATGTTGGAGCATTGTACCTCGGCGGTAGAGCTGGGCTGCATCAGATATTTTTGAACCGGCATACCGCCGTCAAAATGCCGATATTACCGGTATCCCAAGCCATTATCTGCTATCAAAAATGTGCAATTGTATCGTTTCAAAAAGCTGCGTGATGCGCGACCTAGTTGAAAAAAAATCAGGTGCATTCCTCTAAATGAGGGCGGGTTGTCGTTTCATGACATTGCAAAAGTTCAATCGAGGTATATCAGGTGGTTAAGTAATCTAAAGACCTGTCCTGTTTTTGTCGTTACTTGAAGCGATAATGCATCAACTTGTAACCATTTTAGACGGTATGTCACGAGATAACGGTATCACGGCAAACCGACATTGCGAAAATTAACTCGATACGGTATTTTGGAAAACTCAATACCAGTATTTACCGTCCTACCGATATGCCGCCCAGCTCTACTCGGCGATGCTTTTCATAAAAAGTCCATAATTGGCCGATTTCGATTTTATTGTTCAATTTCAATATCATCAAGAGGAATGGCTTTAAATTTAAAGACTTTTTGTTAGAGTTACGTCGCCTTTTAGATGACTGCATCAACAGTATTAAAAATCACAGTTTCAGATGATAACCTCAAACAGGCGAAATACAAACGATGTAATTTATTGAAATTTGGAAGGCCTATTCATGAGAGAATATCAGCCGGGGTCTAAACTTTTACTCATTTTTCTTGTGCATGGGCCATGGTTAGTGCAGTAAGCTATAAGCAGCGCTCACATAATCCTCCGTCCGACGGCGACTTGTACGGAAACCTCTCGCATATATTCATCCCCTACAGCATCCAAACCTTCAATAGAATCATAGGTGCTTAGTGCGATGAGTATTTCTATTGCTCATTTCCCTGATCAAGTTTGACTGCATAGAGTTTCGAAAAAAGGTCATAATACATCGCTTATATTTCACCGACCGATCATATTCCATAGAACCTTTCCGATGGCAACCCCCAGGTAGTGTTAAAATCATTGCTAAATTATTATCTTCCACCGAGATATCATTATGAAATAATTGTGCAAACAAAACAACCAGTCGGAGAATTGCCAGTCGATGTTTATATTTGTGGAACCAGGAAAGTTGCGTCGGTCGATGTCTTTGGATTCGATACAGAGCAAACTGTCATTCCTGGACTAATTACTATGCCTGGTGTAACAGTCGACCAGCAGAGGTTTGGTCAATAATTTTATATGTAATAGGGAGATTAAACACAATTTTAGCCTGAAATTATTACTCGTTTTACTGACGATGCAACCCAGTCAGAATTGTTCGTCAAATATGAACCACGGATCTGTGCCTTATAATTGAAAAATAAAAGACTATGGAGAATATCCGACAGTACTGAGAATCAAATCATGAATTTAATTATTATTATTATTATTTATGTATCATGTGTTTAGAATATCAGCAAAAGACCCCGATCTCGGAAAACTACAATGCACGCCTGCGTGGGTGCAGTACGATACAACACCAGGTTAAAATAAAACAACATAAAAACACACATAAGCAACCTAACCGTACATCGGGGCCTTCACTGTGAAAATCAAAGAGCGTTTTTTTAAAATTTTTATATATTTTTTTGTTTCAGCAAAACTGCCCACATTTCATTCAAACCGACGTGAGCACAACAACTCGAACTTTCACCTCTCGGGTTGAACGGAAAATTTATCGTCGAGTATGGCGTCATCAGAGGCAGAGGCAAAGGAGTAAACGAAGTTGTGCTAGATGGCAAGTAAGAATCCACCTTTCACAAGCTTAAGCATTTGCTCTTTTTGTGAAGATAGCGCCGCAGAAAATATATATTGAAAGTGAACTTAAAGGGGGGATAAGTTTTCATTACTAAAAAAGTTGCTAAATATTCGTGCCTAGTTTAACAAATGGAAACTTGAATTATTTAACCACAAGCAATATGTTTTTTTATAAACCACACTCACTTTATCATATAATAATATATATTGAAGAAAAATTATTTGTTCCTAATTTACAGACACTTCGTACATTTCTTTTCCACGGAGATGGAACCAATGAGCAAAAGAGTTGTATTTTTACTCGATACTTCGGCATCAATGTTCGGCCGCAAAATGGAACAAGTTAGAAAGGCAATGGGTGTCGCGGTATAGGAAGTTGCTAAACATTGGGGAATCAAAATAAGAACAAAATTGACTTGAAATCCAAGAGCGTAATTTCTGTCTTTTAGATACGAGACTTAGAATTGCGTAACTTATTTCCTGTGTGGCGCAAGAGGCGACGAAGAGGAAGCAAAAGAGTAATAGATGGTTTTATCATTGTTCAGGAAAGATACCACTCACTGTACTTCGAAATAGCGGTTCAGTTCTGCTTGGGATGTTTCCCGCTTAGTGTGCAGTTGCTGGGAGAAATTTTGTAGTAGATTTTTGCTATTCAAGTGGAGCAAATTTCAATGAAAAATAGCAAGAAAATTATTTATTTAAGATATCATGCACCGGTTTCAATAATATTTCAATACTAATATATTAATCATTAAATATATAAATATGTTCCTATTACTCCTCAATTTATTCATCAGGATCATTTTGCTATTGCCACCTTCAATAGCAACATTACACGTTGGGACCCGCACTCTGAGAGCAGCATGGCCCTTGCAACTGACCAACATCATGCTTCAGCAAAAACTTTTCTCAGTAAAGTCAAAACTATTGGCATACCAACATTGAAGCTGCAATCAAAGAGGGAATCAAAGTTTTAAAGGAATTTACAGAAGGGAATAATTAATTTGAAGAATGTCGTTGTTATTTATTTTATTGTGCAATCCAAATTTCACACTTATTGACTTGAAATTACTTCCCAAATCCAGGGTAGGACACCAAGAATCCCGGACAATATTGGTTACTGATACGAAGTAAAAATTATTTACAGTAACACACAGCTTAATACAATTTACACAAAAGTTTGTCTGAATACATCCAGATTCGAGCACAACATTATATTTCTATCATTTTTTCAAATACTTTGTATACTTTGTATTCAAATACTATTGAATCCGACCGCAATAGAAAATAAATTTTCCCGAATTTCGGTATTTCGGAAGTATAGAATCACTATTCTCAATAATATTTTAAATGACCGAATGTAACCATTCTCCAAATATATCTTCTAGGATGATTACTTAAGATCGTTTGGTTAGATCGATGCTGTTTTCCCAACACATTCTTGTACTGCTAAACTAAATCTCATCTCCTATTGTTTCTTCTCAGAAACTGAAAAGGAACTTCATCCAACATCAGATTTTATTTTACTTCTGACCGACGGAAGACCAACTGAAGGAAAAGTTGATTCAAAGAAACTCGTTAGATCAATTGATGTTGCGAATAAGTAAGTTTAACATTGTTGTCAAGCATGGATTGATGGAGGATACGCCGTAGGCTCACAATCAATCAAATTCCCGTATGAAATTTAAATATAAAATAATATAAAAAATTTAAAGTTCGCATTCGTCTCATTAAATAATAGAGTCGACTAATGTGCAAAAACGAATACCAACCATGCTTTAATATACAATTTCTCCAACGTGCAATATTTTAATATGTAATTTTATATTGACAAGCATAAGCTACAGGTGGACCGCGCCTCATTGACGCGATCCATCAGGGACTCATACTTAAACAAAAGATGCCTCAGTGAAAATATTCTCTTTGAGAAGACCGAAAGCTACTATCATGCATGGGGCTAATAATGAACTAACAACCATGGTTGGGATTTAGCCAACAAACAAAATTTTGGCAAAACGCATTTTTTACTGTATAAATAAGTTCTTTCACCTTTTTATTGAAATTATTTTAAATTTAGTCGTACTTACGGAATTCACACAATTGGATTCGGATCCCTCGTAGATGCAGAAACGTTGGCAAAAACTAGCAGCCAGGAACAATGGTTCATCTATACAAATATTTGAAGTCATCAATGCTGATTCAGAGGTTTGTGAGATTACAAATTCAAACCTTTAGCGAATCTTTCTAGTCTAGCTCATCCAAAAAATACGATGAGAAAATGAGAATATGAAAATGAGAAATACTTTTCTTATTTGAGAAAATGAAATTATGAGAAACAATGAGAAATGAGAATATGAAAATGAAAAATACTTTTCGAAAGAAAATTTTTAATAGGTTAACAAAAATAATTCAATTCAGAGTCACATAGTTGAGACTTCAGCTAGGGCCAAACCCATATTGAACAAAAAAGTTATTCATTTATTCCCAGATAACGGAATACTTTGAGACGTTTGCTCGACCAATGCTGCATGATATCAAGATAAAATATGAGCCAGAAGAGGTTAGTAAATATTATTTATTTTATTTCCACTATATTATAAACAAGATTAAATCAAGATGGGTGTGTAATTATTTTGCTCTCGAATATCTGCGAACTTATCGGACGCTTATATTAAGCAACAATAAAGGCGAATTTTATCTACATTTTAGCTACATTCTAATCGTCTTACTAAAGGGTCCGTAGGATTGTTACACAGTGTTACTGAGTTATTTGCGTTTCTATACAAAATAAGAATACAATCGTGCTTTGTCAAAAGAATGCCGGTTATTTTTTCTCCTTTCCCTACTATTCATTAGCAGATCACATCACATGGGTCTTCTGATATGACTTGTCTTTGATAGAACAGTATTTTTGGCATAAATTTTAATAAGCAAGTTTAACAGAATTAGAAAATTTGTTTATGAAAAAAAATTTCTTTTTATAATAAATGTGTCATCTCCAGGTTGAAAAAACAACATGGCCAATCTTTCCAGTTATCTGTTTCGGTGGAGAATTAATCGTCGCAGGAAGACTAAGAGATGATGTAATTAAGGATCAAGATCGACGAAGACGCAGAGCAACATTCACTGCTCAAATGATTGACTTTACTATTACTGGGGAAGAAAAATGGGGGAAGGATTTTATGTTCGATCTTGAAATTGAACCAACACCTCCAAGTACAGAATGCATTGTTGAGACAACTCAGGTATGGGTTCGCTTAAAACTATACTTTGACCAGTGTTCCCTTCCCAGTCAGAAAACTTTTGTTAAAAACATCTTGTAATAACCAGGTTGACAAAATTGAAGTTGAAATGAAAAATATTCTGCAAAAATCATTCATTATTACAAAAAAAAATATTCTATATATTTTACACCATCGTGCCATTTGTATCTATCCTACTTAATTGATAGATTGCTTGTTAACCACATTAGCTAAGAACTGTCGTGTTTAACAAAACAACATTATTGATTTTATATTATAAATAAACAACAACAATAATAGAAAAGAATTGGTTCCAGGCAGCCTACTCTAAATCGCAGCAAGGTCAGCAGCGGAATTCTTTAAATCGAAGTGTTTAAGCTTATATTTGTTGCTGCAGAATTTGTTTTTGACCATGACATGAGGATTTTTCTGGGCGATATATGACTTTCCATACCTCGAAAGACGAATTTCAATGGAGTAACTTTTTTACATTTGTAGGTCGAGAATTTTACTGAACGTCTTAATATATTCATGGAATTACAACATATGCTGAAAAGAATATCGGCAGAAAACAATGAAACCGTTAAGGAAACACTGAAAGAACAAACACTAAACCAGTCATTTGAGTAAGTGAGACACGTACATCGTATTTTTTTATGTGTTCATTTATTTTCTGTAATGTTTATTTCTCGGATTCAGCAATTATGGCATCATGTAAAATAGCTGGCTTTCAGTTCCACATTACTTTGCTTACATTGAATCGGAATTTATCCTCTTGTCTTTATATATTTTAATCATTGTCATCAATTACGAATTTAACTTTAATGTACAACGGTTTTAGTCGGCGGTCGCGTTTGGACTAAAAAAAATCTGATAGGTTCTTACTAAGAGTACTGACGGTATTACTATTATACATGACCTTTCTTTGAAGATACGGCTTCGTTACCCCTGGAATCACATCAATGGTTGTTTTGAAACTAGAAGACAAAGAGAAAATAGAAAAAGAACTGGCTGAAAAAGCAAAAAAAGAGAAAGAGGAAAAGGAGAAAAAAGAAAAAGAAGAAAGGGAGAGAAAGGAAAGAGAAGAAAGGGAAAAGAGAGAGCGAGAGAAAGAAGTAGAAGAAAAAGAAGAATACGAAGGGACAGAAGGCAAAAAGGTGACAGAAGAACCGCCAGCCGCCAGCCGCGATGGCGAAAGGTCCAGGACGAGAACATTTAAAACGGTGGAAGTATTGGACCCTACAGAAGAATTTATGATTGATGTCGATGATACATCAGGCGATTTCGCAAGCGTAAGTATTGTTATTTATTATATTTATTACTGCAAAAATGTTTTTTGATTATTAGTTGAAAATTAATTATTTAATTAGTCTACTTTAGTCAGAAAAAAATTCGTAATCCACGATTTGTTTGGGATGCGGCTCTGAGGGATTGGTCTTCTGAGGGTGCTTTGTCAGTTCCAACACCCGAAAAAATGCTAATCATTCCTCAATTGGAAATTTTCTTTAGTCAAGCATGATTCATAGATAGAACGCGCCTTAGCGGCGCGACCATCAGTGACTCTTTACCAGTGAACATTTTAATGGAACCATAAGAATCGTCAAAATAGGCAAATAAAGATTTATTCCATAGCTAAATTGACAATATTTAGGCGTCAATTTTGGTAATTACATATTGCGTCATAAATACCTACAAACATAAGAATCATTTTCACCTTATTTGATCAAGTTATTTCCGAAATTTTGCTTCTCCGTGGTAAATTATCACTTGCATCAGCCTAATACCGTATTTACTTTCAAGATGGATTCGGCCTTAGTGGATCGTTGTCTGGTGCAGGAGGTATGGCATTTGGTTCAGGGTTCGCTAGTGCGTCAGGACGAGTAATAGGAGGAGAAGGAGGAGCGATGGGATTTTCTGGAGGGATGGCAGGAGCTCCCGGGATGCCTGGGGATATATCAAGAGGGATAATTGGAGTACCGGCGTCTCCGTCTGCTGCTAGAATAGTTAGAGGAGGAGAGACGAGACCGTTGCGTAGTCGAATAGTAGGAGGAGTGTCAAGGCCACGGCCAACACGTCCTATGCCTCTTGAATTTTTTGCTGATCCTCATTTTGTCGTGTCATTAAGTGAACAGATGACTATTTGCTTTGATTGGTTTGGAAAACAAGGACAGGTGTGTATAAGCAGCGTGTTGTTTTTAATATTATGCTTATATAAGTTGTGTATATTGTTATGGACGTACACATTCGATATTGAGACCCGATATTTTATTTTGTTACATGTAGTCGCAACAGAGTCGAATTCAAAATAGAAAACAATGCTTTGTGATTCTAGTTTTGCCTGCCTAACCCTAAACATCGGATGAATCTCGATGCAAAAGTTAACTCATTTAAGGTATATTTATTACGTAAGGACATTCCAGCGCCGTCGAGCCGTTCCTCTATATATTTTTAATTTGTCTTCATTTATATTGCTCTCATTTGTCTCTAGTACCAATACGCAATTAGGATTTTTTCATTGCAAATAATCATAATACTTTTAAGTACCAGGTAATATTTTAATCTGAAAAAGTTCTATATAATAAGGATCTGCGATCACTATTAAAGAAATGCTCAATTTATGATTTACAGGTTTTCAATCTTATCCATGACGAAGAAAGTGGAATAACTGTGAATGGAAAACTTAAAATATTGAAGAGTGCAGCCCTGAAACAAGAGAAAACATATGTAGATGGCGTGGGAAAAAATTGTCCCGCCAAAACATTACTATACGCGTATGTATTACTTTGTCACGAATTTCTTGTATTGTCAAGTGTGTGTCACTGATGCATCGCGTCGTCAAGGACGCATGTTTGACAAAGTAAATTTTTTGATGGGATTGTTGTAATGCTTTTTTATGTCGGTATGAAACACATGATTACATTCTAGTGCTGGTTTCCAAAATTGTAACTGGGCTGGGAGCTGCAACAAATTCGCGTGACTGTCGCGACTAAAGCACCGACGATGCCTAATTCTCCTAACTATGGGAATGATTGTAATGAATAATAAATATTATTCCGACACTGCAAATAAAATTTATTGTTGTAATTCCATCAGTAAAAAACACCTAAATGTTTCATTAAATATAAGTAACTAAAGTAAAGTTGGTTAAAACACTGTTGTAGCATATTTAATAGATATTTTTTATGATACCTATATAACGTATAAGCAAAGTCATAAGTATCGCATCGAAAATAATTAAAAAGTAGCATTTAAAGGCACTTATATGAAAAAGAGATACAACAAAATGTAGTACCGGCAATTGCAGTTCTCGAGTAAAACATACCAAACAGAACTGAGTCACTACAGTAAAGGGCAGTGAGTGGAATCTGCCCTGGACGACGATACTTTTGAGGTTACAAAAACAATTCATGTGTTTGTATTTGTCAAATATATATATACATATATATATAAATCATGGCTAAAATGTCGAACCTATACGTTGACTTGTACTTTCATTTCTACTACTAATACTTTTTCTTTAATAACTACTGCATTACAGGTCAGTTGTCATGAAATCACGGTCACCAATCATTTGACAGCTGAAATCGTTATTATTAATTTCATCGAATCGAAGAAAACATTGGCCCATGGTATTGAAGTTGTAGTCGATTCTCAACCCAGGGTGTAATAACTTGGGTAGGCTAAGCCGAACAGGAAAAGATCATATCTTTCCAGTAATTGTAACCCTGTCCGCCTATAAGTGGCCGATGTTAGAGGGCCTTGGACAGGGTGACCCACTCAAAGAAGTGGCTATAAAAAAAAAAAAAAAATAAGAACAAAGCAGAAGCATTTATTAAAGTTATGCCAGGAGTTGTATTCCGGGTTAGAATTCTTTTTTTTTTTTCAAATAGATTTTGTTCATGAAGTCGTCGCAAGAAATGTAATACTGTAACAAAGAACTTTTTCGAATAGTCTTGAGAAAAAAATGTTGGAATGATTGGTGACTTTACTTAATTACTTAATTATTGGGTTGAATACTTAAGGTTAATTAATTAATCCTGACAGGTTTCTTCTAATACTAAAATATCAACATATCTTATATTTCCAGATTTTCAAATTAACTTCAAACCATGAGGACATTGTATCGAGTCATTTGGATTTTTCAATTTTTGAGCGAGAAGGAATTTCAGAAAAAGCACTCGGAGTACTCGGGCAGTTTTCAACGCATAACAACGGGAAAATCAAAGAAGAGGCAATGCTGGAATTCGCTACTGGGAGAATGGATCAGGGAATTTTGTGGTACAGGTACGTTGAGAGAAATATTGAAATTGATTTGCTCGGTTTTGAACACATCATCAGGAAAAATCTGTTCATTATTGAATGTGGGTCGCTGATGGATCGTTGGAGTTTCAAAGAAGCTGGTCCAAAAATTTCCGACGGAGAGTGATGATTTTAGTCGTCGAATCTATAACGTCATAACGTGTGCCGCAGTTATCCTATCTGAGCTTCATTTATATATCCTGTTTACAAGCTTGATGATATTGTATTTACAAAACTTCATTTTTTTCAGGCAAACTGCAATTCAGACTGAATTGAAAACGATGCATGACTATGGTCAACACGAAGATGTCGACTGTTGGTTCATTCCCCACGTTGCAGATATCATGGATAAGCAACGATTACTTTTTTCAGGATTGTTTGACGAACCGATGTAAAGATGATTGTTTCGCTCTAACTAGATGAAAACTGAATATGCTCGAGTTCAAAAATTTTGCTGATTTTTTTTGGGGATTTTGTGTCCTAAAATCAGTTTATGAAAACATTTTGCCAGATTCTGATTCTGTCTGTGTTACATCCCATTCATAGACTTTATTTTGTTACACATGTTCCACAGATGGGCCAAGCTTCAGCGGCACGCTCCATTAATGTCACATGCTTAAGAAAACAATTTTAATTGTCTTCTTTTAACTAGAATGCCCCATAGACTTACGAATTATGATTAATCATGCTTTACGGTGATTTATCATTCTGGTAGATTTGCAACAATAATGGTCGTTAGTTGATTACTTTTGGTGCTAGTTCAAGCTTTAGAGTTAATCTACAAAGAAAATCTGCTTTACTTGCTATTAAACAATCCGCTTTTATTTCATTTACTATTTCATCTACTATATGATTAACTCCCAATGAATTCAATATAAGAAATGCTTTTAAGTTTCATCTCATTGATGCTATTGTACTTATTTTTAGTGTTCCAACATTAAACGTTTCAAAGATGCTTTATAAAAATACATTGATCATGCAATGAATTTTCTCAGTTTATTCTTTCAGATAATATGTTTGCTAAAATTTTAAAACAACGTTTATGTAAATATACAGGCTCTCGTATAGTTCTCAACTACGTGTATAAAAAATGTCATACACTTGTTGAAGATCGGACACGTTTCGGCGAAGCGAAATATTAATGTCTTAAAGTGAACAAGGTACAAGGTGAAAAACATGAGAGACTATATTTTGGGAGGAGGATTTAGTGAATTTCAATGCAAGTTGAGTTGAGAGGAGTTTCTGAAAATTTCCAACTAATTGCCACTGATTTGGCAATGACCAGCATGAAATGTAAAAACAAGCAGCTGCTCAATAAGAATTTCATTTTGTCAAGAACGAGCCACAGATGAACCGAGTCTCATCGACGCGATCCATCAGTGACACATACTTAACAAAAGATATTTTGACACGACCTCTTTGATAGGGTGTATAGGAAGCGAGCAATTCATACTGAACCTGTGTATTGTATAGAGTGAGATGATAATCCACATCTATCGCATCTGAATGAAGGTAATTAGAACTATATGTCAGAAACCTGAAAAACGTATTAATACACCGAGATGGTGATATTGCAAAAAACATACTATAAGGAATATTTTTGACTCAACAGGAACAAACGTGAATGAAAGCAAATGTAATATACCAGATTCGATAGACTGATGCCAGGACAGACATACAATGACATAGCCACATTTACATAGAGCACCAATCTTGTATTCAGTAAAAAGTAAAATCATGAAAATATTAGTATTAAGGACTTGAATGCTATGTTCCTTTTGAGTAAATCAGATTTCAGAAAAATAGATCACGAGATTAAAAACCTATACAGGAATGCAAATATGCGGGATTACAGATTTCTTGAATCTCGTACAGAATATCGTATACTATCACGAAGCCTCAATGACGTTATAAAAAATTCCTTTCAAGGATGACAGAAAGATTCATTGAGATTCCTTTCGCTTATTTCCTGTGTAATCCAGCATTGATTCCATCTAATCTGCTCTATCACCCTTCTTGAAGAAAAGTTTTGGAATCTCGCAAATTGTTACGAATCTGCAAGCCTGCGATGCAAATTACATGTGTTATTCAGCTACGTCTACTATAATCACAGATGTAGAGCACTTCGATATAAATTTCTGCCATTGCTTCAATGCAGGGTGACCCGACAGACCATCACAATCCCTTATTATATTTTGCCAAATATAGGCTATTTAGTCTAGGGATTTCTTTATCGCAAATTAAACAGCGACATATAACCGGTATTCTAATCTGATATTTACAGCCGATGAAAGCGAAACAAAATAATTTTCGGACGTCTCAAAATTCTATTCAGAAAATCTAAATATAGTATGAACAAGAAATTCGTGATGTTAGTCTAGGTCACGCAAATTGTACGTTGCGTAGAAAGCTGTTGCGTAAATTATGACGCATCCTCAACATAGATAGCATTTTGTTATTATTTTTGATAGTAGAATTATATTAGGAAATTCTCAAAATATACTACCATCCAAGTATTTTCATGGTCTCTGTTTTGAAATAACATTCGAAATCCTTTAAACAGCTGTTTCATAGTTTAGAAAATTCAACATTGATGGTCATTCAAGGCCTTTCATTGTCTAATTTATCAACGTCATTGCTATTTCCACACGAAGTTTGAATAGAAATACAAACAAAACTACAGCTGCATTCCAATCTTTTTAAACGCAACATGAAAGGAAAGTATTGAAATGATAATATTTTTCTCGTGGAAACCGAAAAATGAATTCAGTATGTTTTCGACTTACTAATAGTATATATAAGCTTTCATTCATTGTTGCTTAGGGTGTGTTGACAAGTGCGCTTGTCAGAGATGCCACGCTCTGGATTAGAAATTTTATTTGGTTAAGAATGAGTCACAAATGTACTCCTACTTAACAAATCGGGATTTAGGGAAAATGTTCTGGTTGGACTTGAATTTAACCTTCGAATCGATACCGATGTATGCGTCGAATACAATTTTGAATGCCGAATTCAGTGATTGTATATGATTTGTACAGGGTTTGAGTAGAATGTTGTCAGATATGTTGATATGAAATGTTCTGGTAAAGTTTTCTGTTAGTTGTTGCACTGGTCCTAATCGAAACAAATCACATATATTAAAATTATGGTGAAGGGGAGCTGAGTGAAGGGGTAGGCAGTTCAAAAAGATAATTCGAAGCACAAATTATTCGATTCGATTCAAATGAAAGAATTCTCAAATTTTACCGGAATAACAGAAGAGTTAAATATTTTGATAGTTGATGAAATAATATTGTAAAGATTATAATGTTATTGAAAAGATTTTATATTCATACTGAATCACCCATTTGCTTCGAAACAATTTTGGAATCAAGATCAAATGCTAAATTATGTGGTTTTGCCCGGCTCCAGAAGAAAGATAATAGTGTCAGAGATATTTTTTCGGAAGCTATTTTATCATGTCACAAACATTAGCATTTGTTTTCTCAAAAAATGAAAAAAAACTTCAATTCATCTAGCAATATTTTCTTCAGGTTTTAGAATTTTGCTCAGAAATCTTCTTTCTTTCACAATGAAAAACCTGAGGATGATATCAGTTTTCATTCTTCTGATAGCTGTGCTTATGATCATGACAGAGGCAGGTAAGTCAGAAAAAACAACAAAAAGCCGAATGAGTATATCTGAAGTACTAGAAAGTTCAGTTCTGTTTGTGATATACCCCACTTGTAGTTTTATTGGTATTATATTTTATAGTAGTTCTTCGTCACGTAGATACCTACTAGTTGGTTGAATTAACTTTTAATGAAGATAGGTAAATATATTGAGGGCTAATGGTTATAATTCCAATTTTTTTTTTTCAGGTATTGTGAGTGGAATTATTACCGTGGAAGATATTTGGGAAAATGTATATTTAAAGACAAGCCTGGTAAGATAATATAATTTTTGAAAATCATTGAAGATATCAGAAAAGGGAAAAATTGGGTTTCACAGACACTTTACAAAATATGTTCTGATAAAAAATTCCCATAAACAACGATAACGCGCGTACCTATAGGTCGACACGCCAACCACTGGGCGACGACCACTGGGCGACCGACTTAAAATGCATGGATAATTGAGATCACAAATGCGTCGTGTTTCTGCGAAACCGTAACGCCATATTAATTCGAGTTTGATTGCACAACTATGAGCGACCACTGGATCGAGTCACAAACACACATACTCAACAAACCACGCCTTGACAAAAAAAAATTCAATTAAAAACGTCTTTGAGCAACGATAACTCTAGTCGACGATTGAATGAAGCCTACTGGAGTGGACTCGTTCAGACCGGTCATATCGTACATCGTTATTTTGTCTTTGACTAGTGAAAAATGACTTTGGCATTTATAATTTGATAATGTGGTTGCATAGAACTATTTATGCAAATAGCATGCATTCAAACATTTGGTTACTAAATTTTCTAGTATGTAGAAATGCAATGTTTACGATTCCATTTATTTTTGTAATCAGGTCTCTGTCGATTATGTCGAACTCTCAAATGCAAATCAGGAACATTCATCGGGGATGAAGCATGGAGTGAGAAAGAAAATTTTTACTATGAATAGCACTTTCGTCATATAAAAATTTACATTCCTTTTCCTCGGTTCAATTTTTTATTCAATATATGCAACAACCTCAGTCAATTATTTTGTCAATAAATGTGTTTTCGGTATTTCGAACCCATGGGCGTGCTTTTAATAGTTCCAGTAGTTTTTGTGATGTGTTATCTACTGAAGAAACTGTCGAGACCCTTTATTAGCATCAAAAATCAATACAGAGATTTATATTTTTTGTCAAAAGTAATTTTTATTTTATAGCCACTTCTCATAGTGGATCACCCTGACCAAGGCCCTATAACAGTGGCCACTTATAGACGAACAGGGTTACAATTGCTGGAAAGATATGATATTTTCCTGTTTGTCTTAGCCTACCCAACACCCTGGGTACACCCTGGGTTTAGCGGTGGGCATAGATAAGCGAGCCCGACTCGCCGGGGCTCGAAACCGAGATCTTCAACCTGCAATGCCAACATGTCTAACCACTAGGCCATCGCGCCCACAAGAGCGTTGCGTTGTGGAGGTGCGTGGGAAACTTTTAGCCCTTCGTTTAAGCGTGGATAAAAACTAATTTCAAAATTTAGCACCTCCTTCCCCTGGCTGTCTTTTCATGTTAGTAAACTTTGGATTGAGTGCCGCGAACGACCTCATTAGCCGGGTCTATTTAATCATGGAATGTTCATCGAACATCGAAAACATCGAACAAAAACTTTAGCTAGAGATTACGGTTACGACAGCTCGGCCTTCCGGAGATTTTTATATCCGTATCTTTTCAAATGCTTCAGTAGGCTAAATGAAACCTCCAGATAAAAATGACACCTTGATTACTTACCCAAATTTCCCATTTTCACCAAAAATAGCCTGGAAAAAATCCTCGGCTAAGTTTATATTTGAATAACACAGGCGTAAGCATGACGATAATATTTATTATTAATATGCAATATGACATATGTAAGAAATTCAATTTATATGAGCTCAGATTCTTTTTGTCAAGAAACGGTCATTAATATATTTGAAATAAACTTTAGTTTGATACGGTGAAATGTTCAATCCACGTAAATGAAAATAGTAACACACAAATATTAATAGTTTAAGCGCTTTTGAATACAAGTCACCGAATCAGAAATTTTATTTTGCCAAGCACGTGACTCGTATTTGACAAAACATGGCTAAGGAAAAATTTTCTGATAGGATACTATATAAATCCCGCTGTTTAAACTTTAGAGTCTCGTACACTATAATAAAGTACTTTGCCGATAGAATTGAAAGCAGTCGACTGTACAAGAATTTTGCTGTCACGGCTTTGCAAATGAGACTATCTAAACGTTGATATGTGCACTACCATTAATCGCGATAAAAATCAAAAATGTTTCTTATAATACAAAACATGAAAATATATGGATGAGATTTTTGTAATGCTGCCGTCGGTATTGTCTGAAATATAAAAAACAGAATAAAAATATGAGGATAAATCTAAACTAATATTCTCTCAAGCATGATTCGCTGATGAACCACACAGCGGATCATCTCGTGCCGAATGGTAAATTGATTATATACGGACATTTTATTTACATAAGTTACATATTTTAAAATCACACAGGGTAGACAAAACTCGCAACATTTTATTCTATAGGTTCAGTTTTGTTTGGGGGATATTTTCCGCTCAGGATGCAGTTGCTGATACTTTATTTTGTATAAATGACTGTAAGCTTGTTTCATTTTGGGATCTTCTTCGGGTCTTGCTCAGAGTGGATTTTGATAAAAAAAGAGAAAATGGAATATCGAACTTTGAGTATTCGCTCAGTATGATCTCAATTCATTCTAGTGCTTCAAACTAGGACGCTTCGATTAAGTTGTCTGGCTCGGATTGTAACTTTTGATATGAATAATTTACTTAAAATGGTGAATAAGATATTGAAATGAAACACTGGTGTCTAGTTGATTAATGTTATACCTTGTAAATTTCTTGTTACCTGCTTTCTATTTCGGGCCCATGTGTATCTCTATAATATCACACAGTCTACGTCGTGACAATTATCGTACTTATGACATTCATAAATGTTCTTACAATCTGAAAGAAAAAACAAGAAAAAGATAGAAAATCTATGCGCCGATAAGGCGCGATCCATCGGTGGATCATGCTTGGCTGAATAAAATTTCGAATTGTGATAAAAAAAATTTCATGTTCTTGGATAGGTTTCAGAGCTTGATATTGAAAAAATGTTCTATACTGCGTCGAGTATACAGTTTGCAGTTCAAAATTTAACATGCCGTTCATCTGCATTAATTGTATGATTTTAAATTCGTTACCATTTTCTTGATGCGATTCATGTCAAGTATCTCGGGCAACTAGCTTTTCTCTCAAACATTGCCTTATTGACGTGCATATAGCTTTATCCCTTTTGTCGAAATTTTCCTTCCTTGTACTTAGGGCTGCGCAAAATCGAATCATTTGAAATTTGAATCTGATTCGAATAATTTTTTCGAATCGGATCGAATTACTGATTTCATAAAAATAATAAATATGCCATTTCTACTTTTACTATTAGTGTCTCCTTCATGATAATTAAGAATTTCACAGTTACGAATTACAAATATTAGCTTGAGCAAACTTAAAAAGATGTATTTTGAAATGCACTCCGGTCTAAGAGCGAAAATTTTCACCTTAACGACAAAATACATTCGATTTTTATCAAATTTGACTAAATACGTTTGCATTTTGTCGTTAAAAATGAAACATTCCGCTTCATTCGGCAAGTTTTTGTTCCTATGACCGGTTCACAATTGATTCGAATAAACTGTGCTTTGAATCGATTCGAATCATCGGATCGAATTGCTCAGCTCTACTTGTACTATTCAAAAAGAATGGAACCGGACAATTCAAATCGCTGCTAACTCATTTCCTTTTATATTTGAGACTTCACATTGTACAAATAATACGCGAACAGTATTTGGTTTTGTCAAGAACGCGCCACAGATGGGCCGCGTCTCGCCGACGTGATTGGTGCTTCGACAAAGTTATTCCAATTGAGTTGCCACGAACATCATCCAGACCATGAACCCGGTAGCCGGTCTGTTCTACAACCCGTGGCATTTACAAGTTCAATATTTTTTTGTATATTCACATAGGGAAACATAATAACCCGATTTGAATGAAAAAAATTTCTAAATGAATACTAGACTTACTATATGCGTCAACTTCAGTCATCAAACACGAGAGTGTAGCAATCGCCATGAAAATCATATCAAAAAAACTTCTGTCTACAGGACATTTTTTTTATTGATGACTGATATCTATAGATTCGTAAAATAGTTGTTCGAATTGAAACATTAAAAATGGCATTATGGAAAGAATAAAATTAAAGAAAAAATAAAATGCTTCACAACCAGGAAAATTAGTCTGTTAAGCATGACAGATAGACAGCACCTGGTCGGCGCGAACCATCGGCTACCCATACGTAACAGATCATGCCTTAGCAGTCAGAGTGCTTGGAAAGCATTTATAGTGATTATTATCTCTCAGTGTTCTCAAATTGTACGAACATGCGTTCAGAGGATGACTACTGGAAGACACGAGTATACGTTCCTAAAGTTGATTTACGAAAACCTCGAATTACTCAATCTTATATATTTTTTTTCTATTGTATGCCAAATAACGCTCGATTAAACGTGTTTTGGGAAAAAAATATTTTGACCGAGGCATTTCTTTTTTATCTGAAATTCTAGGCAAGGTTGGAGCATTACATGAAATTAACTAATAAATAACACCAAGATGACAAAAAATTTCATGGAATATAAACCTAACAACTGAATGCACCATAAATAGGTAATATTTCATAAAAACTGAAACGATTAAGAGAAAATAATTGAAGACCCCTATGCTCTAAAGGAACAAATGTTGCTTAGTTTTCATTTCTGCACTTATGTAGATCTTTCAAGACCAGTAGGTTAAGGAGATTTCACGAATTGCAGACTATTAAAATACAATGCCCTGGTATATGCTTGTTTTGCAGGAAATGTGATAGAATAAATAGTTCAGAATACAACCTAATTGGAAGAAATTATAAAGCAAATAAACAAAACAATCGAAACCCAATATGACAATCCAGCGACAATCCGCGCTCCAATATCCAATCTTGATTTTGATTTTGCGATGAAAGATGGCTACCCAACGGATTTCGATGATTGTGTCGAAATGTCAAGCGTTGATTTAACCCTAATTTGGTACAACACATATGCTATATGTGTGGCCCAAGACCACTTTAAGACTTTCTTTTTATGGACAGCGTATATTTGCTTTAGTAGGCCAGAAGAAAATTTGCAGAAAATAGGAAAGATATACTTTGCCAAAGAGGCACTATTTATTTATTCCAAGAAACTGCATTGCTCACTATCTGCTATTGCCCAATCACAAATTTTCCGGCTACATATCCTTTGTTAAGTATGGGACACCGATGGATCGCGCGTATCAAAATAAAAGATATTTCAAATATATTAATGACCGTTTCTTAACAAAAAGAATCTGAGCTCATATAAATTGCATTTCTTACATATGTCATATTGCATATACATAATTGATATTATCGTCATACTTAAGCCCGTGTTATTCAAATAGAAACTTAGTCGACGAATTTTTTCTATCTATTTTCGGTGAAAATGGGAGATTTGGGTACGTAATCTCGACTCAATTAGATTTATGATTGTATGGTGTGTGAAAGTACATGAGCTTTCTTCTACCGATGGTTTTTTAATAATTACCAAAAGATTTAAATTAGGGACGCGAATTGGAAAAAGCTCGCTGGGGAGATTCGGATACTTAAGCGCTAGATTCGAATCACACCCTTGAAAACATTTGAAAAAATGCGGAGAAAATCACTAAACACTACTTTGAATATTGTACGCGAGTCTTTTGTTATCTAGAAAGTAAGTTGACATGCGTTTCGAATCTTCAGAATATCACGCATTGTAGTGAATATTATAATCGAATAAATCCTAAACGGAACTGAGCTGGTAAAGGTCACCAGCCAAATGTTTCTGAACGCCCCATGGCTTGGCGAAAAAACTGACTGCGATCTCTCTGACTGAACTTCTCAACACCTCAACTTGAGGGGTTGACAACTTCGGATGCAATTTACCTCCCTATGTCAGATGTCAAGACAGACTATCTGCTCTATGTCCCACGTTGAACACAATAGAAAACCTTTCACGTCTAAATACGGATTGAAAAAAAATAGTCGTAGGTATGACGATAATATTTATTATGTGTATGTACTATGGCATAGGTAAGAAATCCAACTAATAAGAGCTCATATTTTCCGCCAAGAAACCGTCATCAATGGATATGACACATTCTCAATCAGAGATTTTTGGCCAAGCATGGGTCTGATGATGAAAGGATTCACGGAAATTTCTCTGGGCTAGTTGTACAAATGAGACGTTGGCACGTGTGTCATTGATCGCGATAAAAATCAAATTTTTACTAAAACTATTGGAATGCAACTTGACAAATATAATAATAATTTGCTTTGGGTTTAATTCATTTTTAACAGATTCCTTGTTATCATGCTAATATGATTGCGAATATGATTGCTAATTGATAGTGAAGTAATATGACTGATTAAAATACATAAATGAGATTCTTTGTGATACTGCGGTTGGAGTTGTCTGAAAAAATAAAAAAAAAATGTAATAAAAATATGAGAATGAATCTAAACTAATATTTTATAAAGCATAATTCACGGATGGACCTCGCAAATCGGATCATCTTGTGTCGAATGTTAAATTGTAATAGACTAACATTTCATTTATATAACAAAAAGTTTTCTCATCACACAGGGCAGATAATACTCAGGGCACTTTGTCTTATAGGTTCAGTTCTGTTTGGGGACGTTTTCCGCTCAGAATGCAGCTGTTGATGCACTGTAACAAAAAATGCAACAAAACCACTTGTATTTGATAGTAATTTTACTTGTTGCATTTGAAAAAAAATCAAAAATTGACTTTTTTGGCCAAATATGGTATGTTGTTGGAACGCACCGCAAGGGTGCTGTCCATCAACAGCCCGTAATTGGCATAAATCTCGTAAGCATGGCGTTTTTTTTCAACTTTAAAAATACCCAACTACTGCAAATGACCAGTAAACTTACTGCCCTTTCGTTACTGTGTGCTTCATTTTGCAGTAACTCTGCCATATTAGTGGCCTTTAGTTGGTTTCATTTTGAGGCCTGCTTCAGGCTTTGCTTAGAGTGCATTTTAATAAAAAAATTAGACACCGAAAGTTGTTCACTCGCTGATCTCAATCCGTTTTGATAATATGGCCTTTGAAACGCTTCAAACTAGGGATTAAAATGTCTGGCTCAGATTGTAAATATTGATCGGTTTAATTCCCTTAACATAGTTAAAATGATATCAAAATAAAACTCAGGCGTCTAGTTATTCAATGTTGCACGTTTTAAATCTGCTGGTACCTTCTTTCTATTTAGCATACATCACACACCTTCCCCGGAAACAATCATAGTAAATACTAGGACAGTCGTATTTGGTGACACACCCTGAAAAAACAATAACCTGTCAGAAAACTACGTTGAAACATGTCTTTTCAAGTATGGGTCACTGTTGAATTTCGCTGATGAGGCGCGATCTATCAGTGGTTCTGCGAAATGCGAAAATGCTTTGCGAAATAAAACTTCTTTTTAATAGCCAAAATTAAACGAAAAGTATTCTTGTACTTCAGCCCTGGAAAGGTTTTCAGAGCTAGAAGTTAATACCGTGTAAATTGTAAATGTTATATACCGTGTCAAGTACACAGTAAATTTGCAGTTCATCTGCATTAATAAAGTAATTTCAAAAACTTAGACTAGCTTTTTGATGCGATTTATGTCATATATAGACTGCTGATGGACCATGCATCTAGAGGGTAGCTTTTTGTTGCAAAAATGACCGAAATCTTCCTTCTTTGTTCTATTCAAAAATTCTGAGAACTGCCTGCTAACTCCCAGCTTTTCACATTGTACAAAAAACAGGAAAAATCTTTATCTATGAAACTTTTTGACACCGGTCTATTTTGCGCATCAATTTTCTGTAAATCTTTCAAAGTCCCATATTCGAAAATTACTTTTTTGGCTAAATATGGGGTGTTGATGGAACGCTTCGCCAAGGTCCATCAACAGACCATAATTGGCATAAATTATCATCAACATGGCGTTTTTTAACTTAAGAAATATGCAATACTTCATATAACCAATAAATTGACTGTACTTTTGTTACAGTGTAGTATCTCTTAGTAGATTAGTAAATATTCGCAACAATTTCTGTGGTATTCACATACTGCAAATAACCGAAATTTAGATTAAACTTTTTTTTCTAAATGAATGAACTATACTTACTTAGTGCGTCAATTTCAATCATCAAACACGAGACGATAGCAATCACTAGGAAAAGCATGACCAGAAACTTATGCCAGCAAGACATGTTTCAATAACTGACGTTTAAGTTCGTAAAATAACTGTTTGAATTGAAACATTGAAAAAGTAATATTAAAAGAGCCATTGATGAAGTGCAAACAAAGGCAAAAATCAATATCAGTATATAGTTTTGCTTTGTAAAGTATAAGCCACAGTTGGACCGCTCCTTAACGGCGCTATCTACAAGTGGCACCCTCATTAGGGGACTTTACGGATATGATAGTGCACATCTGCACGAAATAGTGACTATAAAGTTACAAAGCCAAATTATATACAATTTTTTCAGGAAGTTTGGTAAAATTAGTAATTCAGAATAAAAACTAATTTAAAAAGGTTAAAAAGAAAATAAACACTGCAATTGAAACCCAATATGGCTATCAAACTTCGTGGCAATCCAGCACTTTGTATCATCAATCGCAGATCGAGATTTGCTATTATTATGAGAATTTGCAACTTCTCTGCACTTTTTGAATTCTTAGAAAATTTTAATCTTTTGACAACGCGATCTCTTCTATGACCGATGCGTAGCAAAACGTGCTTGGTCCAAGTTTGTATGGCAGTATCAACCTACATTAATTTTGTGCCATATAAGGCTAGGCAAAACAAAATCATTTAAAATTGGAATTTTGTTAGTGTACTTTTACTTTACAATTCATCTCTAACGCAACAGAAAATTAGACCATTTCAAATTAATTTAGATTTTATTTAACGGATACAATACGAAAATTCCACCACAATGTGTATGTTTTTTTCCTACGACCGAGCTCGTATGCCATGATATCGGAACAGCAACAACCATATTTATTATATCAAGTATGAACCACAACAGACTGTGTATTGTACGTAACAAAATATAAGCAGACAAATTTTTTCTGTCGGGATAAACCTACCAGAAACTTATATTTAAAACTACGGAAACGTCTCGATTGCTCAAACAATCTCCCCAGGTTGCACCGATTTGTTTTTATTGCAATCGAAAAATCAATCTTTAAGATAAATGAGTCCGATAATTCAAAATTTTCAATTAGGGATTTTAATGATTTCCTACAATAATATTATTTGAGTCACCGATCAGCGCTTTTTGGCGAGCTTAGGAAAAAAAGAACTCCCGATAAATGTTGCTCTGGAAAAGAAAGAACACGCGAAAAAAGAGCCCACTAAAATTAACCCCTTTTGGCAAAATATTTCGGAATTGAAATACATTTTTTGAATGTCATTTCATGTGTTATGCTGACGAATTTTGAGAGATTTATCCTGTAAAGCATGTTCCGGTCGCGACGAATCAATCAGATTCCAGACTGAGATCAAATCCCCCCCCCCCCCCCCCACTTAAAAAACGACCAGAATTCATCGAATGTCCGCTCTCCGAGGCCATCCCCTACGTTGTTGACCACATTATCCTTGACCTGGGTAAACTCTTTCGTCTATTACATGGAATTCATGTTCATAATAGTTATAGTTGCATTTTCTTAGGAGTGCTGCTGCATCACGCCTATGGCGTCAAATACCTGTCGATGTCATTAGTTTAACTGAGACGCGCAAGGCCTACGTTATTGCAGAATGGTATCTTCCCGCGCGGTTTATAATTCCAACGAACCCTATTTTTAATGCCGGACTGACACTTCATCATTTGTCAAATGTGTGGTACATACGGACATTTAGTTATTTTAAAAAGATTGCCTTCCCAGCGCGATCAAAACATGTTACGACAAATGATTTCTCACAGGAAGGAAACGTGGCGTGATAATACCGTCCATGTGTGAATCTGCTATCTGCTGCATGATTGTATCAATGGCTGTCTTTGTTGTCTATTAAGATTGTATAGTCATAACATATTTCATGTAATAATAATTTTAATCATTATATGAATCTGTTTTATTGTCAAGACTCGTTTTAATTTTACTGGTGTTTTTAGTCAGCCGTTTTTAGCCAGGCCATCTTCTAAATGTCTGGGTAGATGTATGCCATTTCAATCCAAAAGTCATTGTAAGACTTTTTACTAAATAAACGTCTCGCATTTCCACCTTTCACCAAATCAATTAACTGTTCGTGAACTAAATTATCTTCTGAAGGCAAATCTTCAACACTCGTTCCAAATGGGTAGTTTACAAAACGACAATACTTCAAGTCAGGGAACTAATGCCGAATTTCTTCACTAAGAATAGAAATGCGCAGTGTCATGACCCCGTGAACACCTTCGTTGAGGTGAAGAACATTTTCATCAAGAAAAGAATTGAGATACGGAAAGTTTTTGTTTTGCAATTTCGAATGTCAACAGGCCAGCTTCATGTCGAATTCCGACAACTTGTTCTGACAATGAATCCAATTAGCCTCCTTTCCTTGTAGCGCCAGATTGACAACATTGATAGATTCGAAAATGTCCACCCAAAATTACAAACACATTAAAAAACAATCATCAGAAAATTTGTGGTGCAATTCTGGTTTCGGCCCTTGTAAAACTGTTTTTTATTTCTTGCCACAAAATAAAAACTCGTTCGAGTACTTCGCCCTTTAAAAATATTTCAGGTTCAGGAAATTGAATACTTCTCTAGCAGCTGTTATTGTGGTGAGGGGACTGCAATCATCTTTCAAATGCGCTTCGTGTATGTAGTGTACATAAACACATAGTTCAGCTAAATTTGCAAAAATCCGTCGTTTCATCAAACCGAGTTGCAAAGAAGCTAAACACTGACTTATGTATCTTTGACACCACCCGGGGACAAAATGTTTCCCGATAACTAAGATGGTACAATAACTGGGAAACGAAGCAAGATCAGTTGTTCTCCGATAGTGTGGGGCTTTTTAGCGATAACTATTTTTTTTGCAACTTCGTATTAGGCTTTTAACCCTAAAGTATTTTCTTTCATTGGTCGGTCTGCGGCAGCAAGGAAAACCACTTATTTTAAAAGCTTCGATTCTAATCTACACTCTTTCTTGCTTACCAATCCCACTGCTCTTTTCGCGGATACGTTGGATGCGGTACGCTCGTAGGTAGCTCGTGCATATGCAGAAACAGACGAAGACGCACCCTGCATTGTTACGTAACTAAAGAGGTGTCACTGATGTGTTTACGTAATCTGTCGACTTCGGGTAGACTTTGGTGTGTAGACTAACATGGTTCGAATCTAGATTGGACGGAAAATTGACAACCGCAAGAAAAGGCGTCGTCCGAAGGGTGACCGGGGATGCTAGTGCGAAATATATCTGGCGCTTACAAAATTTCAGTAATTCATTATATTTTCGTAACTAAAATATATCTTTTAGGTTGGGGTTGAAAACATAATAAGCCTGGAAATTTTATTTGGCTTAAAATTTGTGGTCCTAGAAAATTATTCTTGGACCCCAAGTGGGTGGGGAGCCCCCAAAAGGACCGCGGACCCCAGGCTGAGAACCTCAGATCTAGACCTAATTTATTTTTTTCTCTGTTTATATATAGTTGAAGCGCTATTACAACTTAAAACGGGTTTTGAAAGAGACAAGAATTCGATGTTGTTCAGGTACCAATGCATAATATTGCAATTTAAAAAGTTTTTCCCAATTCAGCATTGGCTCGTCGCATCTGCAACAAGTGGGATTTAAAAATCAGAAAAAGGGTGACAGACATGGTAGTAATTGTATAGCCTACATTTTGCTGATTTAAAATATTGTTTCGCACTTTTAATTACTTGGAGATAGTAGGGCTAGACTATTTCGACAAGTTAAAAGTTTCATCATTAAGTTTTCCCTGAACAACTACTACCCACCTTGCGCTAGATGTCGTAACTGAGCAATTATTATAAAGCCACAGTTTTTCGGGTTGAATGACAAATGGATAATGCAGCAATGAAAACACTAGTGGATGTTAGCGTGAACTGCAAGGGTTTTCCACCATTACCAAAAACTTATATAATTGGACTCAGAGACGATGGAGATTTTCGTTTATTGAATTCCGGTAAAACCTCCCCATTTTCGCGCTATTACAGATCTCCGAATAAAAAAAAATAATCTTACTCAAGCACAACAGGAGATAAGATCCGTACAATAATGTTAAACTCCTTGCAAATAAATTGTTGCAACAAAAATTGCACACTAGCAAAAGACCAGCGCATATTTAAAAGTTATCAAATTTGTCTGAAACAATGTTTACTGCTTCATACCCGATACTTTCAAAGACACCTAAAACTCTGCATGTCGCACGCCAAATCCACTTAAAACCCCAAACTAGGTAAAGTAATACTAGGTTACCTAGTTTCACTTTTAAAACTAAGTAGTACTTAGATTAAAAATCAGGTAAACTAGGTGATCATCGGTTGACTGCATTAGCGGTTGAGGCATTTTTAATAGATTCGAAAGATAGAACAGACTATTTTGAAGTTGGTTTTGATAATGAAAATATGATTCACCTAATTCTTAATACTCGATACTTTTACCTAGAATCGCCAACACCACATGCTAATGCGCTGTACGAAGTTCCAGAACCTATAAGACAAGGCGTCATTTGCTTTTATATTCAGCCTTTGTCTTGTTGCCGGTTGTAGCGGACGAGTTGGCTTCTGAGAATCACAAACCCACGTCCCATGCGTGTGCAGAGAATAAATAATGCGATGTCGCAGTGCTATCGTCTATCTCTGTAACTCCGTATATCTGACCTCCAGTCCAGTTGATTCAATAAGGGCTAATTCAGTTGATTAAATACTCTATAAATGTATTTATTTTAGTAGATTTATTCCATGATATTGATACTTTCATTTAACTGTTCAAATTACACAAATGTAAGAATTTTTTGTTTTACCAATGCTAAATTTTGACCGCAAGGGTTGGTGGAAACGTAGACTATACCCATCACGCTGTGTTATTATCCAATCATGTTATAGGTAGATACTTGCTGATCACCAGTTTTAGTTTCTGCAGTTGGCAACCAATCGCCCGTTTTACTACAGCGCGATACAGATACCCGTTTGATAAATCTAAAAATCGCAAAAAAGTGATTTAGTGACGTTCTTAATTTGATTATGAGGGTGACGATTTGTGATAAAACAAAAAACTACTAAACAAATTTTGAAATTTAGCATCAAATTGTTAGGCATTGACAAACACACATGTTTTATGTGACGACACTCTGTGTAAAATCAGAAAACTTTGTGAGCTGAGTATTTTTATTCTAAAAAAAATATATTTGCCCTATCGCTAATGGATAATATCTTTAAACGATGATATCATGAAACAATCAATAATTATGAATCCATATGCGTATTTACCCCCATGCATATGCGTATTTACCCCCATGAAGTTAGCATTTGTGCCGATAGAACAGATGAGTTTTGATTCTTGCTGACATTATTTTTGTACCTATCTATTGGAAAGGGTATCACAGTAGTACAAAATACAACGTGGTATTTAACCGCAGAGAAATATTTTACTAGGCAAAACTATAAAAAAGGCAACACAATAAAAAAGAATTAAAATGACATAATGCAGCATGTTTAGTGCTGGCTAAACCGAGTCCTTAGGAATTTGAACAGGGTTCGGACAATTCTTTCGAATCGGATCGAATCTAATTTTATATTAATAACAGATATTTCATTTTCCTCATAAATCGTATTTTTCAATCACAATTCATATCTAAAAGCAAAAGTTGTCATTTTCAATAACAAAATATACTTGATTTTGTTCAGATTTGACCAAATTCGATTGCATTTTGTCACTAATATTGAAAATTCCATATTGTTCTTATCCACGATTAATTATAATAATTTCTTCTTCAGTTCGAATCACCAAATCAAATTGTCCGTTCCTAATTATGGCTCTCTTCAGCGATATACCAATGCAAAACCTAGCATAAAGAACAAATCTTATGACCATGATCAATAGTCGCTATGTATTCGTGTACCGGCATATTGTTGCTACAATGGAAGACACATTGTAATATATCTTTTGAAGGATTGATGCTTCCAGCATTGAAAAAAATTCCACGTATGCTCCAAATATTGAACTTTGCCGCCTCCGTGACTGAATTCTTTCAAGGTAAAAAGTCCTTGTAATTTAAATTAGCCGTGAAAGCCATTCAAGATCCAGGGTAACATGATATAGGTACTTTCGATAGCGGTAGTTTGAATGAGTTCACTACATCTTCAGTTCCGCATATCATCTCGTATATCCGATGAAAATTCTTTGCAGCAAGCATGGAATTCGTTGAAAACCATAAACTATCGACGGTTCGTTGAAAATAAACTCTACTCTATTGAGAAATTTTTATCCATGACCATCCAAGGGGTAGCAACAAGACCCGAACAATTATTATTTTGTCAACCATATTTCACATGTAAACAGACAGTGCGATCCAATCACCAAAAGGTGTCGCGACTCTTTCCGCAAGCGCTGACATGTCTACTTCCGGGTTGAAAACCAAGCCAATTGATTGATCGGTACTCATTTAGACGTGATGCCCTTATTCTAAGTTGCACATGCTAATTTTCTGACCTGTTAGAAATTTTATCGTGTTTAACAAAAACTCCGCAAATCGCATGGATCGTAAATAAAAAGATGTAATTTTTCATTATTCAAATATTCCTATACATAAAATAATATTTATGGGTAAAATGAATGGGTATGAATTACGGATGCATGAGCCCATGTGTATTTTACTTGGTATTTCAGATGATGGATGATTGGTGTTGCATGCTCCGTAAATTTTATTTTTTGAATTGTAAATCAGCCTCGATCAAGTAGTGCTTCATGCCTGACAAAGTTGTTAATAGAGATGGGCCGATACCAAAATTTTCGCCGATACCGATACAAGTACCGATACCACCTTCGTAATTTATATTCCGATACCGATACGGCCGATACCGAGTACTTTGTTAAATATGTTAAATGCCTTCTTGCATCCACATACTTATGCCCTTGTTATAGTTGCACCCACGTATGCTTGCGCCTACGTACGTTTGCACCCTTGGACTCTTGCATCCATTTGAGTGCAAACTTTTAAGGATGAAATTATACTGATTTGTTGCTGCGTTCAACCATACATGGGTTCAAAGATTGAATGCAATTGTCCGTGGTTACATAACTAACGTGACATCGTGTTCACATGCGTACAAAGCACAAACGTAAAAAAGAAACAAGCACTTTGCGGTAGCTTTCGTGGCAAACCGTTCTGTTTCACTGGAAATCGTAAGGAGATGCATGTAGAGCATTGCGCTTGCGTGAAACGCAAGGGTAAAATAAAACAAACCATGAGAAAACGCAAACCTACGCAAACGTGTAGTGCGACCTGAACACCTTTTACTGCATCAAAAAGAGCATATAGTCAGTGGATTGATGGACCAAAGTGTAGATAAAATTGTTCACGCGAGGCATGCCCCGTTTTAATTATCTTTCAGAGCGGTGGAATGCGAGGTCTCTCCATTTATTATAAGTAAATAAAGCGTATTCGTACGCTCCTTGTAAAGACGTATCCGGTATCGGTATCGGCAGTATCGGTGATGAAAATTTTCCGATACCAGTACCGATACCGATACCTCAAAAAATCACCGATACTTGCCGATACCGATTCCGATACCGATACATCGGCCCATCTCTAGTTGTTAATACAAGTTTATGTTCCATTTTCGTTCGAGTGAATGTGCATGTTTTCTCGTCTTCGGGTTTTTCCAAAATTTAATTCCATTTGCATAGTATTTCCATAATAAATTTAGACGTTTGCAACGAGTATATCGCCAGAATTGAGAAATGCACGTTTTTTGAAATGACAGAATATCTTACAGAAACCCCAATTTTTTAGTTTAGGTTCCTGTGAGATTTTAATTTCTTTAGAAAGATAGATCGCGCTGTCATGGCGCGTATTATCAGTGACTTGTGTTCAATAACAAGCGATTTGTTAAACTTTTGGTCTACAGGTGAAAAATCCTTGAATGCGCACTCCGTTACCCTATTGGAAATATTTTGATCAAATAGGTTTTTCAAAGTACGGATCACTTATGGATCGTCCCACCTAGACAAGCCCCTCCTGTGTTCCATACTTTGCAAAATAAAATTTAGGATCGGGGTGGGCATTTGCTTTTGGTGTTTCTAGTTGGTTTATTTGATTCTTTCATATTCACCACGTCCCTCAAGATTTGACCCTTTTTGTTGTCACAGGCAGTGTTGTTGCCACAAATATTGACGAACGCACATTGCATTTAGTAGTTTGAAAAATGACTCTAAATATCTTTACACTCCAAAAACCCATAAATGAACAATTTATTTCCAGACAATAACATTGGCAGCACATAGATTATGAAACATAGAATTTTAGTTGCACCAAAATGTTTGAAACAGTGCCATGCTTTTTGTTAAAGCTGGAGGTATGTTTAGCAATCTGACAAAAAAATAAGGTGTAATGTTCAGTTAATTGATATCCAAACTTATGAAAATAATTCTGAAAATGCAAGAAAAATAACTAATATCTCATGCGAGTATATTTATGCACAAATGAATTTTATAACACCATGGAGACTTAGATAATTTTAACTTATACATGGAAAGTTCTGAGTGTGCGCAGCTAATTATTTTCACATAAATATCTTGCAATTAATGCAAAGAACGTAAATCAGCCCAATTTACAATTAAATTTGTCAAGTAAGCCATATTTAGATAAACATCAAGGATTTTCACTAAACAAAATAGGTTAAAAAATGTTCTTGTCTGTAACGTGCTGACATGGGTAACAAAGTATCAATAACACTAAGTAACGTTCTTATTTGTTATTTCTCAATAATTGTGATTTCAACACTGCTTACAAGTTTGCTTCGAATAAAAAATGTTCTTTATGAGTCACTGAAGGTTTGAGCCTCTGATTTCCGACCCATCTGATAATTTTGGGGATGTTATTGTACGAACGTTTTATCAAATTTTGTCCAGACTTAGCAAAAATGCTCTAAAAACATGCGAAGTTTAACTTAAATATCCGAAAAAACGGCTATGTCACGGCCTAACTTGCTTACAACATGACGATCCACTCTATCGCTATAAAAAAGTCATGCATAATTCGATTCAACACCGCTTGTCCAAGCGGTGTTTATCATCTTGGTGAATCTTTCCAAGTTCATTAAATATACAGAAGACAACTACCACTAAATGCGCAAAAAAGGGGCAATCACTCAAAAATCAAAAAAATTGAGTTGGGGAAATATTTTTTTAGGTTTTGAAAATTATGGGAAATAGCCTTTTTGCTTTACTTAGTTCTAAGTCTACTACCAAATATCAATTTTTAGATCCTGATCACAACATAAAACTTGATAGAACAAGTGTTTTCTGACGACCTGGATTTGATTAACAAAAATTCCCCCAAGATATGACATGACAAATATCGGAGCATTAGAACTAAATTTCTTCATTCTCAGTTTCTGTATTTTCAATAAAAATGCATCCAAGCTTAATCGATTGGACGTAATATTTTGCCAAGTATAAACCACTGATAAACCTAAACGACGTGATCCATCAGTAGAAGTTCATACCTGGCAAAACTTGTTCCAAAAATAAATTTTCTCACAGATTATGAGATCACATGACATTATCAAATGAAAATTAAACGAATACGAAACTACAAACTTGAAATCTACTTAAGGAAATTCATTAATTGATCGAGTGTTTTAGTCAGAATATGCCTGTTAATATTTTCGAGATAATTATATTATCCAACCCGCCAGGTTAAAATTGAAGTCCAATATCCCCCGTAAACTGGTCAAAAATTTTTGAATCTTATTGAAAAATCTATTTTTTCAAGTTTACTGTACGCGCTTTTTCAATATAGATGTATGTCTTCGTTCCTTAGAAAACATCCATTTCTGGCTGCAGCTTTAATATGTTGATATTGTTGATATACTGTTGTATAACGGTAAAATCGCACGTAAATAAACAGTTATTTTACCCATGCGTATAGGAAAATTACTGGTTTTCATAGTTCATTTCGGCAGTAAATATTACTGCTTTTCGACCGTTTTTTTGGTGCCAGTTCAAATACCAGTAAATATTTTTGGCAGTATTCTATATAATGGCACAATTCGTCTATTTGAAATATCATATTTCTTTGTTTGATTGACAGATATGTATATTAGAAGCATATCACATGATATTATATGAAACAGATTTAAAAATATTTTACAGAAATTAAATTAATGGAATAGTTGATAAAAAATATTACTATGCTATAACAATTGAATGGGTGGAAATTTTTAAAAAATTTAGTATATTTAATACAAAGTTTGAAGAAAAAAATGTAACTGTTCTGTGCAAATTACAAGAACAAATAAAAAAAGAAAACAGTAATGGTGAAAGACTTGTTCAGTAAACATTTAAAAAAAAAATAATAATACACGTGTATAAAGCAGAATTTTTATTTTGTCTAGCATGAACCATGACATGGGCTGTATCTTATGAACGCGCTTTAACATTGACCCATACTTAGCAAAATATATTTTGGCAAAATGTATCTGATTGGATGTGCTGTTTCGGTATCAGAATATAACTGTGAAATAAATTGTCTGTATATATATGAACTTTGTACAAGCAGAAACTTTATTTTGTCGCGATGAACTTAACAAAACAAATTCAGAATGATTTTCTTCTATTTGACAAGTGCATACTCTTGTTTGACAGTTGTAGTTCGTGTGGTTTTGTATTCTACTTCACCCAACAAGAGAACCACTTTTACAGACATATTTACGACAACTGTAGCAAAATATTAACTTCTGCTTGAAATCCTTGGGTCCTGTAATGTGGTGGAATAAAATATTGTTAAAACTCTTTTTGACAAATTCGTAAAAAGGAATATTGCATGAAATGTTCAAATATTAAACTGCCCGATTCCCGCTTGTTTGCCTAATCTGACATGGTCAGTGCATTGAAAATTTATACCGTATTAATTTATAGCTCATTCGTACAACGTAATGCGTGATTAAATGGTGTTTAACCATGCGTAACACAATGACGGATAAGATACAATTTCGTATAATAGTTACTTCTACACTGTGACAAACGTACAGTAAATTATTCGTTCATTCGCAGTAATCATATCAAATTTTAAAATTCGAAACTGCCTTGTTGAGAAATTTAATACCAAGTATGGGGAGTTGAAGGACCGCTGATTGGGCATGGGTTTGCATTCTTAATGTTTTTGTGAAGAAGATCGTTAGTTTGATAGTTTATAGTTGTTTGGAAATTCAGAAATTATATTTTGTCAGGTATGGGCCACAGATAAACCACGCCTTGGGGGGCGCGATTTATCTGTGACCCATACTTGGTCAAACTTGTTTCGCGATTATTTTTCAGTCCAGATTGATTTCGCTTCCTGTATCCATTAGGATATTTGATTTTTAAATTATCAATGAAATTGAACTTGATATATCCATAATATTTCCTCATAATATTAAAAAGCAAAATCAATCGAACTATGTAGTTCAATGTACCTTTCACAAACTTTAATTTCTTGACGGCTTTCGTGCAGGTCATTTTGTAATCGATTTTATTTTTGCTCAACTTGCACGCGTTCTTCCAATTTCCACAACTGACAGCAAATTTTGAAAATTTTGTTGTTTTCTCAGGCGCTTCTGATTGATCTGGCAATGATGTCGGTTCAACTTCTGTAGAGTTTGCAACGATATCTTCGGGCACGATTGTTGTAGAAATGCTTGCCGCAGATGCTGTGAGATATAACAGTAAAACAGTAAAAATCAAGTAATAACATTAAAGCTACGATTGGTTTGCTGGTTCATTAATATTATAAAAATGGTTATTTCGGATTTAGACTACTTCTATTTCTCGTATATTACCAAAAAAATTTCCACTGATTTTATTCGTCCCAAGTATTCTCCATAGTCTTGTTCTCCACACAAAATGTGTGTGTACATAAGTGAAAATTAAAAAATTGAAAAGGGAAATAGCCTTTTGTTTCAAGATTTCAAGCTATTAAATTAGATCAATTATATAAAAATTGTGAAAGTTATAGTTATAAAAAACAATAAATAGTTATAAAAAACAAACAACTTACCTGAATAGCTAATCGCCATAATGCATGTAAGTACGACACTGATAATCCACATTCTAGATGGGTTCATTTTGTTTTATTGACTTTTGTTTAATTTACAGATATAATACTTGATAATTTTTTTTTATAATTCTGGAAGATTTAAAACAAAAACATCATTATCATTAATGTTGTTTGAAAAGAGAAAATAACTTACTATCCATAGACACGTGTTGGAATAATAAATTGCCGGTGGCAAAGCCTCGGCGCTCACAAACACTTTGTTATCAACCAATGAATCTAGTAAATAACATTCCTGATTTATATAGTCACAATAAATAACTATATTTCATATTTTTTTATTCAAATATGTCACTTGTTTTCTAGCTGTTTGTAGGTTGCAGTGTTTCAAGAGCACTGAATCCAAATTTACACTTGTTTTTGTGCGGACAAAAGCGAATCTTTTTTCGAGTCAGGTCGAATCTTGAAATGGAAATAAACTGTAACTTCGTACTTATTTATATAAATATAAGTTTTGAAAATAGCTTTAATGATCACCAATGGTATACCAATTGTAATTTTATTCAATAAAGCAATAAAATTAAAAATTTGTACTTGTACTTCCCAGTAATTTGAATCTCTTACACTAATTCGCCAATACCAACTCTTATAATAAGCGCTCATCTTCTTAAGCAAACGAACATCTTTCTGTTGGACAATCACGTCGTGAACTCTATGTCGATTTTCAAAAATGTATTTCGCTTTATATATTGTTTTCGAGACAGATTTTCTCTCAAATTCAAAGGGGAAATTTTTGACGTAATCGGATGTTAGTTATTTCCTCTCAAATACTGTTTCGGTTCCATTTGTGGATAAATAAATATTAACTTTTATTTTTAAACTTCATCTGTCAGGAAACAGATTGCGACACGGTCGAATGAACATCTAACAGAAGTTTTGTTTTGCCAAGTATGAGCCACAGATGACAGTGACTCATGCTTGACTAAATATGTGTTGCTTAGATAGACTGGATATGGATATTAAGTTCTGAAAATTCATTTAAGTAGATTAATCACACCACGAATTTGTTAATTTATCCCAGTAGAATGCAATTACGCATAGCAATTACCACCATCTTGTTTGGAATGGTATTCTCGATATAAGTATGTTATTTTTTACCAAATGTTTATGCAAAAATATGCGCAATCTCATGCATGTCACACGCTTTCAAGAAAAGAGTTAAAAATAAATAATATTCGAGAGTTATTTTATATTTGTCTTTGACTTTTGTGTATATACATACTATTATATATCCAATTCAATTATTTTCAAGTTTGTTTGAAGCTCAACCTATGAAAATAACTAAACCAAAAATCAAATGGTATTTACATCAACTTGTGCTTTGAAATTATAATTTATTGGACATTTTTAAAAGTATCTATGATAAATGACTGGTCTCTTTCCTTTTATTGTATTTTATGTACAAACAAGGTACTAATAATATATTTTTACCGCCACATGATTGGTTTATTTTTAACACTCATTTGCGTTTATGACGTGATAATAGACCATCTATTTTGCATGATTAAAAGACTTTGAACGTTACGCTAAAACGGTTGCAGAATATGGCGTAAATATTATGTTTAGAAGCGTTTTTAAACAATATTGTTACATGTTTGCTCTTTGTAAAACTGCTGGTTTCATATGATTATTTTTGGTTATATTTTCTGGTACAAAAATAAATTACGTTTTACATATGCGCCATTTTTTCACAGTTATAAATGACATGAGTGATATAAAAAAAGAATGCTTAGTCAAGCTTACATCACAGATGCTTTGGTGCGCTGTATGATATTTTCAATCAGAAATTTTATTTTGTCAAGCACGAGTAGCATATGGACCGCGTCTAGCCGACGCGATCGAAAACAGATAAATTATACTCCGAAACTCTTTGAAGTCTGTTTTTTTACTTCACGTGATTTCGCCTATCTCCTAAATACGATAATATATACGATACGACCCAAAATAGAGAAATTATACTCAAAACTTCCTTAAAGTCTGTTTTTCACACTTCATGTGATTTAGCCTCTCTCCAATATACGATAAGTTGCGAAACGTCTTCTCCGTTGCTCCACTGCTATGTGGTAGTATATTCTTCAAACTTAAATTTTTTCTTCCCGATACATGCAAAATAATATTATATAAAAATACTTATGTTCGGCGAATCGAACTCAACGAAAAAGGGGAAGACTTAGACCTTAATTTTTACATGCAACTTTTACTTTTATTATAAGGATACATGGCATTTCTGAGTTTATTTTGGGTGCCAGACAAATATTTAGGCCAATATACCTTTTTTTATCAGAAAAATCGCTTAATATTTCTAAGCGAGGGAGTAAGTGATGGCGTTTGTAATGTACCTCATGTACAAAAACAGCAATTCAATTTGAGAAATTGATGGGCTTCTTTAAGTGTTTCCGGTATTCCTATCTTTAATTTGAAAAAAATGTTCTTGCTTCCAACTTTTAAAATTCAAAATTACGCCAAAAGAAATGTCAACACTAATCCTTATAATGTCATTCCTCTATACAAATTCTTTTACATTAATATATATCATAAGAGAAACCAGGAGATGCGCAATTTTTGTGCTAAGCATTTTAGCCCATATGGCTCGAATTGCAATAAGTAATATTTTTTGAGAAGTCATTTCCTCCCATCCATGAAATGATGAGCTGTTGGGAGAAAGTCCTAATTTCCATAAAATTTTGCAATTTTCGGTTCCTATTTGAGGTCAATGCAATTAAAAGCTGTCAGTACATGATATTCATGGTCCATTTACGAATTTGGAAAGACTATCTAAATCCAAAATTTTATTTTGTCAAGCATGAGCCACTGATGGATTGCGCCGACCAGGCACGCCGATCAGTGACTCATACTCAACAAAATAGTCATAAAATCCCGTCATCGAGCAATACCTCATCATGGTATCATCAAATCCGAAACTATTAATTCGAAAATGCACTTGGTATCGTTATATATTTATTACATTATATGCACTTGAAATCGCGTGTCAATGAAAGTGATTCTGATTAAATCATTCATTAGTTTAATAGTAATAATAATAATGTATGTAAGTATCATGTAATGTTGTATTAACCATTTTAAAGTGGTTCATATTAACAAATATATGTAATTAGAATTATATGAAACATTTCATCAGTCATACAACCAAAGTAAGCCGTTTGTCTAGTAGTTCGTATGTAGTCATCGTAAGTTGAGGAGCTCGGCTTCGATTCACGACAAGACACTAAAACAGGCTCATTAATCCAAGTCACAATTCACACCGCAAGGTCAAATAGCTTGCACAGTCTCCGCCGTTTATGTTTTCCCTAAAGCACTTGCCCTGTTCGACTATAACTGGCTGGCTCGGACATGGCCTTGCTCACGATGATCCACTCAAAAAAGTAACAGCAAAACAATCTCTGCGCGCTGAAAGCGCGTGGTAGTAAACGTGTCAACGTTTTCTGATATTCTGTTGCACACAAATCAATAGACTAGTGTATAAGATAAATCTGTGGAGAAATTGACAATGGCGCGCTTTGCTGAATTCTAGACTTTATATTTACAAAAACGCTATTCGTGAAAACAGGTGAAATCGAAATAATTAAATTCAATGGGCATTTTGGTCAGTCGTTCGATCGTTGAAGAATACCAGACAGGGATGCTTGGTATTTTTTCACCAGTCACCAGTTTCAAAAAGCACAAACAAGCAAGGATTGTGTATTTTATTTGATTTTTTATGTCTAATTTCACTAATTTGTGTTCGCTGTCTCAGGTCTGTCTCAAATATATCTTTTTTATTTTTATGCTGCGCGGCGCGATCCATCATTGACTCATACTTGAACAAAGCGTGATCGAAAAAAATATCTGAGTCTACAAAGACGCGGTCTATCTGTAACTCTGGTTTGACCAGATAGAATTACTTTCCGAGTTTCGTTGCAAATGAGCCGTCATCCAAATAATGAAGCTTGGGAGAAAAGTAATGCTTCTGTCCCATTTCGCTGAAGTTTGTGGTAATCCTACGGGGGGAATTTTTGTTGAAAGACCGTCAAGATATTGTTTGCTGAGGTAGAGAAACCAACCACCGTTCCGTAAGCTTGCCTGAAGCTTAATTTCTATTCATTGCATTATATTTCAACAACCCGGCACAATTTTATGTTTTCGTGGGCGGAAATTCACGATCTGTAGTCATGGGAAACTGCAATTGGTAATACCCGAATTCTAAGAAATCCTTTTGCCTGTGAAAAACGTATGTATTATTTTTTTATCAAAGTGCCCAAAATAATGCAATTAACAGTTATTAGTATGTCAGAGAAATACTATAAAATCTAGTACCAGCATTGATAGGATTAACATATAAAATACTGGAAACGCTACTGCCGGTCGTCAGACCCCTTCCTCAAGATTTTGGGATTTTAACAAAAGTATCTTCAGTGTAAACAAAAGTTTAGAGCGGCTTTGGCGCACAATCACTTTATAAATAAACTTATCATTTTTACCTTAACTGACACAGGGCACAGCGACTACAAAGGGCACAGTGACTGAACTACAAGCGGAAAACAAGCCGAACAGAATTGAAAGTCTTCTTGAAATTTTTTTATTGATTTTTGAATTGTTATCATACATTCTGAATATGTTACACATGTTTAATATTTGTTCTGGCATGCAAAAGTCACCCATCGACAAATTTGTGTCAATGACCCACTGACTATTTTTTGCCCGCGCTTGACAATACTAAAATTCTGACAAAGTGTTACCCTCTTTCTCCATCTGTTATAAAGGTGAGGCATCAAATCTTCTTTTAGTCTTCATGTAGGCCGAATGCTTCTAACCGCATTATTTTGTTTGCACACAAGGCTTTTTTTCACCTGTAAGATGGGCTGCAGAAGACAACATTTAATAAATGACTTCGGTGCGATCGCCGGTAAATAATACGATACGATCAATGAACAAAAGGGACTTCAATGAATAATACACGCTTTGTGCCCCGGCACACAGCGCATGGATTGGGGCGATGTACGACAACCTTTCCAGATCCTCATTGGTTCCACACTAAAGGGAATGTCATTCATTACTCTAGATAAATTTTTATAACTAGATGAATTGTAGTAGCAGTTTTTGGCATACAGTGAGGTAAAATTCAGGACCATTTTAAACTCGTTACACGATGCAATAACTTCCAAAAAAGTGTTTTTTCTATATTACTAAAACAAACACACGCGTTTTATATAGCTTTGGGAATATACCCCTGAAACAATAACGATCGACAAACTTTTTATCCACATCGACGGATCAAAAAGATGGAAGCCAAAATAGAAAGTATCTATTGTACAATATCGTTTTGCTTACCTTTAGTAAAGATCATTTTAGCAGTGACTTAAGCGGTTTATATATATATATATATATATATATATATATATATATATATACACTGTAACAAAAGTACAGTAAATTTACTGGCTATTTGCAGTAATTGCATATTTTCGAAGTTAAAAACGCCATGCTGATGAGATTTATGCCAATTTTGGACTATTGGTAGACCGCACTTCCGCGGTGCGTTCCATCAACACACCATATTGGGCCAAAAAAGTCAATTTTAAACAGTTCTAAACACCGCAAATCAAAATTCTGTTAAACACCGGTAATTTTGTTGCATTTTTTGTTACAATGTATACATACAAAGTTTTTCTTTGATTTTCATTCCAGAACTAACTAGGGACTAATAGGTAGGTAAAGAGATGATCGACAGTATGAATCAATTGAAACATTGAGATTCGCTTTGAGCAAAGTCTCATGAAAGAAATCATCTTAAAGCCATTTTCGGGAACGAGTCACTGCATTTCGAGTCCCTAGTCAAGTCGAGTCCAAGAGCACACGAGTTGCGTGTCCAAGTCTTTGTCCAAGTCAAGTCGAGTCGCAAGTCAAATTGAATCATGCATTTAGGATTTGCAGTTCAGGTCGAGTCGAGATTTGATTAATAAATCTATTGAACGGCAATGACAGATTAATTTGCAAGTTATCACTTCACAAGCCCACAATTAGAAATGCTATCTGATCATTATTGGATAGACGTACCCGAATTCCACAGAAGGGTACATTGCATGTTGTGCAACCTTCTGGAAGGTATTTTTTCTTCTCCGATGAGTCACGAAACTACAGGCAATATAGTTTTTTAAAAGGTAGGTGAATGCTATTAAATCCCAAGTCAAGTCGCGTCTGCATTTTTTTCAATTCGAGTACGAGTCGAGTTATTTAGCTAAGACGACTCGAGTCGCAATCGAGTTCCCCTTTTTAATAACTTGACTCGACTCGAGTTGTCTTAAATAAGTAACTAAGTAAGTATTTGAGACAAAGAGTAAAGAGCTATTATAAATGACACTATAAGCAGAAAACATCCCAGAGAGTACTAAACCGCTATGATTAATTTTAGCGAGTTTATCTGATAGATTCAGCTTTTCGTGTTATAACCACGCTTTAATGAGTTTCTAGCATTCGTATTTAATTAAATCCACCATATTGGATTTGAAAATTGGAATGACATCCGTTTGTTGGTCATCAAAGTACAAGTATCATATGGAAAAACATATGACTCGGATTATATGGTGTAAACTTGAGATACACTTTGACAAAAACTACAGTAAATTTGCTACTCATTTACAATAATTTTATATGTCCAAAAATCGAAACTGCCCTCTTGAATGAATTTATGACCGCCGAGGTGCGGTCCATCAACATCCCATGCTCGTCATTAATCTGCTGTTGTATGAATGTTGGAAATATACAATACTTGCAAATAACCGTTGGATTTAATGAAAATTTGTCATAGTGTATCAAATGACAAGCTGCATTGTTTTGCTAGCCTACGAAACGGCGCAGGATTTATTTTTACTGAATTTGAAAACGTGCCTAATTAATTGTAATTCTACATATGACAGGAGTACCTATGTAGAAGTGGTGGTTTTATCATCACCCAGAGCAGATACCACTCAATGTACTTCAACATAGTGGTTTACTTCTGTATGGGATGTTTTGTTATGGGACGCTTTGATTGCACCACATCTTGTAGTGGATCTTTGCTATTCGTGTCGCCGTTAGGTACCCATGCCGGATGGATACCCGGCATTGCAATGTTACAGAATCACGCTTTATTAATGCATAAATGGTGACGCGTATGGAAAATGATATTTCTGAGCAATACCATTACGCTTTACCCACTAGATTAGCCTAGCGGACATGGCAAAAGTTAAAATGTTATTATCCATACAAATGGTTTTTGTTATTTTTTATTGCTAACGTTATATAAAATATAAAGTATGATAAAAAGTTTTCCCCGGGATGATGTAATCCAGCGGGGTTCCTGGCTACCATGCCAGGGTAACGAGGCTTTAAAGTTTGTTAAATCCATTCATCAATGCTGTCCCAGCTTTGGATAGAGAGATCGTCGCCTCCTTTCTTTGCGTCCGATTTTGCATTTTCTCTGACCTTGGCCAAGGTGCCTTTGAAAATAGGTTTGGCGGTTCCGACAAGTTGAAGATCAGAAAAGTCAGTGTTTTCAGCAACATTGACTACTTGTGGGTTTGGGTTCAAGCGAGGGAATACAGCAGGAGTAGGTGGTCTAGGTCGTGGTGTCAATGGGTCGTTCTCAAGTTGATGTCCACGAGATGCCAAATACTTCATTAGAGCTTTTCTCCTTTCAGCCTGGGCTTTCTTCATCTCCGGAGTGGCGGCATTTCTAAGTTCCTGTGCTGCACGAATAAGATCTTCGTTCACAGTCAACATTGGTCTAGGTCGAGGAAGTGGTGGCAAGGTGCAAACTTTACTGCCTGAAGTATCTTTTGTCAATGCTGGCAATATGGGTACTTTTGCAACTGATAGCTGGTTGTCACCCATGCTGGCAATATCCTTAGCGGATTTCGAAGGTGTGATGTTGGTATTCATCTTTTGCTTCGAACCTTGAACAGATTCATTTTCTATGGTAACAATGCTGTGCTTGGTTTTTTGCGGCCCACTGCTATCAACGACAAGAAGGATAGGCTGGACTTGATTTTTACCTGCCTTATCACAACATGCAGAGCAAATATAGGAAATCTTGGAATTGCGACGCCATATTATCCAAGATACATGAAGTAAGATCAAAACAACTGCTGAAATAAACAACAGTATACCATGGATAGTCAACCACGACTGAATTGCATTGGCACATCCTCTATCAAATAGGATAGATCTGTCAACCGTCGCTGTAGCGTCAAAATCTACATCAGATATCAGCGTCGTTTGAAGAGTATCAATGGGCGCAATGTTAGCAAAACTGTAATCTGAAGTAAGACCGCAATCGGAACTGTTTCTACAGCAGGATTGTGGTGTCAAATCACGAAACGTTTTTGTACCTTCATCAACACTAATCCAATCTTTAGGAGATTCACTTCCACAACACTGAAACATAACCTGGGGATAAAAGTGTAGGATTCTATTCATAATTTGAACTTTAGCGAGTCCTGCATATAAAGTTAAATTAATATTAAGGGACTAACGATTGGATTTTATTGATTTTATTTGCAATTTAATATAAAGGTATAAATATTTTTTGAGCACAGGTGCAACTTGGACAGTTTTCATCAGTGTCACTGTTCAGCGAATCACGCATTGACTTTTGCGCGTTTTTTCAGGCTCAGAGATTTAATGTGCGGAAGATGCTTGCATGTCCTTACATCCTTGATATTCAAGCTGTAACAGATTAATGGAATGTTCTGGAGCAAGACAACAGCAGTAAAATATTAAAGATCAGTGGACGTAGCATGTATTCTACCCACCTGGTAGTTATCCATCACAGTTTTGCTTATGAACATAATGTCTGTCAAATCTGTACTTCCAGAAAGTAAAGAAGACATTGCTGAAGACATATGATTCCTCAGAGGTTCGTTCACAATAAATGCGATTCCACCCAACACCAGACAGATTACAATGACCATCCTCAGTAAAATAATAAACCAAGTTGAAGTTTTTGGCTCCTTCTTCGTATGATTGTCGGTAAATCTCCGAGTCCGATAAACCTTTTGGGCCCCTATTAGCCCAACAATCTGTAAAGTACGATTTTAATTAGTAATGCAACTTTTCAAGTCAAGGAGCTAAAAAGTGGTAACTCAAATGTTGACCATGCCGAGCATGAGTCACAGATGGACCGCGCCTAGACGGCGCATTCCATCAGTGACACATACTTGACAGATCATGTTTTGATAAAAATATTTGGATTGGGTAACCCCTCATTTTTTCACTATTGTAGTTCACTTGGTTTGGGTGCAGTATGTGTATTATAAACAAGTAAATGTTATAAACAAGTAAATGTATTTGTATTGTAAACAAGTCAATGCTATACTTCAGTCAAAGCCAAATGCACAATCCAACTAGTACACAAATCATTTGAACTTACCAAAAGAATTTCCAGTGTTATTGCAAACAAAACAAGGAAAATCCATGACACGTCGTTGAGTCCAGTGCCAAGTTCCGGTAGATATAAGATGCCATCCACACTCTGAAGTACATCAGAGTATCCATCCAGACTCAGCCCACCATAGTTGACAAGAAGTTCAATAACTCCCCAAGTGAACAAAAAACATCCGTATGTAACGCATGCAAGCAAGCATAAAATATATGCAAAGAATGAGATCTGAAACAAAGGAGGTTTTTTTTATTTCACTGATGAAAAGTCCATATTGGGGGCAAAATTCTTTTACATCGGTCCAGGCACTTAATCAAGCATGAAAATTGCTCACTGGGTCTTACATTCACTTAGATTCCGACATAAAACCCTGGAGTCGTCATTTTGAAATGTAAAGTTACAAGTAAGTTATGTCTGAGAACATATAAGAAAAACCCTTACTGTTTGATAAAAGTTAATTGCGTAATTTTACCTTTTCCGATCTTGTCCGAGCGAACTTTAGTCGTTTCGTTCGAATATCAACCGAATGATCCATGATATCGCCGATAAACCACGAACAGTTCGGGTTACGACAACAATTGATTCAATTTCTCAATTTTAGATATAATTAACGTTTGGTGTTAATTATGACGTAATAAATGTATTTAATATATTGTGATTCACAATATTGTGTTGATGTTACTCATTCACAAATTTATGCTCTGGAAGATTATCTAGATTTTGATCAAACAACTACATTGATCTGCAAGTTCTTATGAGATCGCAAAGTCCGTAGGTCCATATTTCTTGAGCGAGCGAGGTCAAAATTGAAAGTTATTTAATAATAACTATATATACCTGTATATTACCGAATTAAAGGATAGAATCAAATCCCTGAACGGGCACATTCAAAGGCGGGCGTGGAGCCATACCTCCTCGCCAACCGGAAAATCGCAGAATTGTTTAATACGTGCTTCAAAACGTACGAAATCCCAAAATTGTATGCAGTAGTTATTTCCTATATTTAGGCAGTTTCTGGCCCCAAAAAATCATTTTTCGGAAACTTTTGGTTATCTAGCACGAAATTCAAACTGTTTTAGCTTGACATATGATGAAAATGCTAGTTTTTACCGAAAAACTTTGCCGTTGGCGCACATTATGACGTCATAATTCGAGCGTCAAATTTGAAAAATTCTGCTTTTAAGTGCTTCAAAAAGGTGTTTCTAGATTTCTAGTATTTAACCAGTTTTGGACCCCTAAATAATTTTTCTGAAATTTCTGCGCACCTTGCTCAAATTTTAAGCTATTATGATTTGACTATCCATGATTAAAATGCTATTTCTTCGCAAAACATTTTGCCTGCGGCGAACATCATGACGTCATAATTAAACAACAGAAATTTTTTGCGTTGATAGTGCAGTTGTATTTAATTTGTTGTATTTAATGTAGCTCTGCTACCATGCCAGTGGAGTTCTATCTCAAACAAAACCGTTCTAGAGGAGCACAGTTAGTGGTATCTACCGCAGACGATGGTTCAATCTACCGCCTTTTGTTTCAATTGCTTTACCGTATTTTACGACAGGCAGTACAGTTTTGGGAACGAGTCCCAAACCAAGTCCAGTTGAAAAGCATGTTCCGAGTCGCTAGTCCAATCAAGCGCTCGCGAGTCAAGTTCAAAGTCAATTTCTGAATTTGTTCAACAGCTATAACATATAAGTTTTTTCCTCTCCAAGTTCCAACTCCGAATCATCAAAATTGGCTTAATCGGTTCGGCAATATTTTAATCAACACACCGTTTGTTCAGTATGAATCACTGGTGGAACGCGCAGTCGTTGCGCGATCTATCTGTGACTCATGCATCACAAAATAATATTTTCAATTGGAAAAACATAATTTCGTCAGTCAGTCATTATGGTCTGTCGCATGATTTGCGTGACAGCCTAAAACGCACAGTCAAGTCGCCTCTGTATTTTATCTAGTAGAGTACGAGTCGAATTAATTTTCTGAAGTGACTCGGGACAAGTCGAAACATTGGAAGGTGACTCGAATGCAACTCAAGTGATTCCCTGTTTTCATTTCTAAAGATTTCATATGGCATGAATACATTTGCTAATAAGCTTCAATGAAAGCGGTGGGACATGTATCGCTCTCGTTGGTATCTTTCTCCGGAAAACCATACGGATATAATCCCGTTTGGGGTATTGCCGCCTTATTGGAGATGGCACGTTTGGGCTTACCCCCTGTCAGTGTGGGGCCAGCAACTCAAACTTCTATCGTTGATATGCATGAGCAGATTCACTTTTATATAAAAATTTACAAAAATGAATTATAGCTTATTTATATAATCTGTGACTGTTGTCCCTTTCATAACATAAGGAAAGTATATACCTGTATAAATGTTTATTAAAATGTTTCACTTTTGAAGTTGGTGCTTACACCCAACACTATGTGTCTTTATGGTGTATTACGGCTACCCACAAAGCACTTTGCTAAAGAGCACCCTATACGGTGAAACGACAAAGCATCGAACCATCGGCCTTTACGACAATATACACGGTTATATGACTACCAAGCCAATCTTCATTTGACTTGTTCAACAAATGTTGCAATCTTGCCAACACGGTATCGCCCTGAAACGGGATTTCTATCCCGACCATATTTTTGTGAGTCATCTGTGGCTCATGCTTGACAAAATAAAATTACTGATTTGAATTGAAGAATGTTACCCCAACGAAATGCCACGCCCTTGACGATGTGATCCACGACAAATACTTGACAAAACATGATCGTATAACTAATTTCCTGTTTCGATGCGGTCGCGGGTGAGCCTCGTAACCAACGATTATTTAATGTTAGAAAAGCTCGTTTGGAGCAGCTTTATTATGCTTGAAGGTACTGGCTCGTTTGTAATACAGATCCGAAAAATGCATTCACAACCACCATGAAACAAACTCTTAATTCTTACCTTCTCATATCTTGTCCGAGCGAACTTAAGTCGTTTCGAACGTATATCAATCGAGTGATCCATTATAGCCGATACCACAAATAATTCGGGTGTCGGCTAATAATTAATACCAATGAAAGAATTTTCTAAATAAAATTGGCTGCGTATTGTGACGTCACAAACAATTCAATTTGTTAAATATCTCAATTAAAGTTTCTAGCCATGGTGTTATCGCACGTGATTAAGTCCAACCATTGTTTTTCTGTTTCAATTTTCAAACGATAAGAACCTCTGATCGCGAGTTGAAGTTTGGCTTGGAATATTTTCCTTTGGGTTCAAATACTGTTAATTCGCCATCAAATTTAAAAAGGCAAATAAAAAATTTAATATAGATGTGATTTTAATAAAATTACTTAGTTAAAAAGATAGTCAACTGTTTCCCAAAATAATAATATTATGTCATAAAACAGAATTATTTGTCAAATATATATTATAATTTCTGAGTAACTGTTGAAGATTCCCGTTCATATACATTAGGTGTTTTCAGTAAAACGTATTTTGCCCGATCTCCGCAACTAAATTCTGCCGTAGTATAAATATATTGACCAAACTTATGCAGATTTACATTGGACAGGAAATACCCTATTGTATCCAATAAGTGCCCCAACAGGAGGATTTGCAACTGTGGCCTAAGATGAAGGGTAATTTGGAAAGATGAAAGAAGTTTGAGTAGTTTATTTACAATCAAATGTAATTTATTAAAAACTTGGGAGTTTGAAGCATGTACTTTGATCACTTTCGCAAGGCACGATTTCATGGGTGTCAAAGATTTTTATAGATGGGGCTATTCAAAATATTCGATTCGATATGTTTAATCCTAAATTATTCATCTAATCCCCAAATTATTCGATTCCATTTTTTCCTTCGATTCCAAAATAACTTGATCCAAAATGTATATATTTTCAAAAAAAGTATTTGCAAAACTTGGTGCATTTTTGAGGGAACGTGTTTTCATTTATTTATTAAAATGCTTCTGATTCCAATATTAGATTTTCAAATTCTGCATAAAAGTAATTTCGTGAATTTTTATTCATTGAACCAAACTATAAGATAAACCTAAAAGAAGTCCAATACTCCCCCTGTTTTTTTTTAATATTTTTTTATAATTTTATAATTTGGGCCATTTTGATAATGTATGTTAGTTTTCTACATATTGTCCCACATAAAGAACCCATCAGCGCCTCGATCACCCAATAAAAATGCGTTTGGTAAAGCCCGCATATTTTTTACGGTTATTTAGCCCGGTACAAATCCAAGCTTTTCTTCTCTAAGCCCCGTGGAATGGCATTACGTACGTAGTAATATAATCGCAAAGTTCGAGTGTGAGTAGACGGCATACGCGAAGTTACAGATTATATTTAAGTAAGGTTCACTGATAGATCGAACCCCAAAGAAATAGCGATAAAATGTGAAATCAAAACACGTAAGTTCCAAATCGGAACTTCAAGCATAAGATCAGCAATCCCAGTAAAACCACTCAGCAATCCACTAAAACATGTATTGTTAGGTATGGGCACAGATTAATAGCGCCACGAAGGCACGGTTTAACTGCGGAGCATGCTCGACAAAATAATACAACAAACACTTATTTTTTCTTCTTCTCTCTCAGGGTTTACTACTGCACAAAAGTTAAACGAAAGATGCCTCGGAATCCAAGAGACTCTTTTTGGGAACAGCAGTGATCTTAATAATTAAGAAACCAGATTCGTTTATCCCAATCAAAGAATTCATTTTGCTAAGCATGTGCCACAGATGGACACGACATGCTTGGACAACATTTTTTCGATTGGGAAGCCTCAACTTCGATTAGGTCGCTTTTCTATTAAGCCATTGTGGTCGGTATCGGCATGCGATGAATTGATTTTTAATATAATAAAGTATATTCTGTTTCGGTTTGTGTATTTAATGCTATTGTCGCATAAAAATGAAAGTTTACGTTTTAAATCCACGGATATTTTCCAAGCTAATATATTGGTTAAAACGACATTAAAATATAAAGACAATAATGAAACAAATGTGATAAAAATAAGTTCATTTTGTATTGTTCAGGATTGCAAATTCGCAAATCTCCGCAGGTCACTCGACAGGTCGTTCTATTACGGTTATATCTCATGTTACAACTTGACAAATCTCGCAAAATCCAAAAAGCGTGCTTCTCGAATTATGAACGGTATTTACTCATTACGTTATTTATGTACTGTCTCATTTTACTGTAGACAAAGTTCATCATTGAGAGATATTCGATAAATATATGCCTCGTCGTACAGACAAGGGCATATTCGATAAATTGCAGAGGCCAAAAGCAAATCACTCTTCCCAGGCGTCCAATTTCACTTTATAATTAGTGTCCTTCAAAACTTGTTGATGAAAAATTCCATTTTTAATTTCTATACGATGTCACAAGTGCAAAAATGTTTAAATCGAGTTGGTAGATTAGTGATTCAAAAGCCCTCACCCAATAAGAAATTTTATTTTGCCAGGCATTCGCCACAGATGGGCCGCGTCATAGGCCATATACGTTGCTATGAATAGCAGATGATGATTTTTAAGATGAAGATTTGAGACTCGAATGTTCTGGCTTTTGCTTTTATGCGGTATTGAAGAAAATTATGTTTTTAGTAAATTTCTGTGGATTGGAGGCATTTTTAGAATATTAGCGAGGCAGACGACATCGTGGTTTGCTGAAAATAGCCAAATAATAGGGGTAAATTAACTGTAGCAAAAATGCAACAAATTCACTGGTGTTTGACAGTCATTTTAACTGACAGTATTGGGAAAATTATTTTATTTGGCCAAAAAAGGGGTTGATGGAACGCACCGCGACGAATTTGGCAAAACGTCTTCTTTTGAGGACATTCCGGATATTTGGAATGGCATACAGACCGAGAAATGTTATATATTACGTCATAGAACGAATTGTATTTTAAATTGTGCATGACCTGATGTTTCTCGGATTTATATCGGGGATTTTGTAGAAGAGATTCAAATTTTTACTATATTAACTTACCTCGTTTGTGAATATCAAGAAATTTTTAGTTTCAAGTGCAGTTTAATTTTATACTCCGTGTCTAAGTGCAACTTTCCCCATTTTTTAACGACAAAATATCATCGATTTTAGTCAAATTTAAACAAAATCGATTGCATTTTGTCGTTATAAAAGAAAATATTTGTTAATTTACCAACTTTTGTTCCTATGAAAGATTCACGATTGAATAGAGTAAATTGTTCTTGGAATCGATTCGAATCACCGAATCGAATCGCCCAGCCCAAGTTATAGATTAAAGGAAATTGCAGTATTGCGATTAACTGAGTGTCATCCCAACTAGGAATGCGACTTTATGAATCAAGATCCGAATCAATTCGAATAATTCGAATACAGCATTACTGCGATTCGAAAAGGCAATAAGAATATTATCAGATATGCTGCAATTTCTCAAATTTTCTGTTTAGCACTATATTCAAAGATATTGTCCATTTATGGAAAATTTTTCATATAATTTTTTCAAAATGAAAATCCTTGGAAATTCGATTCTGAAACAAATGATTCTGTTAAATGAAAAGAGTCAACCTTACCGTCACTAATGTAAACTTTACAACTATTTTTCAAATCAGAGTTCATCCTTTTTCAAATTTGACTTCAAAATAAATTCGGGATCACTTTAGACGTAAATTTTGATTTTAGATTATTTCGTTTTATGATATTTACAAATAATATTCATACCCGCTATCCATCAGTGAATCAAACTTGGGAAAATAATCTATCATTGAATCATACCTAATAAAAGGCGTTTTGGCAAAACTATTCCGATTGGGAATTCACTATGTCAAAGATTCTTTGTCGAATATGAGCCACTGATAACACTGATGGTGCCGAGTAGACGCGGTCAATCCTTGGCATCATTTTTATGATTGCGATGTTCCTGGACATTGGACAATAGCCCACAATTGCAGTCAATATATGATTATGCTATACCTAGTATATTATGTGATGAAAATATCTATTTTAAGAAAATGGCAACTTTGGAATTGTAGAGTAAGAGTTTTATAACATATTGTTTTTATACTTATTTGTTTTAAATATATTGAAACATAACAGAAACCATAATACAGTGACTGGCAATGTCAAGTGCTGTGTCATTCGGCAATGAAGATTTAAATATAGAATATATCAAAGGCATATTGTATATTTGACATATCCCTATTAAAAATTTACTATAGAATACTATAAAACTACTATAAAAATTTTATAGTAATTTTATAGTAATTCTATAGTATTTTTATAGCATTTTTATAGTAATTTTATAGTAAATTGGAACAGATTTACTATAAAATCACTATTAAATTTTACTATAGGATTACTTTAAAATTACTATAGGATTACTATAAAATACTATAGGATTACTATAAAATTACTATAGAATACTATAGGATTACTTTAAAATTACTATGGGATTACTATAAAATGACTATAGAATACTATAGGATTACTTTAAAATTACTATAGAATACTATAGGATTACTTTAAGATTACTATAGAATACTATAGGATTACTTTAAAATTACTATTGAATACTATAGGATTACTTTAAAATTACTATAGAATACTATAGGATTACTTTAAAATTACTATAGAATACTATAGGATTACTTTAAAATTACTATAGAATACTATAGGATTACTTTAAAATTACTATAGAATACTATAGGATTACTTTAAGATTACTATAGAATACTATAGGATTACTTTAAAATTACTATTGAATACTATAGGATTACTTTGAAATTACTATAGAATACTATAGGATTACTTCAAGATTACTATAGAATACTATTGGATTACTTTAAAATTACTATAGAATACTATAGGATTACTTTAAAATTACTATAGAATACTATAGGATTACTTTAAAATTACTATAGAATACTATAGGATTACTTTAAAATTACTATAGAATACTATAGGATTACTTTAAAATTACTATAGAATACTATAGGATTACTTTAAGATTACTATAGAATACTATAGGATTTCTTTAAGATTACTATAGAATACTGTAGAATTACTTCAAATTTACTATAGAATACTATAAGATTACTATAGAATACTATAGAATTACTTTAGGATTACTATAGAATACTATAGGATTACTTTAAAATTACTATAGAATACTATAGGATTACTTTAAAATTACTATTGAATACTATGGGATTACTTTAAGATTACTATAGAATACTATAGGATTACTTTAAAATTACTATAGAATACTATAGGATTACTTTAAGATTACTATAGAATACTATAGGATTACTTTAAAATTACTATTGAATACTATAGGATTACTTTGAAATTACTATAGAATACTATAGGATTACTTCAAGATTACTATAGAATACTATTGGATTACTTTAAAATTACTATAGAATACTATAGGATTACTTTAAAATTACTATAGAATACTATAGGATTACTTTAAAATTACTATAGAATACTATAGGATTACTTTAAAATTACTATAGAATACTATAGGATTACTTTAAAATTACTATAGAATACTATAGGATTACTTTAAGATTACTATAGAATACTATAGGATTTCTTTAAGATTACTATAGAATACTGTAGAATTACTTCAAATTTACTATAGAATACTATAAGATTACTATAGAATACTATAGAATTACTTTAGGATTACTATAGAATACTATAGGATTACTTTAAAATTACTATAGAATACTATAGGATTACTTTAAAATTACTATTGAATACTATGGGATTACTTTAAGATTACTATAGAATACTATAGGATTACTTTAAAATTACTATAGAATACTATAGGATTACTTTAAAATTACTATAGAATACTATAGGATTACTTTAAAATTACTATTGAATACTATAGGATTACTTTAAAATTACTACAGAATACTATAGGATTACTTTTAAGATCACTATAGAATACTATGGGGTTACTTTAAAAATTAATATAGAATACTATAGGATTACTTTAAGATTACTATAGAATACTATTGGATTACTTTAAGATTACTATAGAATACTATAGGATTACTTTATGATTACTATAGAATAATATAGGATTACTTTAAATTTACTATAGAATACTATAGGATTACTTAAAGATTACTATAGAATACTATGGGATTACTTTAAAATTACTATTACTAAAATTATATCTCTTACAATACATTGTTCTAATTCCACCCAAAACCCGCAAGCTATGACCAGTTTGATAAAATGCTCATGTTTTTATTGGGAAAAATAAAAAGCGGTACTCAGGATAATTGAACAGCATAAAATTGTATGGAACTAATAAATGAACACAAAAAAAAAACAAAACAGGATTCAAGAGAATATGTACACGGTGCAAAGAAATCAAAATAGCTATGAACAAAATTTTTTGGACTCTGCATTCAGCTTCCAAGTGATCAGTTTTTTAATCTTTTCAGGAGTTGTGTTAGTCTCCTTTACGATGTATTCTAAAAAGAAAAACAGTGATGTTCAGGAGCAAATAGGGTCGCAAAAACAATTAATTTGATATTATGAGGTATTGTTCAACACAAAACTACGTATATTTTTATGATTTATGAAATTTTAAGGATTAGTGGTGCACATTTCGAAATTTCACATCGTATTGCATTGCATCAGAGTTTCAGATAATTTATTTTAATTTTAAAGTTGACAATTAATTATTGAAAAAGGTGATAATAATCTGTATGATAATAGTCTGCACTGGACCCAGAATAGGGGGCATAAATTGCATTGGGAATTTTTTCAGCTCTAGATAAGAGAACACCTTTTATACACGATTGCAAGTCTCTCTCTTCAGTAGCATTGCTGTTGTATAGAGGCTTGGTAAATATTCAAATTTTTATTAGCGGCGACTTTCCCATTTTGAATGAATTTCAACATAAAGATTCAGGAACATTAAGATTGAAAAATAAAGTAATTCAAGTATATGCCAGCATGATATAAGCAAATACTGCAGTGTTTAAACTTACTTATCAAATTTTCAACATTAGGGAGACGCGGTTTTGTGACTTTTCCTTTGTGGGCATTCGACCCTCTTCCGGTTAGAGAACTTTGACCTAGAACGTCCTTTGTGTAAAGGATTGTCATTAATGTGTATGTGAAATCAGCCACATTTGAAATTTTGTGATGGAGAATAGCTGCTTGAGCTTTCTCCACCTCTTGTCCAGGCCAAATTGTTATCTGAAATAGAAAAAATATTGGTGATTATAAACTTATTTGGAGGTATTCCGATTCTTTTTGACAGATTCTGTGTTCAGCTTGCATTGGTTGCCTTCAAAAAATTTGACCTTTTTCCCTATCTCGCGTATGATTGAGAATTTGAAACCTCATTGTTTTGAGCTAAAATAGTGAATATTTCTATACACATTCTATTTGTTCGTTGACTGTTTTTAAGAATAAAATGAGAATGTTCATTGTGAAACTTCAGAAAAATTAATGCGTTTCAGCTTTCAAGCATGTGGTGCCTAAAATCAGGATAAACATTTCATTCTCCAAATATTTCTATATAATGAGACAGCTTACCATAGTGTTTTCCCTATTCATTTCCTCTTCTACACTCCGACTGACAATGGTATCATTCATGCCTAGAACTTGATTTTGAAGATCTGTGATGAGTAATGATGCAGCGGTAAATAAACTAGTCAACACGATTCCGGCCACAGTCAACATATGATAATATTCCTATGATATTCATATGATAAGATTCCTGATTTATACGGCATAAAATTTTGTTCCTATAATGTCCACACGTTGGTACATTATGCTGATACTGCAAGATCGTTTGGTCCCTTGCATTCTGTGTCAACTTTTTTATTTGAAGGTTTCAACCATACACTTCTCAAATTGTTTTCGGGAACACGTCATGTGCAAACTCAGATGATGGAAAGCTTTGCACTTTTGCAATCATTATTTAAGTTACGTGACGAGTGTTTAGATACTAATACCCCCAGTGCTGTGACATGTTTGTACAAAAAAATGATGGGTGAATGTATGAATTCACATTACAGAATCTCTTTGGGAAATGAATTGAAATTCTTCGGTAAACCCAATAACATTGAACTGTCGGCTACGCAACTAATCGCTGCAAGCAATTTCCTTGGGAGAGATGTTGTTTCACGTGCAAGAGTATACCATAGATTCTCCTTCAGTCACACATTGTTCACCAGTGAACAATATGCGCTATTGAAAAGGCGCAATAATAGTAATATAACGTTTTTGCACCCTGTGTTTAATTGTGGCACAATTGAGGGTATTTTTCAAGTTAAGGAAACTTTTACAAATAAGTTGCACACATTAGTAATGATAAAACCCTTCCATGTTAAGCGGAAACGTACTTTCTGCAACATTGAAACTAACCAGAGGTCAGATTTTTTCTGGGAAGTGTGGTATTCTGAAGTTGAACATGTGTTTGTGCAACATTCAGATATTACTGGTTTATGCATAAAAATTTCATATGATTGTAAAAATTACTTGGTAAAAATTCCATCCAAATTTTATTGGGATTAATTTTTACTTTGTGCATGTAATTTAACACTATAATTATGTATGTACATACTTCTATAGTGGTTATATTTAATATTTGATGTTGTTCCACAACCAATATTCATGTATTCATACCCTAATTCACTGAACGGGGGCACTATTCGTATTCAAGTTATATATGCTGAAGGCAGCATGCTTTCATGAACACTGGTATACGATCTGGGGAAAATATGCCGGATTGTAGTGGCGAACCAGAACTTATTTACTGAGATGTACCATACATTCAATTTTCATTGTGTTATTTTTTTTGTGTTTTTTTCATACTGTACTTCATCATTATCTTAATAATTTTTGTTTCAATTTCTGGATAAAACTGATATAGCTACTTTTATTTTTGACACAAATAAAAATTCTTGCAAACATCTTTCTTGTAATGGTTTAATGTCGGTACACAATAACTGCCAAATAAGCAACATCGAGGTGTTGCGCCCTCGGTGGTGACAAAGTGTCTATTAATTTGTACCTTTTAGTCGGCTTCTCCAGCACAGAGGAAATACGTTAAGAAAATACAGAGCCAAAATTACTATTGTATCATAGTATATTTTGCATTTAATGATCGAATTACTATAGTAAATATCTTCAGGTTCAGGTGATTCAGATACTAACAGTTGATCATTATCTTGTTGCTAAAAGATTTACCATTAAAATTGGTTGCTATTCTATCACATCAATAGAAGTTTATTATGGGGATTATTTTCAAAAATTTTGATATAAAATTGACTACTTCAAGTTTACTTTAAAAATTACTTTGAAAAGCTCCGATAGTGTATTACTATAAAATTACTATACAATTTCTATAAGAATATCACAAGGTGAAATCTCAAAGGCATATACTATAAATTTTTTTAAGTTGATTGAAAAATTTTTTGCTACTTTTACTTTTAAAGTCGATTACTATAAAATGACTTCAAGCTTACTTTAAAAAAATACTTTGAATACCTCCTATAGTATATTACTATAAAATTACTATAGAAATATTACGGGGCCAAATCTTCGAGTTATATTCGATAAATTGCTTTTAAGTTTTCTACAAAAATTTTTCGCTATTTCACTTTTAAAGTCGATTACTATAAAATGACTTTAAGTTTACTTTAAAAAATTACTTTGAATAAATCTTATAGTATATTACTATAAAATTACTATAGAATTACTATAGAAATATTACGGGGCCAAATCTTCGAGTTATATTCGATAAATTGCTTTTAAGTTTTCTACAAAAATTTTTCACTACTTTCACTTTTAAAGTCGATTACTATAAAATGACTTTAAGTTCACTTCAAAAAATTACTTTGAATAAATCTTATAGTATATTACTATAAAATTACTATAGAATTACTATAGGAATATTATGGGGCCAAATCTTCGAGTTATATTCGATGAATTACTTTTGAGTTTTCTACAAAAATTTTTCACTATTTCACTTTTAAAGTCGATTACTATAAAATGACTTTAAGTTTACTTTAAAAAATTACTTTGAATAAATCTTATAGTATATTACTATAAAATTACTATAGAATTACTATAGAAATATTACGGGGCCAAATCTTCGAGTTATATGCGATGAATTACTTTTAAGTTTTCTACAAAAAATTTTCGCTATTTCACTTTTAAAGTCGATTACTATAAAATGACTTTAAGTTGACTTTAAAAAAAGACTTCGAATACCTCTTATAGTATATTACTATAAAATTACTATAGAATTACTATAGAAAATATTATATTGCGAAATCTTAAAGTTGAATACTATAAAATTACTATAAGATTTCTATTAAACATAAAGCAATTTTGACGTCTAAAGTTCCTTACTATAAATTTACTATAAACTTAAAGTAATTCTATAGTAATTTTAAAGTAATTTTATAGTATTCTATAGTAAATTTTTAATAGGGATATTACACATCATATATATCCTACATACATTAACAAATATGAGAGAACAATTAGTTTTTTCTCGCTGGATGTAAGAACGCTATATTATTGAAGTACCGGATAAGTGGTCGAAATAAGAGTGAATGAAATACAATATTATCAACGATTAAAGAATTTTCCGAAATATGTTTTCTTTATATATTTTCTCCTGATGCACAATTCCACACGGTAAACATGTTTAAATTCTACGTCAGTCAAGATTCCTATACGCTGAAAACGTGTCATATGTGTCTATTGTAATTCATAGATAGAAGTGTTAGAATATTTCATACATTCGTTACGCCAAAAGTTCAATTTCTAAATATATCATTAAAATCAATGTATATTTCAAGTGTAGAATACCGACATATTGTCCAAGGAACTCTTTAGCGAAAAGGCTTTTTTTAAAAAAGTGATATTGACTTTAACAGAACAGTAAAATAACCAAAAATTCAAAATCATCTTGATGATTAGATTTATGCCAAATATATACTGTTCTTCAGACGCACTTCGAAGGGCCTTTAAATCAACATTTCATATTTGATTTTATAGTTTCAAGTCGATTTCAGATTATTTTAGTTTAGTTTTATTCAATATTACCAAGAGTAATTGCTGTCAGAGAGCGACGATTCCTTCGCAGTTTTGTTGCTGTTGACAGACATCTGTTACTACCGGACTGCACGTCTATTGATAACATGTGACACAATTATATTTTGGTAAATGAGAAATATTTAATATTTGTTCTATATACCCTGCAATCTTCTAGAGGGGAGATGTATTGGGAAACTAAAACAATCCATGACGTAGTTTACGGAAATTGATAACATATATTTATGATAAATTGTTAAAAAACAACATGGGGATTGTCAATTTTAAACCAGATGGGGGTGAGGGCTACCCAGCACCGGGTGATTTGCGTAAATAACTCAAACACAATAATAGGAAATTGCATACTTGTGTTCATTTTTTTGATAAATTGGTGTTTATAGAAATAAAAAAAAGAAATATTTCAAGCGTGAGTCAGAAACGGAAAGCAGAACATATAGATAGACGTTTGGTTTCGCGAAAACATATTTTTGTGATAATCGAGAGAATTTGAATGAGAGAATTTGTTAGTTGTGACTTGCAATTATGTATAAATACGGGTCGTATCTCCGAGACAAACCAGTAAATAAACTTGTTCTACACAGGTATCGAATACAGTATTAGACGAATCAAATTGTTTTATTAGAATGGGTCCTACCAATATAATAAATATATTTTCGAATCAATACGTATGATATTACTCGTTCAATGCATTGAACAGATTTGAGTTCCAATAGAAATATAAAGTACTGAACTTGTTTAGCCTGGCACGAGCATTGATGAGTCGGGTACTATAGAACGCACGTAACAATTTTTTACGTACTGCTTGCCATAGACTGTCAAACTCATTGCACCATACCGCGCTAGAAATCAGAAATTTTGAATTTGTCAAACATGATTCACAGATGGACCGAAACTAACCGGAAAGTGTTTTAACATCATATTTGTTGATTTAGGAATTTATATTTATTTTTCCATTTTTTTAGCCTAATTATTATAGTTGGTTCACAAATCGGATATAAAGAACGAATAGTAATAAGATGCGTCTCTCAAATGCTTGGGTCATATTCATTGCCTTTGTGACATATGTTGCTATTATTGATTTTTATGGTAAGTAAATTTTTTACTTAAATTGTTGAATTTCCCAAAATATTCCAGCTTTGCTATATCTTATTTTTTTTTATTTTTTATAGCCACTTCTTAGAGTGGATCACCCTGTCCAAGGCCCTGTAACAGCGGTCACTTGTAGACGGACAGGGTTACAATGACTGGAAAGATATCATCTTTTCCTGTTCGGCTTAGCCTACCCAAGTTATTACACCCTGGGTTGAGTGGTGGGCATGGATAATCAAGCCGGACTCGCCGGGGATCGAACCCGAGATCTTCAACCTGCGTTGCCAACATGTTTAATACCAATGTCGATTTTTAGGAGCTTCATGCCAAATTTTGACGGGCCAAATTTGAGTTGTATTTGTTATTTGCAATTATCTAAGTCTAAGTATTTAAAAAATTGTTTGCCTAAGTCATTGATGTAATATGTCTTGACTTCATCAGTGACGTGTGTGCAATACAGAATAGTTATGTTGTACCCCCCTGTTTATTCTATTTTATTATACTGCCTCGATTACCCATTTTTTGTTCTCTTCCGCAAGTTTACTTGGTATTATTCCAGGCATGTTGGTGTCTGTGTTGAATTTTGGAAAACGAACACCAATGTGCTTGAATGCTATGTGATAAATGAGAGTGTTAAAATAATTTCTTGAAAAGTGTCATCATTTGTAAGTGCAAAGATAATTATAGTTTAATGCAACTTTTTTTTATACATTTGGCAGGAATGGGTGATGGTTATTTGATGCCCAACTAACTGTTCGTATCGCCATTTCCCAGTCTAGAAAGAAATAAGTATGCTGCTGCGTACCCACATACAAATCTAATGCATTGTGTATTGCATTTCTGGCTGACAAAATAATAAATTCTTTCTCTCTCAGAAAAAATGAAATGTTTTTACGACAGATATGTCTACATTTTAGGGCTTTGTCATGGTTGTTTTTATAGTTTACACTGTAATAAAAAATGCAATAAAATCACTGATCCTTGATAGTAATTCTACTTGGCGGTATTAAAAAAATTGCAAAAAGTGTTTTTTGGACAAATATGGGATGTTGATGGAACGCACCGTCCATCAACAGTCCATAATTAACATAAATCTCCTCAATATGGCATCTTTGGGAATGTGCAATTACTGCAAATGACCAGTAAATTTACTGTACTTTCGTTACAGTATGGGCGAAAAGGTACTCGGAATTTACATCGAAATAAAAAGAATAACATTCAGTAGTTCGGATGAACGAAACTACGCTTAGTCCATTTCGCAGTAAAGGCATGATTTATGCCAAATTTTACGTTGTAAAATCACTTTCAATCAGAATTCTAGATTACCTGTGTATTTGAATAAGGGCTTTCGTAGTCTTGACAATCCCTTTTGAGCCCACAACATAACTCAATTTTGTTTTAACAGCGTCTGCTGCAAGCCTGTCTAAGCCGAGCTTAAAAGATAACTATGTGCAAACGAACCACACAAATACAACATCAACAACAGAATATGCGTTTCAAGATCAAACAAAGCATTCTAAATTTGTAGTTCGTTGTGAAAATTGGAAGAACGCTTGTAAACTGAATAAAGCGAAAACTGATTATAAAATGTCTTGTTCCAAGGCCGTGAAGAGGATGAAATACGTTAAAGGTAAATTTTCGGTTTATCTGCAATGACATCTCAACGAGCCATTCTGTAGGTAAAGGATTTGAACATAAACTCAAAATTGTTCTTGCGTGTGGTAAATAGCTACTAAAAGGAAGCAAAAATGGTAGATGATCTTACCATCGCCCAGATCAGGTACTATTCAATGTAGTTTACCATGGAAGTTAAGTTCCGTTTGGGATGTTTTTCGCACAGAGTGCAGTTGTAAGTAGTACATTTTGTAGTAGCTTTTTGATTTCCGTGGTCGTTGATCAGCTTCTTTTGGGCGCTCATTCCGACATTACTTAGAGCGAACTAAAAAAAAAAAAACAATTTCAGTGGAATAATGACAATTTATGATTAGATGTTGATCTTTGCATATTTCGCATACGTCTATTTTGAATAATTCCTGTTTGTATCACGGGTAAAAATATCAGAGACCGCTTCAAGGTATTCAAAAAGTGCTCTACTGTTATTCAATATTTTAGGCAAGGTGTTTTTAGAGGGGGAAAACCTTGGTATTAAGGTAATACAGTGTTTGCAAACATACGCAGAATATGCAATAAAATACCGAACACAATTTTTTTTTAAAAGAGTAATGATAAAAATTTTTTCCACAAAAATGCTCAAGAACGAAACAGGAGACACGTTTTATGTAAAATGACAATTGAGTAACCGCAATTACAAAGTAAAATTAAAAAGTAAAATTTGCAATCTTACGACAAGTCAAAATTTTTTTATGTTTTATATTTTCAGGAAAAAGAGATTTCATGGATAAAGTCAAATACTGTTATAGTTGCAGAAGATACGTTTGCAATGGAGGTGCAATTGTTGGGTAAGAAGCCGTATCGGAAAGAAATCAGATTCAGAAGATATTATCAGCAGAACTTAATTTTTTTTTCTTTATTGAGTGTATTTCTAGTTTATATGTTAGCCTGAAAAAAATCGGACTGCACGTGTTTGGCTAAGTATGGGCTACTGATGATCGCGCCGCCGCATAAGTACATTCATAACAAAATAACATTGCTTTTTTGTGTTTTATCTTTTCATTTTCTCTTCTTCAAGAAATCTTGTATAGCGTACGTTCTTAATAGGAAGCATTGGGCAGTTTGATGCCGTAATTCGAATCGATAAAAGCACAAAATATTCGAATCAATCGTAGATCGTTCACAGAAACAAAACTGGTAAATAAACTGGAATTACGTAAATAGGTAGAATAACAACAAAAAATGTAAAACCAAATTTGACTTGAATCGATTATATTTTGTTCTAAAAAATGAACATTTTTTCCCTCAAACATTTAAAATCATTGTCTTTAAGTTTGTTTATGCTAATATTAGTAATTCGTATCTCAAAATTAGTTGATTATATTAATGGTGGCAAGTTGTAGTAGTGAAAATGATATACTATATATACGACATTATTGATTCGATCCGAGTCGAAAAATTATCCGAATCAGATTCCTATTTAGCGATTCGTGATAAGTGGTTTAATTGTCAATGTACTTTAATATAGCGGCTCAATTCGATTTGAAATATTTTTCATCTAGTATTTCTTTTAGTATTCAGTATTTCAATTTCGCTAGCTATATATCATTGGTCACTACTTCATCATTAATAGTTTTGTTTCTAAGCTGGCTCAGAGTGAATATAAATAAAAATAATGAAAATAATTTTATCATACCCAAAATTGTTTTTATTCACTCTGCTATATAATTCAACAATACGATATAGAAACTCAGTGCAAAAAAGTCAAACTTATCAGGTATGAAGCACGGATCGATCGCGCTTCGGAGATGCGATTCATCTTTAAATCATACTTGACAATTTTATTTTTCTATCGAAAAATATTTCAGTTAAAAAAGTTCATTCTAATATGTTTTGTTAAGTATGGGACACCCATACTTGGCAACATATAATTTTTGACTATACTATGACGTCATAAAATTAAAATAGAAAATTGACCTGTTGTTAGGAATAAACAAAATAAGATTAGCTATTCACAAATTACGAAGTATTTCACTTTCTATGTTCATTTTCATTTTCCGTAATTGGCACAAATATTTTTTAAAGGAGAAATATCGCTATGTTGACTTTATCACGTACAACAACACTCAACTAACTGCTAATTTTCTTGATTTCTAATTTCCTTAATTTCCAATTTTTTGAAACAATTATCTTTATTTAGTCAATAATCAAGATGAAACATGTCGAAACTATTCTGCTATATCGGAATGTAAAATTTTCGGAATTAGTACCTAATTTTCACCAGCTCGAAATCGTTAAAGTTGGGTTAATTCGATTCAGTTAATTAATATGGTTATTTAGTGTAACCAGTGTGCTTTGCAATCGTAATAATTTTTTCATGATTACATATTGCCAAATGTGACCCAATGACGAACTTTCTTAATTACGCGCGTTCCATCAAAGGTCAACGCTTGTAGATAATTGTATTGATGTTGATATAGCGTACACTGTAACAAAAATACAGTAAAATCGCTGCTTTTGTCAGTAATTTTTTTTGGCTTTGGATTGTTGATGGAACGCATCGCCAGGGTGCGGTTTATTAACAGACCATCGTTGGCGAAAAACTGACCAACAAGGTGGCATCCTGTTTTGAAAATATGCAATTACTGCAAATAAACGGCGAATTTACTGCATTTTCTCACAGTGTGCGAATTTCATTAAACCTTATTCAATTATCGGAAATTAGAATTATTTTATTTTTTTCGCGCATTTTAATTCGCGATTCATTCCCTTCTCCCCACTGTATATACAATATTTTATTTTTCCCCTTTTTTATGAAAGTTTCATTTATTTCATGATTTCATGCACTAACCAGATGTTCCCTATTTTAATTCATTTATCTTAACAAACGTTTTGTGTATAAAATAAAGTCAAAGCAGTTAATCTGGGACTTTTGTATGGTTTGTGGCGGATGATGGAATCGTGAGGACGTGTTCATTGAAAGTCGGATATTCTAAAATTCTGATTACAAGGAATTTTGTTTTTGGATTATTCTTGAATTGATTCATTCCACAGTAAAATTATGATATTTGCCAAGTTTTACGTTGGGAAATTTTCTCTAATTCAGGAAAATTGACAAAATATGACCTAATATCAGTGATTTTGTTTACGTGAAATGTTGAAAAGTTATTCTATTCACATAACGAAGTTCGAATACCGTTCAAACTGAATTATAAGGACTAGTATTGCTAAACAAGCCTCGATGAAAGCCGGTTCTCTATATCGAGCTCGCCATTATCTCACTCCATTTGTACAAATCACTGATTCGACCTTGCACGAAGTATTGCTGTCCCATTCGGGCATTGCCACTGTCACTGTTGTTAGCATGCTCGACCGTATTCAAAGGCCTGTGATCAATATGAATGACCCTAAACTTTCTTTCGGTCTGCAAAGTTTGACACATCGCCCGCAACGTTGCCTCATTCTGTTTATTTTACAGATATTATGATGGCCTTTGTCCAAGGGAGCTTTCTGCTCTCGTTCCCCCGAACAAAATTTTTGATCGGTCAACAAGATTGGCTATCAATTCGCACCTATTCACTGTGGAGGTTTCACAATGTCACAAACAGTTTTATGCAAGAAGCTTTTTTCCAAGAATTTTTAAACTTTGGACCTAAAAGGCTTTAAAACTCGCGTAAATAGACATCTATCAGTGATGGGGGTTCCCTAGTTCCTATTCCTGCATTTCATGCAGCTCTTTGCGCTTTAGTGGCTTCAGGATAAGTTTCAAGTTTGATTTGTCTCCTGCGACCTTACTTTGAGCGAATTTCAATAAAAAAATAAAAATAAAAAATAAAAAAAATACTAGGTGAGGAAACAACTTTTGAATTTAGATTCGAATAAATTCGGCCTAGTCCAACACTTATTTCCGTGATTCGATATGATTCGACATGATTTGACCAAACATTCTGTTATATACCTTGCAATTTTTCTCAATGAAAAAAGTGTCCCGGAAAATTGCATCACTACTGGTGCAAATAGCAGATATCCTTGTTGTTCAAAATATCAAACATCGCTATTATTACCTCTATGATGTCATAATAACAATAGGATGACAGATTAGCAGATGTAGATGATTCTGCAAACTATTTTGATGTTGATTACACATACGTGTACGTGTGAAAAAAGGGGAAAGGGGTTGGAAATTGCACTACGAATATGATTCAAGCCAGAACTCATATCATAAAATTTTTTTCATCATTTCATCAACTCTGTGACCAAGGTCAAAGCCAAATGTCAGTTCTGCATAAAATCAATGGCTTGGAATTTAGAACCATTTTAAAATAATCTTCCTATATCTAATTCGTGACAACACAGATTTATTCTAAGATTATTGGTAATAACATTTTCTACTAAGAAAGAAACGTGATATGAATCCATTAACATATGCCACGCAGTTTCGGTTATTTATCAAAAATGTGACTGATTTATTAAAGTATGGCTGGGGGCGGGGTCTGATATGCTTGGCTAGGCTCAGAGTAGATCAATGCCTGTTTTGGATTGTAGTGAGTTACATTTCCTAAGTAGTAAATGACTTCATAAAATCATAAAAATATTTCGTCATTTTCGGATTTAACTATATATTGTTTTTTTAGATAATTGTTGAATTACTTAATTTAAAGGAAATAAAGCACAAATAATTACTTGTATAAGCAGCTATTATCTGCTTGAAATGCAAACCAACAACATTTGAAACCATACGTAGTTAAAGGAAACAATATATGAAATCAATGTAGTATATGAGACAATACTGCTACAAAAGTACAGTAAACTAACAAATCTTCGCTGTAATTTTATATTTCTAAAATTCGAAATAGCTCTGTTGATAAAAGTTATGCCAAGTATCGATTGTTGATGGACCGCACCTTGGCCATAATTGGACGAACAGCATCTATCGTTTTAATCTAAAATTTCTACAAAAAGCAGCGAATTTACCGCATCGTTGTGGCAGAGAAAGGGATATTGATTGCCGCGCAAGAATGTAACATGAATTCAAGTATAGAATGTATTATCTCAGGCAGGCAAAACAATCTGGTAAAAAATTCTTGTTTTTGCTTACGACATCACTGTTTTTCACACTTGACCATATGTGTGATTCACTCAAACAATTGGTGCGCCAGCGGATACTGGGAATGCATGAAGCGTTGTATTTTCGTCAAAACTGAATCGTTTATTGAATCATATGTTAAGGATAGAGTGCGGAATCAACCACAAAATTGAACCGAATTTATTATCAAAATATTTAACAGTCGATGTAAAGATGGCAATGACAATGAAAAAATTCAGTAAGTTTTATTTGCCAAGGAACTGCGCGATCCATCAGTGATCAAAAAAGTATGTTGGTCAACATTTTTCCCACTCGGTGAGAGCAGCAATAAGATAAACGTGGTATATTTCCTCATCAAAACTATTCTGCACAAGCATGTTGTAGATATGAGCCACTGCTGGATCGCGCTGATGAAGCGCGATCCACCCGTTACCTATGCTCGACAAAATGAAATTTTAGATTGTTTGGCATAGGCACAGAAACCGTTACTTTGGCTAAATATATTTACATATTATATAATATGCCGTGAGAATAAACAAAAGATAATCAGAAAATTTTTTTAAGTGATATAAAAACCATATCCCCGTATCAGTTTGAAAAGTGTTTTGAAAAGAATTCGATGATATTGAGGTTTAGAACAAAGTGCTGCATCAATCGGCGGCATCCGCTACTTTTTTCCACATTTGCCTAAAATTATAAATATATTCTATCACGGAAACATTGAATAGCCATTCCGGTAGTTTTGTTTATTTTTGTAAAAGATGGTCTTTAAAAAACGTTCGATAGAACATCGGTATCGGCATATTTGCTCATTCTGGGTTATCGTTCGTTGTCCATTAAAAGATGATTCACCTCCATTGCCCTTTTAACTTTTGTCAAACGGACACAAACCAAAAAAATATTTTTTATCAAGACGTCATTAGTCATACCTAGGGCTCGGCAAAACCGAGTCATTTGGACTTCGAATCGTATTCGAATGATTTTTTTGGAATCGGATCGAATCGTTGATTTCATGAAAAGAACAAATATCCCACTTCACTATTACTATTCCAGTCTCCATTATGATAATTAGGAAATATACAGCTACCAACTACAAATATTCGCATAAACTGACTTTAAAGCGATGTAGTTTCATTTTAACGACAAAATACAAACGATTTTGGTCAAAAAGGTAAAATAAAAATAGCAATATCGTGCGTGAACCAGGTAACTTTTAAAGCTTTGATGTGATTACAAATTGTTTCTACAGACTAATATCTCGATCAATATCACTTTAAAACGAAACTGTAAGAAATTTGGCGATATCGCTTCGACACTCCATGGCGATTTTATCTTTTATTTAACACGGCATTTATTCAGATCAAGGCTTAAATTATAGTGTTCAATAATTGCATATAATATTAGGCAAATATAAAAGAATAAAGTTTTTTTGGTGAACTGATGTATTAGTATTGGTATATTTTAATTTTCAAAATTACAAATACTACCTCACCAAAATATGAAAAATCAATATTTTCAGTTAAAAATCAACAACATCAAAGAATCGCAGTTTGGTGAATTGTCATTGGAGACGGGAAAATGAAATAATTCTAAGACTAATTTGATGAAAAATAAATGAAAAAATCAGATGATATAGATGATATCGGTATTTCTGAGTTTTTCTTGTTCAAAGTTTAGTCAAAATGTTATATAATACAAAAACTCAAAACAAGCCATAATGCCCAATCACGAGCTAATCGAAATGCTAAGCAAAGCAGCAGGCTGGTAGCATTTTTGTCGGTGTGTTCTGCTGGTAAAAGACAATATCTATGACTATAGATATATAGTCAAGAGTTGTTATGACCTACTGACAGTGAGCTAGTTTATGTTGCTGATATTTGGTATCCATAAGAAGCAGAATGATGTAGGCCCTGTACGTACGCGCTTCAGAATAGTTCTAACGTATTTCCTTTGTATTGTAAGAGGCGACTGAAAGGAAGCAAAGAAGTGATAGATGGTCTTACCATTGTCTAGAGCAGATACCAATCAGTGCACTTTACCACGGCGGTTCAGTTAAGTTTGGGATATTTTCCATTTACTGTGCCATTGCTGATGCACATCTTTTAGTAGCTCTCTGCTATGAAGTGGCCGTTAGTTGGTTCATTTCAGGCACTGCTTTCAGCCTTGTTCAGAGTGAATTTGAATAATAAAAAATGTCACAACACAATATTAAGAAAGTGGAGAAAAACAGACCTCTGAAACTTCTGACCTACAAAAATAATGCCTCACGATTTATTCTACAAAAAAAAAAACATTATTTAAAAAATGAAAAGTAATAAGATCATCTAATTTGGACAAATAGAAAACTGCAAGTTCGAAAGTTTGCATCTGTTTCAAAATAGCCTCATCCGGTAATGACATTTTCAACGAAGCAAAAATAGAAGCCATTTGAATAATGGGGACTCAATTATATGTGGGATTTTGATTTACGAATTCCATACTACCATATATATAAAAATACAATAAGATTGCTGCTTACAATAATTCTACTAGGTGGTGTTGATATAAACTGTACAATCGGCTCTTATCGCCAATTATGAGCCGCTGATGGAACTTAAATCACATCAACATGATATGCAACTTACTGCAAATGACCCGCAAAAATGATGAGTAAAACTGCAAATGACCCGTCAACTTTACTGCACTTTGTTACAGTGTAGACGTGCAGAGTGGCAACTACTGGTTTCACTGGTATAAATTCTTTCGAACAACCAAAGAAAACCATGATTCGGAGCACCCGAAGTAAACCAAGATTCAGCCACCCTGTACCATACCCTATCGCTCTCATGTAGGCAGTGGTATCTTCACTGGTCGATAATGAAACCATCTTATCACTTCATTGTTTTGTATTGCAACTTTCGTAACATACAGTAAGTTCGTTATTCCAATTTTCACAATCCACACGTACCTTATGGATTGTAGGTAAGGCTGTCCAAAATATTCGATTCGATTTGCAATATACCAAGAATAAATTATTCGATTCGATTTCTGAAGCAATTCGAAATCAGCAAAATGATAATCTTAAATTTTTCCAAAACTAAGTGTGGATTTTCACTTAAATTTTAAGCTGACAAAAAGCTGTCTTTATTCGTTTATTGCAAGACTTTTGACTCGAATATTCGATTCGATTCGGGACAATTATTCGATGCTATTTTGGCCACCCATATTTGCAGGATTAAAAAGATATATTGTTTTTGTTTCGTACAGACTGTACATGTTTGTTTAAAAAACAATATTTGAATGTGATCTTGCAATGATAAAGTAATGAGAAGATCTGATCCACCAAATATGACGAAGCACAAGAAATTACGTTCTAAAGACGGTCTACGGTTATTCTACGGTCTCTACCACTCATCATTTAACTCACAAACGTCGGGCATGAGCCATTGTCGTATATGTATATGCGTTAATTTTAGGAAGCAGGAAAGCAGGCAACCCGTGGTGACACACTCAAATCTATGATCGGTGGTAACTCAAACGGAAATCTTTGACCCGAACGAGTTTATTTTTAAGTATGAGTCACTGGTGGATCGCGCTGCAAAGCGCGATTTATCAGTGATTCGTGCTTGAATTTTTTTTTTATTGGGAACACGTGGACCTTCCGTACAGTTGCAGTTAGCACACTTGTTCAAGACGGATCAGGACTCGAGGTTACGATACATACGGCTTTCTTATATATAAGGTTTTGCATTTTTTGCTCATTATGCAGATATGTGTTATGTTTACGTCATACCTGAAAAACGAGATACCAAAATATGTACGCAATATCCAAGGACATTGAAAAAAATAATTTATCTAAGGTGTTTTCCTCCGTATATTCAAATGTAATATTTGTGGGAAAACCTGTAATTTTGTTGAAGCCTTCTAATCCGTTGGAATGTTGAACAAAGAGCGACCTTATTTTTGTGGTACATTGACCCACTATTGTTAGAAAAATTGATGGCCTTTGCCCTGAATATATTTTTCAACATAACCTAGTTAATACAGCAGCAAGAGACAGAATAACTCGAGTTGGATGTTTACTGTGAATCAATTACTCGGGAATATTTATTCAAGTTATCTCCGACACATGGTTGCAATAGCTGCAGTGTTGGATTTGGTTAGCAACGACGAAATAGCTCTTATTTTGTTTGAAAGACCGTGAACTTGCGCCTCATAGGCGACATCGTGTGGGACAAAATTAAAAATGACGCTCAACGACATAATAGGTGCAACAGGAAAAACATTGTTGCTCTCAAGTTTTTGTTCGTATTCCCTACCTGTGTGACAAATCACCCTACCATGCGCACTTCAGCTTGATTAAATAGGTTGCATTTGAATCCGCGTCTTTTCAATTTTTGGGTCGATCGTGTTAGGAATGAGACACAGAAGGGCTGTGGGCGCAGGTGTGTGGCTTTAAAGAATAACTGGAACTGAATTTCAAGCAACATTGAGAAGTCATGCCAACGTTATTTTTCCAAGAATCTCTAAACTTTGAAATTTGTTGCCTTCTCTCTGCTTCCCTAATTTGTTGTTTTCGTTTAAATGAATATTTTCACAAGACAACAGAACACCCGTCAGAAATGCAATAGTTTTAATATCAATCCATTTTAGGGATGCAATCAGTTATCCAGTTATTGTGCCGTGAGAATTCCAGGTATAGGATTGAGTGTTCCCGCAAACGGTAATTCACACAAATCCGGGAACCCCGTGCGTTTGTGGTGATGTATTCAATTTACTGAATATATATTCCCTGAAACGTCAATTCTCGTTAATTCTTTGGTACAGCTGGACAAAAATTGCGACTGTTTCTTCATATACCACAAATTAAAGAGTGAGATAAAGGAAGAGAGGAAAACTGCTTTACGATGAACAAGTCTAGAAGTTCACTTAGCATAAACGACGTCTATACCTGGACGAGATGAAGTCGAGTAGAGGTAGTTGGGTTGGGGTAGCCAAGTCAAGCACAGCGCTCAGGGACAGGTCAGGTCAGGTCACGTAGGGGAAGATGGGTTGGGCTGGTAGGTAGAGCGAAGTTGGCTGTAGACAGGCAGGTCTGGTTGATGGAGGTGGGTTGAGGATAGTTAGGTTAGGGGAGGTGGGTTGGGGATAAGAAAGTCAAGTTAGAGGGAGGTGCGTTGGGGTAGGTCGGGTAGACAGGTCAGGTAGAGGCAGGTGAACTGGGGATAGGTGGGTAGGTCGAAGTCAAATTTGACCAATATCGTTTGCATTTTGTAGTTGAAAATGAAAACTTTAGTCCATTCTATACTTTTTTGTTTCTATGAACGATATACGATTAAATCGAATCATGGAATCGAATTGCCCAGCCCTACGTATCACTCTATACATCATTTACATCCTTTCAATTGTTTACGAAATGCTTTCCGTGTTTAATTTCTTTGAGTTGACTTAAGCAAGGCCCTATACATCCAAACGATGATGGTTGGTGTCGATGGCAAGGCTTACGCACTCACCTTCTTGGCCGATCTTACCCAAGTCAGCACCTTATGGATTGAATGGTTGACGTGAATCTACCATCTCCAAAAGATTACCCCATAGAACTCTAATCGTTGATCATTTAGGCTATGGTACATTTACCGATGATTTTTTTACGAACAATTGGAACGCCATGCAAACTTACATTACTCCGAGGCAGGAGAAACGCCTAAAAACATGTCGGTATATTTGATGTCTAGAATTTGAAACATTCATCCCTAATTTAGTTAAGTTTCTAAAGAAGCTGCTATAGTATTTTTGACCAATCTTACCAACTGATGAATTGAGCCGCCAGGGTGCGACTCATTATTGACTCGCATTTGTAAAATGTGCAACAGAAACTTGAACAGTAATACACTGTGTGAAAACTATTAACCATTAACTATTTAACATTATTTTTCGTTGAATATGATCCACATAAGACCATTTTTTTAATTGAAATTCACTCTGAGCGAGGCCAGGAGCAGTACCTAGAGGGTACCGACTAACGGCCACTTAATAGGAAAGAGCTACTTAAAGATTTATTGCCAGCAACTACACTCTAAACGGAAAACATCCCAAACTGAACTGAACCGCCATGGTAAAGTGCAGTGAGTGGTATCTTTCCTGAGTGGTAATTTTTTCTTTATAAATAAAAAACTTGATAATAGAATAAGCCTTAGAGCCTTAGGATAAGCCTTAGAGCCTACAAAAAATAAATTCCATGAACTTTCATATGAGATTCAAGATGAGAACTCCGAATGCGGTTCATTTTACACTTTTCACAAGAAAAAGGTTTTTCACTTGTGTGAATTTTGCTATGGTCATGCTGATGGAGAGCTTTCAGGCTCCTCTTTCCGCATTCGATACACAAAAATGTTTTTTTCATTCACATGAATTTTTGAATGTTCTGTCAAATGAGACATTTCTCACATTTTGGACAAAATAGGTTTCTCTGTAGCATGCACTCTCATATGCTTTATTAATACTGACAGCTTAGCAAATTGTTTCAAACATACTGTACATACATGAGGTTTTCCCCCAGTATGTAATGGTAAATGGTTATTTATAGTACTTGAACGGACAAATCCTTGATTGCAAGTGTCGCAAAATTAACCACGTATGGACCAAAGAGAATCCTAACGCGACTGTGGTATTCTAATCTGGCAAGATTTACTTCGTTTACACAATACCCGCGCAAAAGGGTTTAAATTAAGCATACCTGCTACATTGTCTTTATTTTTACATGGCCCACAGATGAATAATCACCCGGTTGACTAACAAACTCTAATTTCAGGCATCGGGGTTTATATTTTGCACGCTACAAGCAAGGCTTATGACAGTACGTACTCAGCAAATGTTTAATAGGCGTTTAATATTCACAGATCCAAAGCAGGAAATACCCTCAATATTATTTAATGACTTTTCATCACGCTTCCCTCTACAGTCATTTCTAATTTTAATCCCCTGCAAACGCTGGAAAGTTTAGTATTGTACACATATAAAAACACAGCACATATTTAGAATCAATCGTATGACATGTATATTATTCGTTTCACTCTGCTTATCTGTTCTGCCGCCCGTGCTAAGTAAGTAATCACTATTATCAACTGTTTTGAATGCTAATATTTTCATATAAACGTACATTTGAACCGCTATATTAGTTTACTTAATGAGTGTTATCTCTCGAAGTCTATATATTGTAAAACAAGCGAAAATTTCTGCGGTTCATTTTTATTGTCTCCTATGATCAAGACTGTTACGGGACGAAGTTCGATACGATATGATTGAATTTTCCGGTACGATAGTGGCACGATTCATATTTTCAATTTTCGTACTTGGTACGGTACGGTACGAAGTTCGATATTTATTTCGTACCGTACTGTTTTTCCTACCTTCGCATTACAGTACATTCTTCTCAAATGAATTCCAAAAAATAATTTCATTACATCTATGTCGTTTCATAACGAGGCATTTTAAAATGAATTATAGCGGCTCAGGTATGACAATAAAAATGCGACTGATTCAATTTAACTGATTAGATGAACTATGTCGTATACCGGTTTTACTGTCCTGGGTTTTAGAGTAAATAGCATAAAACTGTATCACTTTGATCTAAGATGTTGGTGATGTTTCTTGCGGTGGCCAGACTTTACAAATAAGGCTGTTTTGGACATTGGTAGTTGGTACGGTTCGAAATTGCTTCCCAGCGAATCGTACCTGTTTTCGTACTAGTGCGGAATTTAGTATTATAAATGAAAAATATTAATCAAGCTGAATTTCGTACTGGTAAGAGGTTCGGTATAAATAAGAACGTACGGTACGGAAAATTTTCGAAAGGTACGTTACGAAGTTCGGTACAAAATTATTTTATTCATTTATTTTATTTTAAAGTACGATATAAATATTGTACCGTACCGTGCTACCACCCTTAGCTTATGATACACATGAAATGGGTCAAGTCCAAATCAACAGGGTGAATAATTTTTTGTTATTAGGGCTGAGGGGAAATTTTTTTTTATTTTTTTTTATAGCCACTTCTTAGAGTGGATCACCCTGTCCAAGGCCCTTTAACAGCGGCCACTTATAGACGGACAGGGTTACAATTACTGGAAAGATATGATCTTTTCCTGTTCGGCTTAGCCTACCCAAGTTATTACAACCTGGGTGAGTGGTGGGCATGGATAAGCGAGCCGGACTCGCCGGGGCTCGAACCCGAGATGCCAACATGTTTAACCACTAGGCCATCGCGCCACCACAAAATAATGATAAACTGCGATGTACGGGTGTTGTCCAGCTCTTGCTCTTATTCGGAAACGCAGTTCTAAATGCGCATTGTTATTCTTGTTATATCATCATAGAATATGTTCAGAAGTCTTTCTGCAAACATACAAAAGTTTACTTACCGCTTTTTGTGGGAAAAAGTTAAAAATGTTTGCGCTTTCGATGCGCAATTATTTTGGGAATAGGTAACTTCCTATTTTGAATTTAATGATGTCTCAAGATTTGAGACTTTGCACCGCCACTGTCTCCACTCATAGTAGATTGCAATGTCTTGTTTCCGGGACGTATTTGAGTGCTTCCATATTTCATTATTGAAAGCAGTGACGTATTTATAAGCTGGGATGCAAAGAAAAAAAACAAAACCTTTGAGGAGCTAAAATATGACGATGATGCAAATATTTTTTTTTATCTTTCTTAGCGTCTTATCATACATTTATGCAGAATAATCTCGCCAGGGAAGGTCACGTAACCACTAGTGTGGCTTCTTCAGTTAAACTTATGTAACTATGTTGTAATCCATTAGTAATACATTATAATCAAACATGTCACGATTTTTTCGATAAGATGACGATTAGTTGAAGAACAGTTGCTAGAATGACACTTCTGTTGAGCCTATACACAAGTTATTACATCTTGCATCCAAATGTATTTCTGTATTTACGAATCGGAGTTACCGGGAATTAAACCTGGAATTTTAAATCTTAATTGAAAAAAGGATAGATTATTGTGTCCGAATAAGTTATCAGTTAGCTTTTATTTTTTATATTTGATAGATGGAGCCTGTGTCACCAAAATAGTCAATGGGAAATTGTTCAAGTTGGAAATTGTGAGGTGAGAAATATTCAATGTAACACAGAAATACTTTTATCGCCTAATCCCACTTTTTACACTTACTCAAGATCGCATTGATCAAGCTGGAAGAAGCGCCCAAACTAAAACAACCAAGGGACACTTAATTGCTCTGTAACACCAACAACTGCACTATATTTTCAGAAAAACGATAGATCTGGTGAAAATAAGGTTTCATTACTTTAGAGTATAAACTTTTTCCATACTGAGGATTCATAACATCTTTTATTTAGAAAAAGCTACATGATGTATTTCAATGTAATGATTATCGATAAAACCTAGTCAATTTATTTATCATTCCTGATGACTGAAATCCGATACCAGACAAAAAACCGACGAACTGTGATAAAAGTGAACTAATTTTTAAGTGCTTTTTTTTTCAAAATTAAAAATTATTTTTTTATGAATTCCTTAGCACTTCGCACTTCGGCGTGTCCCGTTAATCCCCAAATTACGAAATATACAAAATTGCTGTCAAAGATCGGCGATTTTAACTTATTTTCAAACGATGTAACTAAAACAACACATATGTAGATTAAAAGTTACCTCCTCACACGAGTTTTTAACAAACAAGTGATTTCTATTTCCCTTTTAACTCATCATCAATTCACATCTTAATATTATTTCACAGAAATTGCCAGATTAATAAGAGAGGAGCCTTGCAATGAAAGAGAAGCAACGAGGTATGTTTTTATTACTTTTTATATTCCCTTTCCCTTTCCATTCCTTTTTCTTATATGTCTCTCTTTATCTCTATGTCGCCCACTCCCTTTCATCTGTTTTGTCTATTTTTTTTTAATTTCTTCCACTCTTTCTCATTTCAACTAACCGTCTTCTCATATCGACCGTGTGTAAGAACAATTACTTTTAGGCTTAAGGCTATAGGGAGCGCGTGCTATTTGCATGTTTTTAAACCTACTTGGCTACTTTTCTGATATCTTTTTAGTGTAGGTTAACTATTAAATGTATACATGTTTTAAATGTTAAGGTACAGGCTTTCAAATAGCCCTAGCGTATTTTATCGTGTCATAAGAGACGACCAAAAGAAAAGAAAAAAGTAGTAGATGGTTTTACAACCGCCCACAGCAGATACCACTCACGGCAATTTACCATGGTCGATCAGTTCCATTTCGGATGTCTTCCACTTAGAGTGCAATTGCCCGTTCTACTTCTTGTAGTAGTTTTTTGTCATTAAGTGACCATTGCTTTGTTTTTTAAGGGAGGGAATTTCAGTATCATTAAAAATATAACAACGTGTGAATGTAATAATATTAAAAGTATAAAATAAAACCAACAAGTAGGAAATGTTGAAACGAAACATTCCAGTAAATATTTGTGGGTAACTCCATCCTATATTAGTCACGTTTTGTCGTACATAGACTTTCGAATATTTTAGTGAATTCTCTTCAAAATAATAAACTAAAATAAAAAAAAAAGCTGTACTTTCTTGTATCAGTTTTGAAGTCCTCAAATCTCGAAATTCTGGAATTCAATTTAAATATTCAAAATAAATACTATTACTTTGCTTCTTATCTGTTTTAAGTAGACAGCATTGACAATGTCATCATTTCGGTCCTAATTCATTCATCATTTCTTTCATAAGTTAAAAGTCTAAAAGAGAAAAATGCGATCATGAACACTTGGTGGACTTGGCTATTATTACAAAGTATTCAACAAGGAAGGCAACTATGGAACAGCGAAATCAAACTGCCTGGGATACGGAGCAAATTTGGCAGCTGTTAGGATAAGGGATCAAGTGGTTTTCAGGTTTGATGTTTTAAGTATGCATTTGACACTGTATGAGTCTTCAAGAACCAAAATTGAGTTAAATAAAAAATTTGGAAATCAATTTCGAATCAAAGTTCGCGAAATTGTATGGAATTACCATTCCCATTAAAAAATACCGCATACCGATTTACACATCCTGATTTTGTCAAATTCAAGTCACTGGTGGTTCGCGCTAACATGAGCTGGTTTATTTCTGGTTCATATCTAACAAATATAACATTACTCACAATGAGAGTAAGAAAGAGAGTAAGATATATACAATGTATAAAAAAATATGCATTAAAGTATGGGAAAAAATAAACTTTTAACAGAAAACTTTTTCCCCTTTTTTCACTAAACTTTGTTGCTTTGTAGTGAACTTGAATCATTTGTCAAGTACTTGGATTGGTTTGGACGACATACAAACAGAAGGAAGATTTATATGGTCGGATGGTGTCGTTGCTGAAGCTAGTAATACACCTTGGCATGATAACGAACCGCGCAACTTTAGCAATGAAGATTGTGTTGAAACGAAACCTGAAGTCGGATATGAATTGAATGATTTTGTATGTTCTCATACCTTCAACTATCTTTGTGAAATAAGCCTGTATTTACCAATACACGATTAACAAACAATGGCCGGAGAATATTCTTGCAGAAAGTGAATATTGAGCAAGAAAGTTCAGCAATACCATAGTAAATAACGAAACAGCAATATTTATTTTCTCGCAATGAATCGTGCTCCATCCGATGTTCTTCTAATAAGAAAAAATAGGAGTTAGTCCCTGGCTTTACTATAAGTAACGAATATGTAAAAAATGAGAATGATAGTTATGCACAACAATGATGATTTTTTGTCGCGTAAGTATTCGATCAGTGTGTGTATATATTTTATAGACTTATTTTGCTAGTTGACATAGTGATACAAACCTTATTCTCACCAAACCCGTCCTTATTCCTGAAATTATAGAATTACAGGTTATTGTTAAGAAATCAGCTAATTAAGACATCTCTACCCAGAAATGATATTTTGCAAAGCATGCGCCACAGATTGAGGGCCACGTTTTGAATCTCCCTAAAAAGCATTAAACTATCAATGTTTTTTAAATAAACTTTTTCCGCCTAAAATTTAATATGTATATTATTTAACATAAATCGAGATGAATTACGAATCAATCTCAGAATATGGAACGCCAATTTCTGTTCGGTCATATTTCCGTATTGCCGTATAAGTAGCGACTTGAAGGAAACAGAGACGAGATAAGACAGTGATCAGAGAAGTGATTTGACCGTTGCTGAGAGCAGATACCATCCATTGTGCTTTTGACAGGTTAAGTTCTGTTTCGAATGCTTTCTGTCTATAGCCCTGTTGCTAGTATTACATTTTGTAGTTACTCTATGTCAGTGAGTAGTTATCGGTTGTTTCCGTTTGGCCGTTGCTTTCAGCCTTTCTTATATCGGACTCCATTAACTAAAAAGGAAGGTATAGTTAAGAAATGGTAGTATTCTATATTACACACTTAATTAAATATTTCTCGCTTCACAATGTCTAACTAGAACTATTTTGTTTCCGACTCTTCTGGTTACACAAACTCCGTCTATTAAATGTAGGAAGTAAAACCAATTTTTTCTTTGGACACGATGGACTTTAATATTTGAAGATCCCGAGTTTTATTTTCAGTAAAGCAGGCTCGTGAATACAGGTGCGCAGTAGTGTGGGCAACCTAGGTTTTTGTTTAAAGTAGGTAAACCAGGTTAACTAGATATTCAATATTTGCCTGCAGTTAGGTAATTTTTAAGATTTGAAGATTGAAATCACAAATGGTTACTTTTAAAAGATCTTGTAATAATGACAATAAGGCTTACCTAGTTTATTATACGATGTGTATTGTTCTATCAAACCAGGTACCTGTTCGAAATATAGGATAAAGTAACTATTTTACTTCATAAAACAAGGTAAAATCATTAAATAAAAAATCAGTGGACTACGTATACCCGCTAAGCCCGGTACTTTTATCTAGAATTTCTAATACTAGTGCACACTGTGACAAACGGTGTAGACTAGAAAGTTTCTGCATTTTCCGCAACGGTTCTTCAATAATTAGAGACTTCCAATTGCAAAAATTTTACAGGATATTTTTTATCATAATGTATCATTATGAATTACAATTTAGTTGATTGAAGAAGTCACGACAATGGTTACGCGAACTTCCCTGGCGAAATTATTATACATAAAATTACGACAAAACGCGAAAAAAGATAAGAAAATACTAATATTTATGCGGCGTTTATCATGACGTATAGTATGATTCCAGGCACTTATGTATGCACAATATCATGTTTTTGCTAAAATCTCGCATCGCTGGTATACTTATTTAATAGTATATATTGCCAGTATACTTATTTATCGTAGCCTTCAAACCTAAAAAAAAATCAAATCAAATCAAATTTTTGGATTTACATATTTCCAAAGTTGTTGATAAGGAATTCGATATCGCGCTATATAACTGAAGCGTCTCAAAATAATTGCTTTTCTTATGTTTGGGCTGCATTAAACACTTATCAAATAAACAGAAATAAATTTTAAACGTCCACCACAACCACTCAGCTACTATAGTTGTACGGGAAGTTAACTTCTCTGTTAATCGGGAGCCCGTACACTGTAACAAATATCATTGCTTTTTGAAAGCAATTTTACTTGATGAGATCGAAAGAAATCTCTAATTTCTGTTTTATTTTTTGCCAATCTTTTTTTTTTTTTTTAAATTCACACTACAGTGTCTAAGAGCAACAATTTTCATATTTTAAGGGCATTTTGGTCAAATTTGACAAAAATTGATAGCATTTTGTCGTTAAAAATGAAAATTCTAGTTTTTTAGCAAGTTTTTGTTACTATTCCCTACCTGTGTGACAAATAACCATACCATGCGCACTTCAGCTTAATTGAATAGGTTTCATTTGAATCTGCGTCTTTTGATCTTTGGGTCGATCGTGTTAAGTATGAGCCATAGATGGGCTGTGGGCGCAGGTGTGTGGCTTTAAAGAATACCTGGAACTGAATTTCTCGCAACATTAATTGAGAAGTTATGACAACGTTATTTCTCCAAGAATCTCTAAACTTTTTTTTTCCTTCTCTCTGCTTTCCTGATTTGTTGTTTTTATTCAAATAAATATTTTCACTAGACAACAGAAATGCAAAACTTTTAAAGTCAATCCATTTTTGGGATGCAACATATCTCTGTGCCGCCGAACCAGTTATTCAGTTATTTTGCGGTGAGAATTTCAGTTATAGGATTGAGTGTTCCCGCAAACAGTAATTCACACAAATGGGCATTGTGTGGTTACGTCAAAGGGGGGTCATCGAGGCTGAGAATTCAAATCTTAACTGACACTTTCTCTTTCATAGCTCGAAGTCCGGGAACCCCGTGCGTTTGTGGCGATGTATTCAATTTACTAAATATATATTTCCTGAAACGTCAATTCTCGTTAAATTTTTAGTACAGCTGAGCAAAAGTTGTGACTGTTTCTTTATATACCACAAATATGAGTGAGATAAAGAGAGGAAAAACGGCTTTATGCTGAATAAGTCTGAAAGTTCTCTTAGCATAGACGACGTCTATACCTGGCCGAAATTTTCAGGTAGTTGGGTTGAGGGTCAGGTTAGAGGGAGGTGGGTTGGGGTAGTCAGGTAGATGGAGGTGGGCTGGGGTAGCTCACAGTCCAATTTAACCGACGTCGATTGCATTTTGTTGTTAAAAATTAAAACTTGGTCCCCTGAACGATCCACGATTGATTCGGATACTTTGTGCTTCGAATCATCGAATCGAATTGGATGGAATCGCATTTCTTGTAGATGAGCCTCTGAGAAGTCATATGTCGTGACTATGCTGTTTCTGTGAATGCATCACCTAGATAGAGATTATGGACCAAGAATGTGATTGAAAACTATCAGATGAATATAAATATAAAGTATTGAGTTTTACACTCGTAATAACGTTAATATGATTTAAATGATTGCATCAAATTATATTTCGAACTGTAGACAGTGTTCCAGTGTTGCGGAAGTCAATCTCCGAAAGATTGGAATATTGTTGATGAAGAGATGAACACAGTTCGTGATTTGATGCCACAATCCTGTTGCAGTCTCCTATCAGATTAGGGTAACGTGATATCTTGTGTTCTGATGTTTTTGAAAGTGCTAAGAATTAAGAGGATGTAACATTGCAATTCAGTCATGGCGGACTATACATGGTATATTTTTGTTTATTTCAACAGACCTTCTGATTTTACTTCATGTATTTTGGATAGTAGGTGCCGGAATTCAAAGCTTTCATATATTAGCTCCACTTGCTGTGATAAGTCTAGAAATAATCAGGTCGTGCCAACCGTCTTGTAGTTGACAAAAGTTTACACAATATCAGCAATCAGAATATTGTTGTTGTTGAAAATGAAAGAACTAAAAAACTCAATGGTAGCAATAGTTATTGTTCAAAAACTGTCACATTTTCTTATGTTTGGGTGACAACCATTTTTCTTCAATGAAAGTTCCTGGATTATCATCATTCCAGAGTTCCAAAAATCCATAGTTCGATCGAACTTCAGACATTATAATTTACCCCCGACAGATCGTCCTCCCCCAATGATAACTATAGACCGTGACAAAATTCTACGAGCATGTGATATGAGACAGAAAAAGACTCCCGGATTGAGAAGATCCACAAGAGCAAAGCGAGAATGCCTCAAATGATTTTTTGAATCACGAGGTTGATTGTTGATCAAGAGCCTTTGAAGCCAAAGATATCTTACGGCTGCATTTCCTCGCCTGGAAATAAAAATTCGTAACGCCATCTCTGTTGAAAAACCTGATTTCATGGATTTAAAATTAATTGGTCATGCCAAACCTATTTTCAAAGAAACATTGGCAAAGTTTGTTGAACCCGCGAATGTGAAATTAAATAAAGGAGGCGAGGATCTCTCCATTTACAGTTTCGATAGTATTGATGGAGGAAACTTTTTTGTCTTCTATTAGAACTAGAAATTAATATGTATCGGATAATTATGTTTGTCTTGAGTGTTTTCATTTTGAAGTTGTGGGGAGAACAGCGATAAAAATTGAGCATGGCACGAAGCGAGTTCATAAGTTATGAAATTTTGTTCGCCTATCTGTAAAACGATACTCGAGAAGAACAATAATAACTGCCGAATATTCAAAAGAAGACATTTTTCGGAGGTTTGCGCCCTTTTTTACCTGAGATGATCAAGCTAACGTATTACATCACAACAGGTCAAAGTTCATAATCAAAATCCAATATTGACGACGAATGAAAAAAAACAAAATCAATGGGCAAATCAAGATGCACTTTGTGATTATAGTTTAGCATTGTGGGAAAGGAATGCTTATAATGCCTTGGTTCAAACTGTTAGATTAAAACCTCATAGTTCTTCTCAAAATTACTGCGGCAGCGAGGATATTCATATATCTTACAAACCTCGTCCCTTCGTAACGATTCCTAGGCTTGGGCTTAAGATTATCTTAAAAGTATCAACATCAATGTCCGTACGTTTCGAAAGTAATGTATTGTCTTTTGTGACGTATTTGCATGCCTTGTAAAATATTGCAGTTTTTTGCAGTTTGAAATCCACGAAGATATATCATTCGTGAAGGTATAAATAAAATTAATTAAAAAAGACGTAGGGAAAACAACCGAAGCGTTTGATGTGATATTGTGGTCTGCACTTGTACGCCAACAACCGATGAGTAAGCGAGACAGGAAAAGCTCATTTTGAATTTTGCTAAAACAACAAAGAAAATTCAAAAAATAATTTTAAACCCTAAATAGAGTTTAGAACATGAAAACAACATATGTATTTTACAAATTACACAATTTCCATATTCACGATACAAAAACAAACATATGTGTCTGTCTAAATGTTTTTCGTTTGGAGTGCAGTAGCTGGTCTTTTAGAAGCTCTTTGCTATTAAGCGGCCGTGAGTTGGTTCCTATTAGGCACTGCTTCCGGTCTTTTCTCAGTGAATTTCGTTAAAAAAATGATATGCGTGCTTCAGAATTGCTCTTACGTATTTCGGCGTGTCTTAAGAAAAGGTAGATGGCTTTACAACCACCCGGGGCAGATACCGCTCACTGCTCTTTACCATAGTGGTTTAGACGTTTCGGGAAAACTTTTCCACTTAGAGTACAGTTGCTGGCATTTCATTTTGTACTAGCTCTTTGCCGACCAAGTGACCATTGGCTGTTTTCCTTTTCGCGCTGCTTCCGGCCTTGCTTAGAGTAAAATTAAAAGAAAAATTATATTTTGTTAATGAAGCTCAGATTTTTTATGTTGTCACTCTTAAAAGAGAAATGCTTTCTCTCCAATAGGAGTTATTTTGTTAAAACATCTTTTGTTAGTGTGAGTCGATAAGACGTGGTCCAAATGTGGCTCGTGCTTGACAAAGTATCAAATTTCTGATTGGGCAAGGTCTACGTCAGGATGTAATAAATTACGCGATGGAGTAAACTTACCTATTATCCCCGTATATGGTAGTGAATTTAAATTTTATATACCGCTCAATATTTACTGACAAATCGATTTATTAGTAAATGTGTGATTTATTTTATTTTCTCATTTACAAAAGACTTTTTTCAGATTAATAAGATGATATATGAACGTTTTTACAATCCTCCCCCGCGGCGTCAAATGAAGTCATTTCATTTTTGTCTAGACTTATGTCATAAAACATTTAAAGATTAAGCAATGGTGACTTAACATCTCATTTTTAATTACAACCACTTCAAAAGAGGCAATTTTACTGAGTTATAATATTCATTCAAAATTAGTTACTATTGGGTCACGCTTTAAAATTATTTTTTTGTTGCACGAATAAAAATGTATAACAGAAAAAAGAAACTTTCAGCTAAGTTCCGGCTAAAAATTTGTATAAAACAGCCTTTCCTTCAAAAAAAAAAAAAAATTAGTGCTAAATGTGGTAATAGTAATTGAGTCTCAAACTTTAAATTATTTTTGTTTCGGAATTGCTTGGGATTAGACAAGGATGAAAATAAATATAGTCTTTTTGATTAGCTTTACTGTTTTGTTCCTCAACGTAACCTCAAAAGAACAAGCAAAAGGTATGCCATTTTTATCAATCGAAAATGTGCCATGCCTCGAAACTTTAAAATCGGTAGAAGGAAATTTTGTACTTAGTACTAGGTTACCTAGTTGGGCATATGTGGCATAGATCTATCGCAACGCTGAAGGTTACGCGCGATACTAGGTTCTGTGTAACAGAAAACTATTCTTGCGTAAATAGGTGAATATCATAGTTCTGAAGCAACACCGTAGAGAATTATCCGCTTAGAATGAGTTATTGTGCTAATGTTGATGTTCAATACGACAATTATCCTCTTCTCTATAGAACGATTGCACAAACCGTACGTATAATAAATATAGATAAATAAAACCTCAAATAGCCGTCATTGTTTCAGTTACTATATGTAAGGCTTTGAAATAGTCCTATCGTATTCCCTGCGCGCGACTAAAATGCGACAAACATGAAGCAAAGAAGTTGTAGATGATTTTACCTCTCTCTCCTTGTGATGATGATCTCCTTGTACAGATACCACTCACTGTACTTTACCAAGACGGTTCAATTCCGTTTGGGATGTTTTCCGTCTAGAGTGCAGTTGCTGATACACATCTTTTAGTAGTTTTTCGCTATTGAGTGGCCGTTAGTTGGTTCATTTCAGGCACCACTTCCAGCCTCGATCCAAACGAATTTCAATTCAATAAAAAAAATTGACAAATTATTCAAATAGTGACAAAAATTTGGTATTACCGCGTTTGTTAAGTAGGCGTTACTCGGGGTTTACCCTACTTAGACATGGTTTGCGTATAACAGGTGCTTGGCAAGGCCGATTTCTTACTTAGAGATACCGCCATAAAGTAGCGATTTTTGAAATATCACTCGTATGCACTAAAGTTTATTAAAAACTGCTGAAAACTTTTCTTTTTGGCTGACTGTCTTATACATAGTAGAATAAATATATAAAAGTATTTCAAATGTTTAGACAGAAATTTTAAAATTAGTGTTGTGTTCTATATGAGCCGTGGAACAAACAAGTACGGACGGCGAAAGCCATCAGTAACCCAAAAAATATTTCGTATATTTTTTAAGATTAATTAAAAACCTTTCTTTATACAGGTTCTTCTTTGGCAAATTTAGGAATTCGATTATCCCAAAGTCCTCCGAAAAAGCACAAAGTAGTTGTTCTCGATTGCACGAAATATTGCAGATACAATGTTGTAAGAAAAAGATATGTCAGAAATTGTGATAATGTATCACGACCCGGTAAATTTTACTACCATGATTCGATTACATTATTTTGTATTGAGCCCTTGTTCTGTTTTGGATTCTTGAGCACTTGCCCTTTTCTGATATTCTGAAATCAGTTGGAGAAAAAATGCTATCTATCTTGTCCACAAAAGCACTCAGTATTAATTAACATACTCGATGAAAAACTTTGCTATCCTAAACCATCAACTATTATCTGGATTCCCAATAGGTTTATTGCAGCCAAAACCCATTTTGTTAAGAATGTTTCACCGATCATTTGCGCCGAAGAGATACCGTTCATCTGTGGCGCATGCTTGATAAAATGTAATTCGGATACGAATTGACAGTTATGGATATACGTTACAAATCGTCCACTATGATGTTTCTTCAATTTTAGCCTAAACGAATCATCAGAAAGCCTGATGCTTGAAGCACTAGTAACAAATAGACAGTCACTATTAAGCTTCTAACCTACTGAATATTTGATATAATCACCACCTCATATGTCCACAAGAAGCCTTAGCAAACAATCCAAACATCCCAAAAAAGGTATATCTGCTATCTAATTGATTAACATGTTAGATTTTGATTTTAATTCCTATCTGAACAGTTTACTCATATTAGTGTATTATCGAGTTTCCCAAAATTTCTTATATTTCCAGATGTCTGTAGATTATGTCAAAGTCCACGAGTAAGAGGATGCGAAGTTGCTTCGGCAGTTTTGATACTGTGAAAAGATTTGGAAGAAGGAAACGCTTAAATATAATCACAATAATAATCACAACAAAAAGAATTGTCATTTCCATTTCTTTATCCCAATTATATATATATATATATATATATATATATGCGTGTGTGTGTGTAAGTGTATTTATTTAGTAATTCCAATGTGTGATTTTTAAATTTTCCCATTCCTCAAGGAGGTGTCCCATTCCCAAAATTCTGATCAACAAATTGAAAAGATATGAGATCATAATTGCAAACTCTGATATTGGATTTATAGTTACGGGTATATATACGCTTTCCCCCAGGAAAATATACAGAGCACAAACAGGGTTATACGTTTTTTGAAGCATGTGTTATAAAACATTGTTTAACGGAAAAGTTATTAAATTATATTATCAATGTATTTATTATCAATTATTACACATACTGTTAAATAAAGTTCATTTCATGAAAAAATATTTTCTAGAAAGTTTCAACTAATTCAAAATCTAACGAGCAAAATGTTTGCCGATTCCGTGTGAGATTTAGTAGCAATGGACTAATAATATTCATTTGACTTCCGAAAATGGCCGATGAGGACTTCCACGCTCTTCACGGGTGGTCTGGACCCCGCAATGCCTAATTTTCTGCCTCGCCCAGGTCAGGTCGCCAGAATTCCTAAATAAAAATATCACACTCTAGATCATGACAAACTTCCGGTGAAAAAATTCTTCCCCTTTAAATGTCACGAAGTAACATTGATTTTCTGAATGACGAGAATCTTCTCCAAGTAAATAGTTACATGCCAACTGCCAACTTAATAATGTGGCCTAATCAGACTCGAGCGATTTTGCCAGGTATAAACGTTTTTCCGGGGCGGATTTTTGTTCAGACAAAAGTTGTATAATGGTTCGCGAAAATAACCGAATCACATAATTATCAATTTGTAAACAACTTTCTAATATATACTAAAAATAAAGTTGAGCCAAAAATAGATCCCTGGAGGACCGATTACATACGACACAGCAATAAATTGCGCTAATACTTTCAAATGCTTTTACATTTATAGTTCTCTATAATAACATATAATCGCAAAGGCTGAATGACGTACAAATATACACAAACTGCCATGTTTTACTTTGAAATTAACGCCTACTCCAAGCAATGCGCTGACATCAAGATATAAAAATAGTGCAACATTCAATTTACTTGACAAGGTTTTGCAAAACAACATCAGAGTGTCTTTTGATTTTTAACGAAATATTTAATGTTTTTACCATAATCATGATCAACATTAAAAACCCATTGTTGTTTGAAGTATTTCTTTCTTAAAGTTTGAATAAATGTTTCAGATATGAAAAAGGTCCAAACGTTAAATTAAAATTTATCAAGCTTAAACCTGACTCGAAACACGCTGCCTGAGACATCGTATTCCGGTTACATTCATCAGATCACATTTGTCGAAATTTGCGTATTTAAGTGTAGTCAGGAATAATTAATATAAAACAATTTATTTTCGGTATATTGTTATTGATCCTACTCCTCCAGGTACACGCAAACTCGATAACTGGATGAAATAAAGAAGAAATATATTGCAAGTGCTGTGAATTTATTGTGTGAAACGATGAAGATCGTAAATTCCAATGTAATTCATTCAGCCAAATCTACGGAAAATAACATATCATATCATCGACCATCCTTTTGTAACTTGTGATTCTGCTGTTGTAGACAGCGCATCCTTGAAGAATACGTTCGTGAAGCATCTGCCTTTATGCAGCGATAGCTTTTTACTTTCCTTTCTTCGAGAGATTTGACGTATGCGGCAATTGCATATCTGGTTGATGAGCAAAGATATTGATATCTAAATTGGAAACGTAACATTATGAGAAATAAACAAAAGACAATTAGAAAATGGCATCTTAGAAATATTTCTCACTTCACGTAGTAACATTCAGTCATGTAATATACGAGGAATCTTTGTCTTTCTTCAACAATATTAACGTATGCATTGTACATTTCAATATGACGCCTATCCGGGTTTCAAATTCTTCGAGTATTACACCAGTCAACAAACGAGGTATTTACCTCCGACGGTCTATACCGATTTTATTGGATGGAAATGGCGGCGGAAAAAGCGAGCTTGGTGTTTAGCTGACCTACGCAATTTTCAAAGAATTCGATAAGAGTTTAAACAAACATTAAGGTCCCAAAACGGTGTCCATCCCTGGCAAGAATTACCGGGAATACTATACGGAAAGCTAGGAAAACGGTACGAGCCAGACCGGATGGAACACATAATGCGAAGAAATGAAGGGGCGATCGTTGGCTGCGGTTTATAGACACACGGAGGGATAACGAATATGAAGAAGCTGATAGGTTGTATCAGGTGATACGGGAAGGGAATGTATTGCCAAAAATCAAAAAAGGGACGAACGCCGACAGGAAAACGAGAACCTTTGTCGTCGATCCGGCGGAACTGCTATCAGCAGGGATGACGATTCTACAAACGACAAACCCAGAGGTGGTATTGTGCAAGGGACCTATACAAGCGGAACTAATACATCTTATGAACTAGTTATGCCTCATGCTGGACTGATATTACCAAAGGGCCTTACTGGGTTTGCCTAAATTAAAACCAGTGTTCCTATTTTGGAAAATTCAAAAACGGATAGGTAAACACGACACAGTTCATTGAACCCGAAAGTTTTGATTAATCCAAAATTCAATAAGCAAAGAGTTTTCTGGTTCCATGTACGAATCAGTAGCAATGGACTCATGATATTCATTCGACTTCCGAAAATGCCGATGAGTTCTTCCAAGCTTTTCACGAGTGGTATGGACCCCACAATGCCCGATTTTCTGTCAAATCTCGGTACAACCAAAACGGAGTAGTTCAATTCCCTAGAGTATCAAATTCCATAATATGGTGCTTTAATTCGGAAGGTTCAGAAAAGGATAATTTTTCGACTCAACAGACCATACTCATAGGTGTGGAGCCAATCGAGAAGACCAGTTGAATATATTGTTCGGAAAAACGACAGCGGAAAGCTCCCTTGACCCAAGGCTCTATTGACCGACATTTATTCGGGCCTGTTAGTAATGCTAGTGATATAGTAACTCGAACTCATATCCTTAGATGTCCAACGAGACGAATGATTGAGGATTACTTAGTAACATTACCGGATAGTGAAATTTGAGTTGCGTTTGGATAAAACTTAGGTCTCCTCCAAGTAATAGATTACAAGCCAATTGCCGAAATAATACTGTGGCCAAATTAGACACGGGCAATCTGGCCAGAGCTAAACGTTTTTCTGGAGTAGATTTTTGTTGAGACAAGAGTTGTATGATGGTCCTCGAAAATTACCAAATCACATATTTATAAGTTCGTCAGGCAAGTTTTTAATATATGCTAAAAACAAGGTTGGGCCAAAAATAAATCCCTGGAGAATCGGCTACATACGACACAGCAATAAATTGTACTGATGCTTTAAAACGCCTCTTCTTTTACCTTATCCACAATACCATATAATCGCAAAGGCTGAATGACGTCCAAATATATACAAACTCTGATGTTTTAATTTCAAATTAACGGCCACTCCGAACAAAATGTTGACATCAAGCTATAAACATAGTGCAACATTCAATTTCCTTGACAAGGTTTTGCAAAACGACATCAAAGTGCCTTTTGTTTTTAACGAATTACTTTAATGCTTTTATAATTATGATCAACATCAAAATCAAATCATTGTTTGAAGTTTTTTTCTCTTAAAGTTTGTACATGTGTCATGTGTTTCAGATATGAAAAAAAGATTCAAACGTTAAATTAAAATACATCAGCTTTAAACCTGACTTAAAACACGCTGTCTGAGACATCGGGTTATGAATTAAATCGTTAGATCACATCCGATGAAATTTGCCTACTTATGAAGTGTAGTCAGGAACAATATAAAACGGTTTATTGTCGGTGAATAGTTCTTGATCCCACCCCTCCAGGTACGCGCAAACTCGATAACTATATGAAATAAAGAAGAAAAATATGTCAAGTGCTGTGCATTTACTGTGTGTAACGACCGTAAAAACATCCAGTTAAGACAGAAATTCATTTGAGGAATTGCAAATTCAAGAGTAGATTTGCATTTGTATCCACTAGCATAATGTTGAGCGAGACAGGGAATGTGACTTCTCCAGTGGGTATCAAAGACATGGAGTTGGTGACAATATTCGTTGTAGATTTTATTCTTGTATAAAATCCAAAGATTGTAAGGATATCCGCAGAGTTTTCCCGAAGGGCTGTAAAAGAGCAATCAATTTGTAATATTGGTTGCACTTGAGGTAGTAGATGTATATATAAGTAACAGTGTAAATATATAAATAAAAATATTATTATTGAAATCATGAGAACATAATGCAAAATATTTTCCAAACCTTATTAAGTCTTCTTTGAAGGCAACTTCTCAATTTATTTCTTCTTGCGTTCAACTTGCTTGTGTATTCGGAGATATTTTTCTTTCTTTTTTCAAGACTTTTTTCGTATCCAGCAACAACCTTTGTGATCATATCATAGACAAACTTTTTGTAACATGTGATCCTGTTGTTGTAGATAGCGCATCCTTGAGAAATACATTTGTAAAGCTTCTGCTTGTATGCGCCGATAGCTTTTTCTTTCCTTTCTTCGAGAGATTTGACGTATGCGGCGATTGCATATATGGTTGATGATCAAAAATATTGGTATTCAAATTGGAAAAGTAACATTATGAGGAATATACAAAAGACAGTTAGAAAATGACATCTTAGAAAACATTTCTCACTTCACTTGGAAACATGCAGTCATGTAATATACGAGGAATCTGTGTCTTTCTTCAACAGTCTTAGCGTATGCATTGTACATTTCAATATGACGCTGAACCCAGAGATTTTTCCAGGCACTAAATGTACTTCTTGCAGCCTCAACAGCTTTTTCCTCGATGGTTTTCATGTCAGATTTGAATTTTCTCGAACTGACATTGACTTTGTTTGTATTCAACAATGAAATAGGTGAGAAATAAATTTTTGACGAATGAAGCATATTCTAATTCACAAATGAATATTAGAAAAAACGAAACAGGCAATTAATACCTCTGAAAAAATTATTTGAAGCTTTATCCCCCCAAAAATAGATAAAAAACGCTGTAATAATTTTTATCTGGCATAAGCCGTGATGAAATGTGGAATCGAGTTGAGTTGCCATTTTCTTGTATTGGCATGGTTTGTTTGTGCATCTGTAGTCAATGTAACGGAATTCAGTATATTGTACTGTTGTACTGCATGGCCACCATGTTCTAATTGTGTTGCTGCAGTAAAAAACGAATGATTGTTCAATTAGTATGAAAATATTGGTGGCAAATGATTAAAAAATGTTCACAAACCTAGTCTCGCTTATTTCCTTGTAAAATTCACATGTTACCGAATCAGTACGTCAATTTAATAGGTCAATTCATGAATTATCGATATATATGTAGAACGTCATTGCTACATCTCCAATAAGAATCGAAAGTTTTTGAAGAAGGAAATGAATTTGGCATCTTTATATTTTGCGTCAAATTAAATATATTAATGAATGTACCAGGTCAAGAATACTTACTAGTTACGGGTACTTTATCGTATTTAGAATATGTCCAACTCTATATCTAATTTCACTCTGAAAATGTTTTGTAGAAACGAAATAAACTTTTTCCATTAAATATTATAGATCATACAATTGCCATATAATTTTTGTCAACTGAAATAACTAATATTGTTTCTTAATATGTTACTTACTAAGAGTCATAATAAGTTTCCCTTTGGTAACATAGGGCTCCACTGAATGTTGCACATTAGTATGAGCATCTGTAATATTGGATTGATTTCTTCTCGGCTGCCAACATCTTACTGTGGTATGCGCTGGCACGTGCATAACATTCATTGTAGAGACGACTATGGTAAGAAGATACAACCTGTCTGATATTGTTACGTTGCCAGCAGTTTGAGCCTCTGTAAATATGTAATTTTTATTCGGTGAATTTTCCATTATCACCGAAATATTATATGATGCTCACAGTGAACCTTGAAGTGGAGGCTTTGGAAGGCGTGGGCTCTCTTTTCGACAATCTTGGCCATGGTGCTCTTGAAACTATTGAAGAATTGATTGATACGCTCACGGATGGATTTCTTAAATTCTGCGATCTTTTCAAGTCGAGTTTGGAAACACTTGAGAAAACTGTCAAATATATTTTGGTTCATAACTATTTTATGAATATTTTCAGCTGTCAATATTTATGTAAATAATAAAATTGTGGAATTTGCGGATGCTATATTATCTCTGAAGAAGTGCGGCTGAATAACTTGCGCATGCTTTATCTGCCATTTCATCAGTAGCTTCATTGTACTTTTTGATTGCAGCATCTCGTTGTGGCCTGATGGTGTATCTCAAACAATAATGATTTCCGTAGCTGTATATTAATTTTACAATTTCATCAATCATTTCAAATCTAACCGAATAAAATGGTATAAAATATAAACATACTAAGGATATTTGTAGTTGTAAGCGTAATCCGATTTCTTGTATTTCTCCTTGGCAGCTTCAACTTCGCAACTAAATGTTTTCTTCCATACGGCGCAATGATGATGTAGATGGTCTGAAGGTGTAGAGAAGTGCAGTGGACTTTGTGTCGATCTTCTTTTGACAGTTACTCTGGAAGTCGGCATCAGAGATTTTTTTCAAACAATAATCATTTATGCGGAAAAACCACCAAACAGAATTGAATGGCTATGTTTAAGTAGAGTGAGTGGTATCTGCCCAAGGTGATAGCAAGACCATCTACCACTTGTTTGTTTCCATTTAGTCGTCTTTTACAACATATAAGAAACACTTTAGGGCTATTCTGAAGCGTGTATATATTGGGATCAAAATGTTTTTCTGGGGTTTGAATTTGTTTAAATAACAGTTAACTAGTGAATACAGCACACAGCATTTTGCAACATTTGTTGTTTTTAAGTATACAAGATGTCAAATATATTTGCCTCTGTCATAACAAAATATGTTCCAATGTTATAGCTGCAGCTGTTTGCTAATGATTCAAACATGTATTATTTGCTGCATAAATTAATCAGGAAACAAGCAGACCATGTTTGCCCATTTTTCATCATTTTAATTTTCATACTTATTGCACGTGTATTCATCATTTACTACACAAATACAATTTGTTGTCATTTGATTTGTGAGTATCAATCATATTGAAATGTACAATGCATACGTTAAGATCGTTGAAGAAAGACACAGATTCCTCGTATATTACATGACTGCGTGTTACTACGTGAAGTGAGAAATGTTTCTAAGATGTCATTTTCTAACTGTCTTTTGTTTATTTCTCATAATGTTACGTTTCCAATTTAGATACCAATATCTTTGCTCAGCAAACAGATATGCAATCGCCTCATACGCCAAATCTCTCGAAGAAAGGAAAAGAAAAAGCTATCGCTGCATATAGGCAGATGCTTTACGAACGTATTTCTCAAGGATGCGCTATCTACAACAGCAGAATCACAAGTTACAAAAAGATGGTCGATGATATGATCACAAAGGTTGTTGCTGGATACGAAAAATGTCTTGAAACAAGAAAGCAAAAGATCTCCGAATACACAAGCAAGTTGTACACAAGAAGAAATGAATTGAGACGTTGTCTTCAAACAAGACTTTATAAGGTTTTGGAAAATATTTTGCATGATGTTCTCATGATTTCAATATAAATGTCTTTATTTATATATTCACACTGTTACTTATATATAGATCTACGACCTCAAGTGCAACCAATATTACAAATTGATGCTCTTTTACAACAACCCCTCGAGAAAACTGTGCGGATATCCTTACGATCTTTGGATTTCCTACAAGAATAAAATCTACAACGAATATTGCCACCAACTCCATGTCTTTGATGCCCACTGGAGAAGTCTCATCCCCTGCCTCACTCAACATTATGCTTGTGGATACAAATGCAAATCTACTCTTAAATTTGGAATTCCTCAAATGAATTTCTGTCTCAACTGGAAGTTTGTTATGCCAACCTCTTCCTGTTATTCCTACTACTACAACAGATACTGGTGAGTACTATGAAGAGTACGTTGATTATTTTATTTTCTTTTTCTACCATATTAAATTTAACCTTTATTTTTCTATTTCAGCACCTACCACACCTACAGGTATTACCAATGTGGTGGATTTATTACGTCTACAGAAGTTAAATCTTTCGTGACAACCGAGTTTCAAAAACAATTTAACCCACCAACATATTTTCCGTAGATTAGGCTGAATGAATTTTTTTGGAATTTACGATCTTTATCGTTTCAAACAATAAATTCACAGCACTTGCAATATATTTTTCTTCTTTGTTTCATTCAGTTATCTAATGGCGCGTACCTGTAGGGGTGGGATCAAGAACAATTCATCGACAATAAACCGTTTTTATATTACTCCTGGCTAGACATGTGTACGTAAATTTCTACAGATGTGATCTGACGATTCAATTCCAAACACGATGTCTAAGACAGCGTGTTTTAATTCGCGTTTAAACCTGATATATTTTAATTTAACGTTTGAATCTTTTATATATCTAAGACAAATGTACAAACTTTAAGAGAAAAAAAATCGAACATTTATTGGATTTTGATGTTGAAAATGATTATAAAAATCATTAAAGTATTTCGTTAAAAATCAAAAGGTACTTTGATGTTGTTTTGCAAAACCTTGTAAAAGTAAATTGAATGTTGCACTAGGTTTAAATCTCGATGTCAACGCATTGTTTGAAGTAGGCGTTAATTTAAAAATAAAACATCAGAGTTTGTATATATTTGGCCGTCATTCAGCCTTTGCGATTATATGTTATTGGTTGATTGGCTCAACACCTATGAGTAGGATTGGTTTAAGTCGAAATATTATCCTTTTCTGAACCTTCCGAATTAAAGTAACATGTTATGGAATTAGATACTTTTAGGGCCGGGGTCTGCAAACTTATTGTACTACTGGGCCAAATCTACACTCTTCTTCCGGTAACGTGCATGGCCGCATAAATTTCAACCCATAGATTGTTTATAGTATAAACAATCGCCACATAATCCTTAAAATCAAGACTCAAGTAGTTTATTTCGCCAAATATTATAACAACAAAAAAATAATCAGAAATAAGGCGTGGGTTGTGATTGACGTAAACGCCATCGAGTCAGCAACGCCCAAAGTCCCACAAAAATCAGCGCACAGGCACGGGCGGCCAGGCACAGCAGTAATCACTGCTGCGCACGACCCCCCCAGTCCACGCAACCCGATTGGCATAGGTGATCGAAAATAAGGCAAATATTAAACTACATACAATACAGGATATGCATCACAACAGAAATTATCCTTCTGCCAAGAACAGAAGAAAAAAAACATAATAATAACCAGGCGTGGGCGACTAAGAGGAAGTAACGTTGTCACGATAACAAAATAGATAGACTCTAGATGAGCTGCTGTTGTTGAGGGTGATCTACCAGCAGAATTATTGTACAAACAATCTGATGAAGCAGATATGAAATAAATGTTAGCAATAAACAATTAACGTTACATACATATGTAAATCTTGTTGTCATAATTAATACATATAACCATACAAAGACCAGCACAGGCTAGCCCATATACAAGCAGATTTGATTTGCAAAGACTCTAATGAATTGCAAGAACAGAGAATTGCAAGATAATCTTCACTAGCGGTCAAGAGATGTATCTTGCCAGGGTAACGTCCCTATTTTATAAGTCTAGGCGTTTGGGTCGATTTATTTTAATGCTCTTAAACGGTAAGTTTATTAATAATAATAGAGGTATAATATTAATTATGTTATACTATATTATACAATGGGGGTAAAATAACATAACGTTAACATTTGTAACATTATTGCAATGAGATCTATCAATTATTGAGAAAATTTAATTGATAATGATAAGACACAAAATGCTGAATGGGAAGGAATACCTTTACAAAGTAACAATACTGGTTTGGATTCTAAATATGCTATTTGTTCAATATAGTGATAGCAGGTATTCACGGAGTTTCGTTTTGAAAGTGCTGTAAGATAAGGATCTTAGAGATACAGGAGTTTCATTCCATAGTTTAACTCCAATATATTTTGGTGACTGCTGGGATTTTTTCGACATACATCTTGTCACATAAAGATAACCATGAGATGAGGAACGTGTTTGTGAGAGTGTACTGTTGATTGTGCAGTGAAATAATCATCAAATGCTCTAGGAAGCATACCATGGATGTACTGAAACATGATTTTTGAAACTACAAGAACATGAATGTCATGGAATTTCATTATGTTAAGTTCTTTGTAGATGGGATTTGAGTGCGCCCGAGAATGACTTTTTACCATTTATATAACAACTTTGTTTTGCAGTATTTGTATCCTTTTTATATGGGATATAAAATATATATCTACATGAATCAAAATGTTATTCAGGGGTTTGAATTTTTTTAAATAACAGTTAACTAGTGAATACAGCACACAGCATTTTGCAACATTTGTTGTTTTTATGTATACAAGATGTCAAATATATTTGCCTCTGTCATAACATATTATGTTCCAATGTTATTACTGCAGCTACAAATGTTGTCATTGTGATTTTCATTCGAGTATTCAATTCTCCTAAAACTGCAACATGTTTATACAGTAATATCAGTATCCATATTTGCTATATCTGTTATCCATTTTTGCTGATCATGTCCTCATATAAGATCATTGGTTTTATCGAAATTGCACAAAACAAACAATTAATGTTGGTCGTCAAAGTAATGAGATAGACAAAAAATATAACTTAACAACTTTATCCAGAAATTACAGAACACAATCAAAATCACAAGACCATGACTACTGTTGCCAATAAACTACGCGAACCAAATGAGTTTAATCATTTTCATCATTAATTTTTCTTGACGTAAATAGTGGAAACTATGAAAGGGTAATTCGTGACTCAAGATTTACCTCAGTGTGATTGTGATTTTTGTTCAAGTCCTGAATGTTGGCAAAATATATATACAACACTGAGAAATAAAAATTACAATCTCAAACATTGCGCAACCCCAATAACAACAATGAAACAAAAGTGTTATAATAAAGTTTTGAATTTTCTGTCGTTGTTAGGAATAAACCATTAAATTTTATCAAGATTCATGATATAATGGTATTGTATTCAATAACGAATTATTATGCAAACGATAGGAATCATTATTTTTAAATTGTCTTTTGAAGTTCACCTTTTCGGTTACTAATATATGAAAATGTTCACCCTGTCGACTTCGTGATCATTTTCATGTCTTTCATTACTTTTTTTATTGAGGTTATGATGCATTGTTGAAATATTTGCAGCACAGCTACGACAACAAGTACCAGTACTCCCATATATAAGACAAAGGGTTCAGTTGAAACAGGGAACGCAGGTGACATATGATGTTTTTATTTTTCAATTGGGAGTCTTGTACACTGATGCCTGGCAGAATACATCTTTTATATTGGAAGTATTGCCACGAGCGGTCGTTTCAACATGTTCTTACCCAACCAGTCCACAATAATTGAATACAAAATAAGTCATATTGACCAAATTATAAAATAACTCAGAAGTTTATTGCAAACAGTCATACATAGTGCATTTGACTTTTCTTACTCTTACAAATACCAATCAAATATTCAAGATTTTGTTTCATCAAACTTTGTTGAAGACTTCCAACGAACTTAAAAACAACGCACGTTTTGCAATTCTTCAAATTGAATTGTTGGTATATATTTATTTATTTGGCTTTATTGTAATATAATTTTTTAGGGATTGGAAATATTTCGAAAAATATATTGTTTTGTATGCATGTGCGCGAAATTCCTATGGTTTGCATACTAATTTGTTATTGAATACAATATCATTATATCATGCATCTTGACAATATTTAATGGTTTATTCGTAGCAACGACTGAAAATATAGAAGTTTATCATAACACATTTGTTTGAGTGTTGTTATTGGGGTTGAAGAATATATGAGATTGTGATTTTTATTCTTTAGTGTTGTATATATTTAATGGATTATTCGTAGCAACGACTGAAAATTTCAAACTACATCATAACACATTTGTGTCAGTGGTATTATTGGGGTTGAAGAATATATGAGATTGTGATTTTTATTTTCTAGTGTTGTAAATATTTAATGGATAATTCGTAGCAACGACTGAAAATCTCAAACTTTATCGTAACACATTTGTTTCAGTGTTATTATTGGGGTTGAAGAATATATGAGATTGTGATTTTTATTTTCTAGTGTTGTAAATATTTAATGGATAATTCGTAGCAACGACTGAAAATCTCAAACTTTATCGTAACACATTTGTTTCAGTGTTGTTATTGGGGGTCAGTGTTGTATATATTGCCAACATTTAGTTCTTGAACAAAAATCACAATCTCAAATATTTTGCCAATACAATCACAACATTGGAACAAATATGTTACAATAACGTTCAACAATTTCAGTCGATAATAAATTTAAATTAATATTTTCTAAAACTTTTATCTCCAATTGGGATATATTGATTGTCGCCTCTTCTCCAGTCGCTACACGCATAATCAGTAGTTCAATAAATTAACAATGTAGCACCTAATGCCACATCACGACTATAATCTTAGAATTTTATATTGTAAGCTAATGCTTTTTATTTTCATTGTTCAATATATTTGTATGGGGAAATTGGGCCTTGGACGAAACGCCACAGAAATAAATCTGCGTATGGGCGTAGAGAAACTTTTGCACCGATTGCTTAGAGAAAATAGGTAACTTTTTATTTATATTCATTTGAAATCGGTTTATTAAAATGACCAAAGTTGATAACACAGATTATCTAGTTTATGAAAACCCCTACGAAATTTTGAAAGTAAAATTCGGTCATCTATTCCTATTCTACTTACTCGTGTGAAGATATCGTTTTAGACTACAAATTTTGATCAGGAACTGCAAGTTGCTAACCATAATTGATGGCTTGCCGGTAACCATCATTTACTCTAAATATATATTGCTGTGATATATTCGAATTAGACGGGATTCAACTATTTTTCTTTGCCACACTACTCAAACTTTTTCAAGATTACTGATTGAATATACTAATTCGGCTTTATAACTTTAGTTTTCTGGTAAGAAGAAGTGAAATACATTTTTCTAATTCAAATGTATTCTGTATTATTCATGCCATGCACAGCATATACGAAGAGTACATCAGATATAGATCGTAAAGCAAATGGAAATGGCCCCGTTCAATCATGTTCAATCATTTAAGTATGTAGCACCATCCTATAATAAGATATTAATAGTTCATTCGTGACGAAGTCGAATTGTAGGTTCTGATGTTTTCTAGGAATGAAATGGTCATGGTCTTGTGATTTTGATGGAGCTCAATAATTTCTGGATAAAGGTGTTCAAATATATTTTTAGTCTATAACATCACTTCGACGACCAGCATTAATCGCTTGTTTTTTGCAATTTCGATAAAACCATGATCTTATATGAGGACATGATCAGCAAAAACGGATCACAGATATACTGATATTACTGTGTAAGTAGTAGTTTTTAGGAGAATTGAGTACTCGAATGAAAATCACAATGACAACATTTTGTAACTGCAGTAATAACAATGGGTCAGATTTTGTTATGACAGAGGCAAATATATTTGACATCTTGCATACATAAAACAACAAATGTTGCAAAATGCTGTGTGCTGTATTTACTAGTTAACTGTTATTCAAACATATTCAAACACCAGAATGACATTTTGAGCCCAGTATATACACGCTTCAGAATAGCCCTAAAGTGTTTCCTGTTTGCTGTAAAAGGCGGCTAAAAGGAAACAAACAAGTGGTAGATGGTCTTGCTATCACCCAGAGCAGATACCACAAACTGTACTAAAATATAGCGGTTTAGTTCTGTTTGGTGTTTTTTCCGCGTGGAGTTGCTTCCGACAATGCTCAAAGAGAATTTGAACAAAACAAAAAACTTTGTTGGGTAATGTGAAATTAAACAAAAAATAATGCATTAAAGTAATGCAATTATTTATTTTTTCAAAACTTTTGATGTTTTACTTACTTTAAAAAGTTTCACTGACATTGTTTTGAGTAAACTTCGATAACGAAAAACCCAAAAATTGTGGTAGATAAAAATTTACTTTTTTTGAAAAGCATAGCGATATATTTTCCCTGTGTTTGGACAATATTTCGAAACAATATCGGTATTTTGGAGATGAAATACCCATTTGTGTGGGCATCTGGGGAAGTTGATGAATTGAAAAATAATCAAATTTTACATATGGATATGATTTCCTATCGTGATTTTATGCGTTTTTTGCATTAATAAGTGCATTCCCTGGCAACGTATTTTCGCCTACCTAAATGTATTGGATTGCTTAAATTGTATGCAACGCCAACAGATTAATAAAAATATAAGACCTAATTGAAAAGAATTTCTTTACAAAATTATTGGATGTTCTGATGTATGATGAAATGATGTGCCATTATATCGAATAAAAATATATATTAATTGGGTCAACATTTGGGAATACAGTGTAACCAATTATGAGCATTATTAAACAAAAATCATACAAATGTTTGAATAGTGTCAGCAAGTGTTTTCTCTTACACGTCAAGCACTTGTCAATCAAATTCTGTGAAGTGGATAATCAGGTATATATAGAGGTATCCATTCACTGAAAAACCAGTCCCTATTCGAGGAACAGTTATCGAATATAGACAATCATGAAGACCTTCGTCTTACTTCTGGCTTGCTTGGCCGTAAGTTTTGAGCTTTAAGTTTGTCACATATAAATGTTAACAAAGTCTAATATAAATTAATTAATTATTTACAGGCCGCAAATGCAGCATACGTTGTACCACAATGTGGTTACACGTACTACAATATTGCTCAATACTATCGTATGCCTCAAACATGCTTCCACTTCAAAGTTTACTTTGATCAATCTTGGTACACTAGCAGATACTATTCTACTATCCTGAAGGTCTATCCCAACGAAAAATGCGAAGGTGAGAATTTTGAGAAGATATTTTCTTCTTAATTTTTAGTAACTTTAATGATGGTGATTGTTTTTTATTCCCACATTAATGATTAATGTTTCAAAGAAATGTCTGAGGCCGACTTCAAGAGTGACTGTCAAAAGAAGATGGACGCAAAGGCCACTGCACTTTTCTATACCATCAAGTATCATTTCGCTGCATGGAAGAAAGCACTTATTTGCGCAGTTGAAGCTGCCAAGGAGCAATACAAGAAATCTGTTTACGCTTACACCTACAAATATCTTTGGTATGTTTATATTTTATACTATTTTATTCGATTAGATTTAAAATGATTAATGAAATTGTAAAATAAATTTACAGCTACGGAAATCATTATTGTTTGAGATATTCCATCTGGCCACAAAGAGATGCTGCAATCAAAAAGTACAATGAAGCTATTGATGAATTGGCAAGTAAAGCATGCGCAAGTTATTCAGCCGCACTTCTTCAGAGATATTATAGCATTCGCAAATTCCACACCTTGATTTTGGAACGGTATGTTGTGTTCTCTAAATATCTTGAAGTTTTATATTATTTGCAACATAGTTATGAACTAAATATATTTCACAGTTCTCTTAAGTGTTTCCAAACTCGTCTTGAAAAGATTGCAGAATTCAAGAAATCCATCCGTGAACGCATCAATAAATACTACTATAGTTTCAAGAGCACCATGGCTAAGATTGTCCAAAAGAGAGCCGATGCCTTCCAAAACCTCCTCTTCAAGGTTCACTGTAAGTATCGTATAATATTCAGGTGATAGTGGAAAGTTCCCCGCATAAAAATCGTATATTTCCACAGGTTCAAACTACTGGCAACTTAACAACATCAGATATGTTGTATCTTCATACCGTAGTCGTCTGTACAGTGAATGTTATGCACGTGCCAGCGCATACTACAGTAAGATGTTGGCAGCCGAGAAGAAACTCATCCAATATTACAGATGCTCATACCAATGTGCAACATACAGTGGAGCCCTCTGTTTCCAGAGAAAAACTTATTATGACTCTTGGTAAATAATCTATGAAACAATATTGGTTGTTTTAGTTGCGAAGAATTATATGGCAATTGTATGATCTATAATATTTAAATGAAAAAGTTTATTTCGTGTCCGTAGTAAAGTACCCGTAACGATAAAAATTATTCTTGACCTGGTATATTTCCTAATATATTTAATTTGACGCAAAATATAAAGATGATAAATTCATTTCCTTCTTCAAAAACCTTTCTTATTGGAGATTCTTGTTGGAGATGTAGCAATGACGTTCTACATGTATACTGATAAAGCATGAATTAGCCTATTAAATTGACGTATTGAGTCGGTAACATGTGAATTTTACAAGGAAATAAGCGAGACCAAGTTTGCGCCCATTTTTCAATCATTTGCCACCAATATTTTCATACTTATTGAACAATCATTCATTTTTTACTACAGCAAAACAATTGGAACTTGGTGGTCATGCAGTACAACAGTGAAATATACTGGATTCCGTTACATTGACTACAGATTCACATACAAACCATGCCAATACAAGAAACTGACAACTTGCGATTTGAGTAAGATTCGACCATTTCTCCACATTTACTTAACATTTATTCTTTCTTTTTAAAAAGTTTCTTTTATGTATGATCCTCTTATGGAGCACAACTCGATTCCAAATTTCATCACGGGCTTAGGCCAGACAAAGAATATTTCAGCGATTTTTTCGATTTTTTGGGCGATGAAGTTTCAAATAATATTTTCTAATCTATCAATTGCCTGTTTCGTGCTTTCTTATATGCCAATATATGAATAAGCTTCATTTGTCAATATTTTATTTCTCACATATTTCATTGTTGAATACAGACAACGTCAATGTCAGTCTGGAAAAATTCAAATCTGACATGAAAACTCTCGGAGAAAAAGCTGTTGCAGCTGCAAGAAGTTCTTTTGCGGCTTGGAAAAATCTCTGGGTTCAGCGTCATATTGAAATGTACAATGCATACGTTAAGATCGTTGAAGAAAGACACAGATTCCTCGTATATTACATGACTGCGTGTTACTACGTGAAGTGAGAAATGTTTCTAAGATGTCATTTTCTAACTGTCTTTTGTTTATTTCTCATAATGTTACGTTTCCAATTTAGATACCAATATCTTTGCTCAGCAAACAGATATGCAATCGCCTCATACGCCAAATCTCTCGAAGAAAGGAAAGAAAAAGCTATCGCTGCATATAGGCAGATGCTTTACGAACGTATTTCTCAAGGATGCGCTATCTACAACAGCAGAATCACAAGTTACAAAAAGATGGTCGATGATATGATCACAAAGGTTGTTGCTGGATACGAAAAATGTCTTGAAACAAGAAAGCAAAAGATCTCCGAATACACAAGCAAGTTGTACACAAGAAGAAATGAATTGAGACGTTGTCTTCAAACAAGACTTTATAAGGTTTGGAAAATATTTTGCATGATGTTCTCATGATTTCAATATAAATGTCTTTATTTATATATTCACACTGTTACTTATATATAGATCTACGACCTCAAGTGCAACCAATATTACAAATTGATGCTCTTTTACAACCCCTCGAGAAAACTGTGCGGATATCCTTACGATCTTTGGATTTCCTACAAGAATAAAATCTACAACGAATATTGCCACCAACTCCATGTCTTTGATGCCCACTGGAGAAGTCTCATCCCCTGCCTCACTCAACATTATGCTTGTGGATACAAATGCAAATCTACTCTTAAATTTGGAATTCCTCAAATGAATTTCTGTCTCAACTGGAAGTTTGTTATGCCAACCTCTTCCTGTTATTCCTACTACTACAACAGATACTGGTGAGTACTATGAAGAGTACGTTGATTATTTTATTTTCTTTTTCTACCATATTAAATTTAACCTTTATTTTTCTATTTCAGCACCTACCACACCTACAGGTATTACCAATGTGGTGGATATTACGTCTACAGAAGTTAAATCTTTCGTGACAACCGAGTTTCAAAAACAATTTAACCCACCAACATATTTTCCGTAGATTAGGCTGAATGAATTTTTTTGGAATTTACGATCTTTATCGTTTCAAACAATAAATTCACAGCACTTGCAATATTTTTCTTCTTTGTTTCATTCAGTTATCTAATGGCGCGTACCTGTAGGGGTGGGATCAAGAACAATTCATCGACAATAAACCGTTTTATATTACTCCTGGCTAGACATGTGTACGTAAATTTCTACAGATGTGATCTGACGATTCAATTCCAAACACGATGTCTAAGACAGCGTGTTTTAATTCGCGTTTTTTAAACCTGATATATTTTAATTTAACGTTTGAATCTTTTATATATCTAAGACAAATGTACAAACTTTGAGAGAAAAAAAATCGAACATTTATTGGATTTTGATGTTGAAAATGATTATAAAAATCATTAAAGTATTTCGTTAAAAATCAAAAGGTACTTTGATGTTGTTTTGCAAAACCTTGTAAAAGTAAATTGAATGTTGCACTAGGTTTAAATCTCGATGTCAACGCATTGTTTGAAGTAGGCGTTAATTTAAAAATAAAACATCAGAGTTTGTATATATTTGGCCGTCATTCAGCCTTTGCGATTATATGTTATTGGTTGATTGGCTCAACACCTATGAGTAGGATTGGTTAAGTCGAAATATTATCCTTTTCTGAACCTTCCGAATTAAAGTAACATGTTATGGAATTAGATACTTTAGGGCCGGGGTCTGCAAACTTATTGTACTACTGGGCCAAATCTACACTCTTCCGGTAACGTGCAGGCCGCATAAATTTCAACCCATAGATTGTTTATAGTATAAACAATCGCCACATAATCCTTAAAATCAAGACTCAAGTAGTTTATTTCGCCAAATATTATAACAACAAAAAAATAATCAGAAATAAGGCGTGGGTTGTGATTGACGTAAACGCCATCGAGTCAGCAACGCCCAAAGTCCCACAAAAATCAGCGCACAGGCACAGGCGGCCAGGCACAGCAGTAATCACTGCTGCGCACGACCCCCCCCAGTCCACGCAACCCGATTGGCATAGGTGATCGAAAATAAGGCAAATATTAAACTACATACAATACAGGATATGCATCACAACAGAAATTATCCTTCTGCCAAGAACAGAAGAAAAAAAACATAATAATAACCAGGAGTGGGCGACTAAGAGGAAGTAACGTTGTCACGATAACAAAATAGATAGACTCTAGATGAGCTGCTGTTGTTGAGGGTGATCTACCAGCAGAATTATTGTACAAACAATCTGATGAAGCAGATATGAAATAAATGTTAGCAATAAACAATTAACGTTACATACATATGTAAATCTTGTTGTCATAATTAATACATATAACCATACAAAGACCAGCACAGGCTAGCCCATATACAAGCAGATTTGATTTGCAAAGACTCTAATGAATTGCAAGAACAGAGAATTGCAAGATAATCTTCACTAGCGGTCAAGAGATGTATCTTGCCAGGGTAACGTCCCTATTTTATAAGTCTAGGCGTTTGGGTCGATTTATTTTAATGCTCTTAAACGGTAAGTTTATTAATAATAATAGAGGTATAATATTAATTATGTTATACTATATTATACAATGGGGTAAAATAACATAACGTTAACATTTGTAACATTATTGCAATGAGATCTATCAATTATTGAGAAAATTTAATTGATAATGATAAGACACAAAATGCTGAATGGGAAGGAATACCTTTACAAAGTAACAATACTGGTTTGGATTCTAAATATGCTATTTGTTCAATATAGTGATAGCAGGTATTCACGGAGTTTCGTTTTGAAAGTGCTGTAAGATAAGGATCTTAGAGATACAGGAGTTTCATTCCATAGTTTAACTCCAATATATTTTGGTGACTGCTGGGATTTTTTCGACATACATCTTGTCACATAAAGATAACCATGAGATGAGGAACGTGTGTTGTGAGAGTGTACTGTTGATTGTGCAGTGAAATAATCATCAAATGCTCTAGGAAGCATACCATGGATGTACTGAAACATGATTTTTGAAACTACAAGAACATGAATGTCATGGAATTTCATTATGTTAAGTTCTTTGTAGATGGGATTTGAGTGCGCCCGAGAATGACTTTTTACCATTTATATAACAACTTTGTTTTGCAGTATTTGTATCCTTTTTATATGGGATATAAAATATATATCTACATGAATCAAAATGTTATTCAGGGGTTTGAATTTTTTTAAATAACAGTTAACTAGTGAATACAGCACACAGCATTTTGCAACATTTGTTGTTTTTATGTATACAAGATGTCAAATATATTTGCCTCTGTCATAACATATTATGTTCCAATGTTATTACTGCAGCTACAAATGTTGTCATTGTGATTTTCATTCGAGTATTCAATTCTCCTAAAACTGCAACATGTTTATACAGTAATATCAGTATCCATATTTGCTATATCTGTTATCCATTTTTGCTGATCATGTCCTCATATAAGATCATTGGTTTTATCGAAATTGCACAAAACAAACAATTAATGTTGGTCGTCAAAGTAATGAGATAGACAAAAAATATAACTTAACAACTTTATCCAGAAATTACAGAACACAATCAAAATCACAAGACCATGACTACTGTTGCCAATAAACTACGCGAACCAAATGAGTTTAATCATTTTCATCATTAATTTTTCTTGACGTAAATAGTGGAAACTATGAAAGGGTAATTCGTGACTCAAGATTTACCTCAGTGTGATTGTGATTTTTGTTCAAGTCCTGAATGTTGGCAAAATATATATACAACACTGAGAAATAAAAATTACAATCTCAAACATTGCGCAACCCCAATAACAACAATGAAACAAAAGTGTTATAATAAAGTTTTGAATTTTCTGTCGTTGTTAGGAATAAACCATTAAATTTTATCAAGATTCATGATATAATGGTATTGTATTCAATAACGAATTATTATGCAAACGATAGGAATCATTATTTTTAAATTGTCTTTTGAAGTTCACCTTTTCGGTTACTAATATATGAAAATGTTCACCCTGTCGACTTCGTGATCATTTTCATGTCTTTCATTACTTTTTTTATTGAGGTTATGATGCATTGTTGAAATATTTGCAGCACAGCTACGACAACAAGTACCAGTACTCCCATATATAAGACAAAGGGTTCAGTTGAAACAGGGAACGCAGGTGACATATGATGTTTTTATTTTTCAATTGGGAGTCTTGTACACTGATGCCTGGCAGAATACATCTTTTATATTGGAAGTATTGCCACGAGCGGTCGTTTCAACATGTTCTTACCCAACCAGTCCACAATAATTGAATACAAAATAAGTCATATTGACCAAATTATAAAATAACTCAGAAGTTTATTGCAAACAGTCATACATAGTGCATTTGACTTTTCTTACTCTTACAAATACCAATCAAATATTCAAGATTTTGTTTCATCAAACTTTGTTGAAGACTTCCAACGAACTTAAAAACAACGCACGTTTTGCAATTCTTCAAATTGAATTGTTGGTATATATTTATTTATTTGGCTTTATTGTAATATAATTTTTTAGGGATTGGAAATATTTCGAAAAATATATTGTTTTGTATGCATGTGCGCGAAATTCCTATGGTTTGCATACTAATTTGTTATTGAATACAATATCATTATATCATGCATCTTGACAATATTTAATGGTTTATTCGTAGCAACGACTGAAAATATAGAAGTTTATCATAACACATTTGTTTGAGTGTTGTTATTGGGGTTGAAGAATATATGAGATTGTGATTTTTATTCTTTAGTGTTGTATATATTTAATGGATTATTCGTAGCAACGACTGAAAATTTCAAACTACATCATAACACATTTGTGTCAGTGGTATTATTGGGGTTGAAGAATATATGAGATTGTGATTTTTATTTTCTAGTGTTGTAAATATTTAATGGATAATTCGTAGCAACGACTGAAAATCTCAAACTTTATCGTAACACATTTGTTTCAGTGTTATTATTGGGGTTGAAGAATATATGAGATTGTGATTTTTATTTTCTAGTGTTGTAAATATTTAATGGATAATTCGTAGCAACGACTGAAAATCTCAAACTTTATCGTAACACATTTGTTTCAGTGTTGTTATTGGGGGTCAGTGTTGTGTATATATTGCCAACATTTAGTTCTTGAACAAAAATCACAATCTCAAATATTTTGCCAATACAATCACAACATTGGAACAAATATGTTACAATAACGTTCAACAATTTCAGTCGATAATAAATTTAAATTAATATTTTCTAAAACTTTTATCTCCAATTGGGATATATTGATTGTCGCCTCTTCTCCAGTCGCTACACGCATAATCAGTAGTTCAATAAATTAACAATGTAGCACCTAATGCCACATCACGACTATAATCTTAGAATTTTATATTGTAAGCTAATGCTTTTTATTTTCATTGTTCAATATATTTGTATGGGGAAATTGGGCCTTGGACGAAACGCCACAGAAATAAATCTGCGTATGGGCGTAGAGAAACTTTTGCACCGATTGCTTAGAGAAAATAGGTAACTTTTTATTTATATTCATTTGAAATCGGTTTATTAAAATGACCAAAGTTGATAACACAGATTATCTAGTTTATGAAAACCCCTACGAAATTTTGAAAGTAAAATTCGGTCATCTATTCCTATTCTACTTACTCGTGTGAAGATATCGTTTTAGACTACAAATTTTGATCAGGAACTGCAAGTTGCTAACCATAATTGATGGCTTGCCGGTAACCATCATTTACTCTAAATATATATTGCTGTGATATATTCGAATTAGACGGGATTCAACTATTTTTCTTTGCCACACTACTCAAACTTTTTCAAGATTACTGATTGAATATACTAATTCGGCTTTATAACTTTAGTTTTCTGGTAAGAAGAAGTGAAATACATTTTTCTAATTCAAATGTATTCTGTATTATTCATGCCATGCACAGCATATACGAAGAGTACATCAGATATAGATCGTAAAGCAAATGGAAATGGCCCCGTTCAATCATGTTCAATCATTTAAGTATGTAGCACCATCCTATAATAAGATATTAATAGTTCATTCGTGACGAAGTCGAATTGTAGGTTCTGATGTTTTCTAGGAATGAAATGGTCCATGGTCTTGTGATTTTGATGGAGCTCAATAATTTCTGGATAAAGGTGTTCAAATATATTTTTAGTCTATAACATCACTTCGACGACCAGCATTAATCGCTTGTTTTTTGCAATTTCGATAAAACCATGATCTTATATGAGGACATGATCAGCAAAAACGGATCACAGATATACTGATATTACTGTGTAAGTAGTAGTTTTTAGGAGAATTGAGTACTCGAATGAAAATCACAATGACAACATTTTGTAACTGCAGTAATAACAATGGGTCAGATTTTGTTATGACAGAGGCAAATATATTTGACATCTTGCATACATAAAACAACAAATGTTGCAAAATGCTGTGTGCTGTATTTACTAGTTAACTGTTATTCAAACATATTCAAACACCAGAATGACATTTTGAGCCCAGTATATACACGCTTCAGAATAGCCCTAAAGTGTTTCCTGTTTGCTGTAAAAGGCGGCTAAAAGGAAACAAACAAGTGGTAGATGGTCTTGCTATCACCCAGAGCAGATACCACAAACTGTACTAAAATATAGCGGTTTAGTTCTGTTTGGTGTTTTTTCCGCGTGGAGTTGCTTCCGACAATGCTCAAAGAGAATTTGAACAAAACAAAAAACTTTGTTGGGTAATGTGAAATTAAACAAAAAATAATGCATTAAAGTAATGCAATTATTTATTTTTTCAAAACTTTTGATGTTTTACTTACTTTAAAAAGTTTCACTGACATTGTTTTGAGTAAACTTCGATAACGAAAAACCCAAAAATTGTGGTAGATAAAAATTTACTTTTTTTTGAAAAGCATAGCGATATATTTTCCCTGTGTTTGGACAATATTTCGAAACAATATCGGTATTTTGGAGATGAAATACCCATTTGTGTGGGCATCTGGGGAAGTTGATGAATTGAAAAATAATCAAATTTTACATATGGATATGATTTCCTATCGTGATTTTATGCGTTTTTTGCATTAATAAGTGCATTCCCTGGCAACGTATTTTCGCCTACCTAAATGTATTGGATTGCTTAAATTGTATGCAACGCCAACAGATTAATAAAAATATAAGACCTAATTGAAAAGAATTTCTTTACAAAATTATTGGCTGTTCTGATGTATGATGAAATGATGTGCCATTATATCGAATAAAAATATATATTAATTGGGTCAACATTTGGGAATACAGTGTAACCAATTATGAGCATTATTAAACAAAAATCATACAAATGTTTGAATAGTGTCAGCAAGTGTTTTCTCTTACACGTCAAGCACTTGTCAATCAAATTCTGTGAAGTGGATAATCAGGTATATATAGAGGTATCCATTCACTGAAAAACCAGTCCCTATTCGAGGAACAGTTATCGAATATAGACAATCATGAAGACCTTCGTCTTACTTCTGGCTTGCTTGGCCGTAAGTTTTGAGCTTTAAGTTTGTCACATATAAATGTTAACAAAGTCTAATATAAATTAATTAATTATTTACAGGCCGCAAATGCAGCATACGTTGTACCACAATGTGGTTACACGTACTACAATATTGCTCAATACTATCGTATGCCTCAAACATGCTTCCACTTCAAAGTTTACTTTGATCAATCTTGGTACACTAGCAGATACTATTCTACTATCCTGAAGGTCTATCCCAACGAAAAATGCGAAGGTGAGAATTTTGAGAAGATATTTTCTTCTTAATTTTTAGTAACTTTAATGATGGTGATTGTTTTTTATTCCCACATTAATGATTAATGTTTCAAAGAAATGTCTGAGGCCGACTTCAAGAGTGACTGTCAAAAGAAGATGGACGCAAAGGCCACTGCACTTTTCTATACCATCAAGTATCATTTCGCTGCATGGAAGAAAGCACTTATTTGCGCAGTTGAAGCTGCCAAGGAGCAATACAAGAAATCTGTTTACGCTTACACCTACAAATATCTTTGGTATGTTTATATTTTTTATACTATTTTATTCGATTAGATTTAAAATGATTAATGAAATTGTAAAATAAATTTACAGCTACGGAAATCATTATTGTTTGAGATATTCCATCTGGCCACAAAGAGATGCTGCAATCAAAAAGTACAATGAAGCTATTGATGAATTGGCAAGTAAAGCATGCGCAAGTTATTCAGCCGCACTTCTTCAGAGATATTATAGCATTCGCAAATTCCACACCTTGATTTTGGAACGGTATGTTGTGTTCTCTAAATATCTTGAAGTTTTATATTATTTGCAACATAGTTATGAACTAAATATATTTCACAGTTCTCTTAAGTGTTTCCAAACTCGTCTTGAAAAGATTGCAGAATTCAAGAAATCCATCCGTGAACGCATCAATAAATACTACTATAGTTTCAAGAGCACCATGGCTAAGATTGTCCAAAAGAGAGCCGATGCCTTCCAAAACCTCCTCTTCAAGGTTCACTGTAAGTATCGTATAATATTCAGGTGATAGTGGAAAGTTCCCCGCATAAAAATCGTATATTTCCACAGGTTCAAACTACTGGCAACTTAACAACATCAGATATGTTGTATCTTCATACCGTAGTCGTCTGTACAGTGAATGTTATGCACGTGCCAGCGCATACTACAGTAAGATGTTGGCAGCCGAGAAGAAACTCATCCAATATTACAGATGCTCATACCAATGTGCAACATACAGTGGAGCCCTCTGTTTCCAGAGAAAAACTTATTATGACTCTTGGTAAATAATCTATGAAACAATATTGGTTGTTTTAGTTGCGAAGAATTATATGGCAATTGTATGATCTATAATATTTAAATGAAAAAGTTTATTTCGTGTCCGTAGTAAAGTACCCGTAACGATAAATTATTCTTGACCTGGTATATTTCCTAATATATTTAATTTGACGCAAAATATAAAGATGATAAATTCATTTCCTTCTTCAAAAACCTTTCTTATTGGAGATTCTTGTTGGAGATGTAGCAATGACGTTCTACATGTATACTGATAAAGCATGAATTAGCCTATTAAATTGACGTATTGAGTCGGTAACATGTGAATTTTACAAGGAAATAAGCGAGACCAAGTTTGCGCCCATTTTTCAATCATTTGCCACCAATATTTTCATACTTATTGAACAATCATTCATTTTTTACTACAGCAAAACAATTGGAACTTGGTGGTCATGCAGTACAACAGTGAAATATACTGGATTCCGTTACATTGACTACAGATTCACATACAAACCATGCCAATACAAGAAACTGACAACTTGCGATTTGAGTAAGATTCGACCATTTCTCCACATTTACTTAACATTTATTCTTTCTTTTTAAAAAGTTTCTTTTATGTATGATCCTCTTATGGAGCACAACTCGATTCCAAATTTCATCACGGGCTTAGGCCAGACAAAGAATATTTCAGCGATTTTTTCGATTTTTTGGGCGATGAAGTTTCAAATAATATTTTCTAATCTATCAATTGCCTGTTTCGTGCTTTCTTATATGCCAATATATGAATAAGCTTCATTTGTCAATATTTTATTTCTCACATATTTCATTGTTGAATACAGACAACGTCAATGTCAGTCTGGAAAAATTCAAATCTGACATGAAAACTCTCGGAGAAAAAGCTGTTGCAGCTGCAAGAAGTTCTTTTGCGGCTTGGAAAAATCTCTGGGTTCAGCGTCATATTGAAATGTACAATGCATACGTTAAGATCGTTGAAGAAAGACACAGATTCCTCGTATATTACATGACTGCGTGTTACTACGTGAAGTGAGAAATGTTTCTAAGATGTCATTTTCTAACTGTCTTTTGTTTATTTCTCATAATGTTACGTTTCCAATTTAGATACCAATATCTTTGCTCAGCAAACAGATATGCAATCGCCTCATACGCCAAATCTCTCGAAGAAAGGAAAGAAAAAGCTATCGCTGCATATAGGCAGATGCTTTACGAACGTATTTCTCAAGGATGCGCTATCTACAACAGCAGAATCACAAGTTACAAAAAGATGGTCGATGATATGATGATCACAAAGGTTGTTGCTGGATACGAAAAATGTCTTGAAACAAGAAAGCAAAAGATCTCCGAATACACAAGCAAGTTGTACACAAGAAGAAATGAATTGAGACGTTGTCTTCAAACAAGACTTTATAAGGTTTGGAAAATATTTTGCATGATGTTCTCATGATTTCAATATAAATGTCTTTATTTATATATTCACACTGTTACTTATATATAGATCTACGACCTCAAGTGCAACCAATATTACAAATTGATGCTCTTTTACAACCCCTCGAGAAAACTGTGCGGATATCCTTACGATCTTTGGATTTCCTACAAGAATAAAATCTACAACGAATATTGCCACCAACTCCATGTCTTTGATGCCCACTGGAGAAGTCTCATCCCCTGCCTCACTCAACATTATGCTTGTGGATACAAATGCAAATCTACTCTTAAATTTGGAATTCCTCAAATGAATTTCTGTCTCAACTGGAAGTTTGTTATGCCAACCTCTTCCTGTTATTCCTACTACTACAACAGATACTGGTGAGTACTATGAAGAGTACGTTGATTATTTTATTTTCTTTTTCTACCATATTAAATTTAACCTTTATTTTTCTATTTCAGCACCTACCACACCTACAGGTATTACCAATGTGGTGGATATTACGTCTACAGAAGTTAAATCTTTCGTGACAACCGAGTTTCAAAAACAATTTAACCCACCAACATATTTTCCGTAGATTAGGCTGAATGAATTTTTTTGGAATTTACGATCTTTATCGTTTCAAACAATAAATTCACAGCACTTGCAATATTTTTCTTCTTTGTTTCATTCAGTTATCTAATGGCGCGTACCTGTAGGGGTGGGATCAAGAACAATTCATCGACAATAAACCGTTTTATATTACTCCTGGCTAGACATGTGTACGTAAATTTCTACAGATGTGATCTGACGATTCAATTCCAAACACGATGTCTAAGACAGCGTGTTTTAATTCGCGTTTAAACCTGATATATTTTAATTTAACGTTTGAATCTTTTATATATCTAAGACAAATGTACAAACTTTGAGAGAAAAAAAATCGAACATTTATTGGATTTTGATGTTGAAAATGATTATAAAAATCATTAAAGTATTTCGTTAAAAATCAAAAGGTACTTTGATGTTGTTTTGCAAAACCTTGTAAAAGTAAATTGAATGTTGCACTAGGTTTAAATCTCGATGTCAACGCATTGTTTGAAGTAGGCGTTAATTTAAAAATAAAACATCAGAGTTTGTATATATTTGGCCGTCATTCAGCCTTTGCGATTATATGTTATTGGTTGATTGGCTCAACACCTATGAGTAGGATTGGTTAAGTCGAAATATTATCCTTTTCTGAACCTTCCGAATTAAAGTAACATGTTATGGAATTAGATACTTTAGGGCCGGGGTCTGCAAACTTATTGTACTACTGGGCCAAATCTACACTCTTCCGGTAACGTGCAGGCCGCATAAATTTCAACCCATAGATTGTTTATAGTATAAACAATCGCCACATAATCCTTAAAATCAAGACTCAAGTAGTTTATTTCGCCAAATATTATAACAACAAAAAAATAATCAGAAATAAGGCGTGGGTTGTGATTGACGTAAACGCCATCGAGTCAGCAACGCCCAAAGTCCCACAAAAATCAGCGCACAGGCACGGGCGGCCAGGCACAGCAGTAATCACTGCTGCGCACGACCCCCCCAGTCCACGCAACCCGATTGGCATAGGTGATCGAAAATAAGGCAAATATTAAACTACATACAATACAGGATATGCATCACAACAGAAATTATCCTTCTGCCAAGAACAGAAGAAAAAAAACATAATAATAACCAGGAGTGGGCGACTAAGAGGAAGTAACGTTGTCACGATAACAAAATAGATAGACTCTAGATGAGCTGCTGTTGTTGAGGGTGATCTACCAGCAGAATTATTGTACAAACAATCTGATGAAGCAGATATGAAATAAATGTTAGCAAATAAACAATTAACGTTACATACATATGTAAATCTTGTTGTCATAATTAATACATATAACCATACAAAGACCAGCACAGGCTAGCCCATATACAAGCAGATTTGATTTGCAAAGACTCTAATGAATTGCAAGAACAGAGAATTGCAAGATAATCTTCACTAGCGGTCAAGAGATGTATCTTGCCAGGGTAACGTCCCCCTATTTTATAAGTCTAGGCGTTTGGGTCGATTTATTTTAATGCTCTTAAACGGTAAGTTTATTAATAATAATAGAGGTATAATATTAATTATGTTATACTATATTATACAATGGGGTAAAATAACATAACGTTAACATTTGTAACATTATTGCAATGAGATCTATCAATTATTGAGAAAATTTAATTGATAATGATAAGACACAAAATGCTGAATGGGAAGGAATACCTTTACAAAGTAACAATACTGGTTTGGATTCTAAATATGCTATTTGTTCAATATAGTGATAGCAGGTATTCACGGAGTTTCGTTTTGAAAGTGCTGTAAGATAAGGATCTTAGAGATACAGGAGTTTCATTCCATAGTTTAACTCCAATATATTTTGGTGACTGCTGGGATTTTTTCGACATACATCTTGTCACATAAAGATAACCATAAGATGAGGAACGTGTGTTGTGAGAGTGTACTGTTGATTGTGCAGTGAAATAATCATCAAATGCTCTAGGAAGCATACCATGGATGTACTGAAACATGATTTTTGAAACTACAAGAACATGAATGTCATGGAATTTCATTATGTTAAGTTCTTTGTAGATGGGATTTGAGTGCGCCCGAGAATGACTTTTTACCATTTATATAACAACTTTGTTTTGCAGTATTTGTATCCTTTTTATATGGGATATAAAATATATATCTACATGAAAAATGTTATTCAGGGGTTTGAATTTGTTTTAATAACAGTTAACTAGTGAATACAGCACACAGCATTTTGCAACATTTGTTGTTTTTATGTATACAAGATGTCAAATATATTTGCCTCTGTCATAACATATTATGTTCCAATGTTATTACTGCAGCTACAAATGTTGTCATTGTGATTTTCATTCGAGTATTCAATTCTCCTAAAACTGCAACATGTTTATACAGTAATATCAGTATATCTGTTATCCATTTTTGCTGATCATGTCCTTATATAAGATCATTGGTTTTATCGAAATTGCACAAAACAAACAATTAACGTTGGTCGTCGAAGTAATGAGATAGACAAGAAATATAACTGAACAACTTTATCCAGAAATTACAAAACACAATCAAAATCACAAGACCATGACTACTGTTGCCAATAAACTACGCGAACCAAATGAGTTTAATCATTTTCATCATTAATTTTTCTTGAAGTAAATAGTGGAAACTATGAAAGGGTAATTCGTGACTCAAGATTTACCTCAGTGTGATTGTAGATTTTTGTTCAAGTCCTGAATGTTGGAAAAAAATATATATTACATGAGAGGAATGAAATATTTACAATCTCAAACATTGCGCAACCCCAATAACAACAATGAAACAAAATGTGTTATAATAAAGTTTTGAATTTTGCTGTCGATCTATGTTAGGAATAAACTCTTCGTATATATTATGAATGGCATGATATAATGGTATTGTATTCAATAACGAATTAGAAAAAACGATAGGAATCTTTATTTTTAAATTGTCTTTGTGAAGTTCACCTTTTCGGTTCGTTCATAATATGAAAATGTTCACCCTGTCGACTTCGTGATCATTTTCATGTTTTTCATTACTTTTTTTATTGAAGTTATGATGCATTTGTTGAAATATTTGCAGCACAGCTACGACAACAAAATTACAATCTCAAACATATAAGACAAAGGGTTCAGTTAAAACAGGCAACAAAAGTGACATGATAATGTTTTGAATTTTCAGTCGTTTTTCAATTGGGAGTAAATTTTGTCAAGATACATGATATAATGGTAGAATATTCAATCTTTTATTATGCGGACGATTGGAAGCAAGCGGTTTTTAAACTTTTGAAGTTACCCAACCAGTTACTAATATATGAATACAAAATAAGTCGACTTCGTGACCATTTTCATGTCTTTCATTAGTTTTTTGCATTAAGGTTATGATGCATTGCTGAAATACTTTGCTTACTCTTACAAAATACAGTAATCAAATATTACAAGACAAAGGGTTCAGTTGAAACTTTGTTGAAGAGGTGACATACGAACTTTTTTACAACGCACGTTTTGCAAGTCTTGCACACTGATGTTGCAGAATATATATTTTATATTGGAAGTATTGCCACGATTTGTAATTTCAACATTTCTTAACCAACCAGTCTACAATAATTTCGAAAAATAAGTATATTGTTCAAATTATGCATGTGCGCAAGAAATTTTATTGCAAGCATACATACATAGTGTTATTTGAATTTCTTACATTACATCATGCATCTTGACAATATTTAATGATTTTGCTTCGTCAAACACGACTGAAAATATAGAAGTTTAAAAATAACACACGTTTTGAGTGTTCAAATTGAATTGTGGGATGAATTTTTTCTCTTGTATATATTTATTTCTTTAGTGTTGTATATATTTAATGGATTATTTTTTAGCAACGACTGAAATATTTCGAAAAATATATTGTTTTGTATGCATGTGCGTGATATTCCTATGGTTTGCATACTAATTTGGTATTGAATACAATATAATTTATATCATGCATCTTGACAATATTTAATGGTTTATTCGTAGCAACGACTGAAAATATAGAACTTTATCATAACACATTTGTTTGAGTGTTTTTTATTGGGGTTGAAGAATATATGAGATTGTGATTTTTATTCTTTAGTGTTGTATATATTTAATGGATTATTCGTACCAACGACTGAAAATTTCAAACTTTATCTTAACACATTTGTTTCAGTGTTGGGGGTCAGTGTTGTATATATTGCCAACATTTAGTTCTTGAACAAAAATCACAATCTCAAATATCTTGCCAATACAATCACAACATTGAAACAAATATGTTACAATAACGTTCAACAATTTCAGTCGATAATGAGTTTAAATTAATCTTTTCTAAAACTTTTATCTCCAACTGGGATATATTGATTGTCGCCTCTTCTCCACTCGCTACACGCATAATCAGTAGTTCAATAAATTAACAATGTAGCACCTAATGCTACATCACGACTATAATCTTAGAATTTTATATTGTAAGCTAATGCTTTTTGTTTTCAATGTTCAATATATTTGTATGGGGAAATTAGGCCTTGGACGAAACGCCACAGAAATAAATCTGCGTATGGGCGTAGAGAAACTTTTGCACCGATTGTCTAGAGAAAATAGGTAACTTTTTATTTATATTCATTTGAAATCGGTTTATTAAAATGACCAAAGTTGATAACACAGATTATCTAGTTTATGAAAACCCCTACCAAATTTTGAAAGTAAAATTCGGTCATCTATTCCTATTCTACTTACTCGTGTGAATATATCGTTTTAGACTACAAATTTTGATCAGGAACTGCAAGTTGCTAAACATCATTGATGGCTTGTCGGTAACCATCATTTACTCTAAATATATATTGCTGTGATATATTCGAATTAGACGGGATTCAACTATTTTTCTTTGCCACACTACTCAAACTTTTTCAAGATTACTGATTGAATATACTAATTCGGCTTTATAACTTTAGTTTTCTGGTAAGAAGAAGTGAAATACATTTTTCTAATTCAAATGTATTTTGTATTATTCGTGCCATGCACAGCATATACGAAGAGTTCATCAGATATAGATCGTAAAGCAAATGGAAATGGCCTCGTTCAATCATGTTCAATCATTTAAGTATGTAGCACCATCCTATAATAAGATATTAATAATTCATTCGTGACGAAGTCGAATTGTAGGTTCTGGTGTTTTCTAGGAATGAAGTAAATCTTCAGTCACGAATTTCATAGTTTACACTATTTACTACAAGAAAAATAAATGATAAAAACGATTAAACTCATTATTCCTTGGTTCGCGCAATTTATTGGCAACAGTGGTCTTGGTCTTGTGATTTTGATGGAAATCAATAATTTCTGGATAAAGGTGTTCAAATATATTTTTAGTCTATAACATCCCTTCGACGACCAGCATTAATCGCTTGTTTTTAGCAATTTCGATAAAACCATGATCTTATATGAGGACATGATCAGCAAAAATGGATCACAGATATACTGATATTACTGTGTAAGTAGTAGTTTTTAGAATTGAGTCGATTAAACTCATTATTCCTTGGTTCGCGTAATTTATTGACAACAGTGGTCTTGGTCTTGTAATTTTGATGGAGCTCAATAATTTCTGGATAAAGGTGTTCAAATATATTTTTAGTCTATAACATCACTTCGACGACCAGCATTAATCGCTTGTTTTTTGCAATTTCGATAAAACCATGATCTTATATGAGGACATGATCAGCAAAAATGGATCACAGATATACTGATATTACTGTGTAAGTAGTAGTTTTTAGAATTCAGTACTCGAATGAAAATCACAATGACAACATTTTGTAACTGCAGTAATAACAATGAGTCAGATTTTGTTATGACAGAGGCAAATATATTTGACATCTTGCATACATAAAACAACAAATGTTGTAAAATGCTGTGTGCTGTATTTACTAGTTAACTGTTATTCAAACATATTCAAACACCAGAATGACATTTTAAGCCCAGTATATACACGCTTCAGAATAGCCCTAACGTGTTTCCTGTTTGCTGTAAAAGGCGGCTAAAAGGAAACAAGCAAGTGGTAGATGGTCTTGCTATCACCCAGAGCAGATACCACAAACTGTACTAAAATATAGAGGTTTAGTTCTGTTTGGTGTTTTTTCCGCGTGGAGTTGCTTCCGACAATGCTCAATGAGAATTTGAACAAAACAAAAAACTTTGTTGGGTAATGTGAAATTAAACAAAAAATAATGCATTAAAGTAATGCAATTATTTATTTTTTCAAAACTTTTGATATTTTACTTACTTTAAAAAGTTTCACTGACATTGTTTTGAGAAAACTTCGATAATGAAAAAACCCAAAAATTGTGGTAGATAAAAATTCACTTTGTTTGAAAAGCATAGCGATATATTTTCCCTGTGTTTGGACAATATTTCGAAACAATATCGGTATTTCGGAGATGAAATACCCATTTGTGTGGGCATCTGGGGAAGTTGATGAATTGAAAAAAAAATCAAATTTTACATATGGATATGATTTCCTATCGCGATTTTATGCGTTTTTGCATCAATAAGTGCATTCCCTGGCAACGTATTTTCGTCTACCTAAATGTATTAGACTGCTTAAATTGTATGCAACGCCAACAGATTAATAAAAATATAAGACCTAATTGAAAAGATTTTCTTTGCAAAATTATTGGATGGTCTGATGTATGATGAAATGATGTGCCATTATATCGAATAATTAAATATATTAATTGGGTCAACATTTGTGAATACTGTGTAACCAATTATGAGCATTATTAAACAAAACTCATGCAAATGTTTGAACAGTGTCAGCAAGTGTTTTCTATAACACGTCAAGCACTTGTAAATCAAATTCTCTGATGTGGATATTCAGGTATATATAGAGGTATCCATTCACTGAAAAACCAGTCCCTATTCGAGGAACAGTTATCGAATGCAGACAATCATGAAGACCTTCGTCTTACTTCTGGCTTGCTTGGCCGTAAGTTTTGAACTTTAGGTCTGTCACATATAAATGTTAACAAAGTCTAATATAAATTAATTAATTATTTACAGGCCGCAAATGCAGCATACGTTGTACCACAATGTGGTTACACGTACTACAATATTGCTCAATACTATCGTATGCCTCAAACATGCTTCCACTTCAAAGTTTACTTTGATCAATCTTGTTACACTAGCAGATACTATTCTACTATCCTGAAGGTCTATCCCAACGAAAAATGCGAAGGTGAGAATTTTGAGAAGATATTTTCTTCTTAATTTTTAGTAACTTTAATGATGGTGATTGTTTTTTTATTCCCACGTCAATGATTATTGTTTCAAAGAAATGTCTGAGGCCGACTTCAAGAGTGACTCTCAAAAGAAGATGGACGCAAAGGCCACTGCACTTTTCTATACCATCAAGTATCATTTCGCTGCATGGAAGAAAGCACTTATTTACGCAGTTGAAGCTGCTAAGGAGCAATACAAGAAATCTGTTTACGCTTACACCTACAAATATCTTTGGTATGTTTATATTTTATACTATTTTATTCGATTAGATTTAAAATGATTAATGAAGTTGTAAAATAAATTTACAGCTACGGAAATCATTATTGTTTGAGATATTCCATCTGGCCACAAAGAGATGCTGCAATCAAAAAGTACAATGAAGCTATTGATGAATTGGCAAGTAAAGCATGCGCAAGTTATTCAGCCGCACTTCTTCAGAGATATTATAGCATTCGCAAATTCCACACCTTGATTTTGGAACGGTATGTTGTGTTCTATAAATATCTTGAAGTTTGATATTATTTGCAACATAGTTATGAACTATATATATTTCATAGTTCTCTTAAGTGTTTCCAAACTCGTCTTGAAAAGATTGCAGAATTCAAGAAATCCATCCGTGAACGCATCAATAAATACTACTATAGTTTCAAGAGCACCATGGCTAAGATTGTCGAAAAGAGAGCCGATGCCTTCCAAAACCTCCTCTTCAAGGTTCACTGTAAGTATCGTATAATATTCAGGTGATAGTGGAAAGTTCCCCGCATAAAAATCGTATATTTCCACAGGCTCAAACTACTGGCAACTTAACAACATCAGATATGTTGTATCTTCATACCGTAGTCGTCTGTACAGTGAATGTTGTGCACGTGCCAACGCATACTAGAGTAAGATGTTGGCAGCCGAGAAGAAACTTATCCAATATTACAGATGCTCATACCAATGTGCAACATACAGTGGAGCCCTCTGTTTCTAGAGAAAAACTTATTATGACTCTTGGTAAATAATCTATGAAACAATATTGGTTGTTTTAGTTGCGAAGAATTATATGGCAATTGTATGATCTATAATATTTAAATGAAAAAGTTTATTTCGTGTCCGTAGTAAAGTACCCGTAACGATAAATTATTCTTGACCTGGTGTATTTCCTAATATATTTAATTTGACGCAAAATATAAAGATGATAAATTCATTTCCTTCTTCAAAAACCTTTCCTATTGGAGATTCTTATTGGAGATGTAGCAATGATGTTCTACATGTATACTGATAAAGCATGAATTAGCCTATTAAATTGACGTATTGAGTCGGTAACATGTGAATTTTAAAAGGAAATAAGCGAGACCAAGTTTGCGCCCATTTTTTAATCCTTTGCCACCAATATTTTCATACTTATTGAACAATCATTCATTTTTTACTACAGCAAAACAATTGAAAGTTGGTGGTCATGCAGTACAACAGTGAAATATACTGGATTCCGTTACATTGACTACAGATTCACATACAAACCATGCCAATACAAGAAACTGACAACTTGCGATTTGAGTAAGATTCGACCATTTCTCCACATTTTCTTAATTCTTATCCTTTCTTTTTAAAAAGTTTCTTTTATGTATGATCCTCTTATGGAGCACAACTCGATTCCAAATTTCATCACGGGCTTAGGCCAGACAAAGAATATTTCAGCGTTTTTATCGATTTTTTGGGCGATGAAGTTTCAAATAATATTTTCTAATCTATCAATTGCCTGTTTCGTGCTTTCTAATATGCCAATATATGAATAAGCTTCATTTTTCAATATTTTATTTCTTACATATTTCATTGTTGAATACAGACAACGTCAATGTCAGTCTGGAAAAATTCAAATCTGACATGAAAACCCTCGGAGAAAAAGCTGTTGCAGCTGCAAGAAGTTCTTTTGCTGCCTGGAAAAATCTCTGGGTTCAGCGTCATATTGAAATGTACAATGCATACGTTAAGATCGTTGAAGAAAGACACAGATTCCTCGTATATTACATGACTGCGTGTTACTACGTGAAGTGAGAAATGTTTCTAAGATGTCATTTTCTAACTGTCTTTTGTTTATTTCTCATAATGTTACGTTTCCAATTTAGATACCAATATCTTTGCTCAGCAAACAGATATGCAATCGCCTCATACGTCAAATCTCTCGAAGAAAGGAGATAAAAAGCTATCGCTGCATATAGGCAGATGCTTTACGAACGTATTTCTCAAGGATGCGCTATCTACAACAGCAGAATCTCAAGTTATAAAATGATGGTCGATGATATGATCACAAAGGTTGTTGCTGGATACGAAAAATGTCTTGAAACAAGAAAGCAAAAGATCTCCGAGTACACAAGCAAGTTGTACGCAAGAAGAAATGAATTGAGACGTTGTCTTCAAGCAAGACTTTATAAGGTTTGGAAAATATTTTGCATGATGTTCTCATGATTTCAATATTAATGTTTTTATTCATATATTCACACTGTTACTTATATATAGATCTACGACCTCAAGTGCAACCAATATTACAAATTGATGCTCTTTCACAACCCCTCGGGAAAACTGTGCGGATATCCTTGTGATATTTGGATTTCATACAAGAATAAAATCTACAACGAATATTGCCACCAACTCCATGTCTTTGATGCCCACTGGAGAAGTCTCATCCCTTGCCTCACTCAACATTATGCTTGTGGGTACAAATGCAAATCTACTCTTAAATTTGGAATTCCTCAAATGAATTTCTGTCCTAACTGGAAGTTTGCTATGCCAACCTCTTCCTGTTATTCCTACTACTACAGCAGATACTGGTGAGTACTATGAAGAGTACGTTGATTATATTATTTTCTTTTTCTACTATATTAAATTTTACCTTTATATTTCTATTTCAGCACGTACCACACCTACCTATTACCAATGTGATGGATATTACGTCTACAGAAGTTAAATCTTTCGTGACAACCGATTTCAAAAACAACTTGACCCACCAACATATTTTCCTTAGATTAGGCTGAATGATTTTTTTTGGAATTTACGATCTTTATCGTTTCAAACAATGAATTCACAGCCCTTGCAATATTTTTCTTCTTTGTTTCATCCAGTTATCTAGTTGGCGCGTACCTGTAGGGATGGGATCAAGAACAATTCATCCACAATAAACCGTTTTATATTACTCCTGGCTAGACATGTGTACTTAAATTTCTACGGATGTGATCTGACGATTCAATTCGAAACACGATGTCTCAGACAGCGTGTTTTAAGTCGCGTGGATTTTGATGTTGAAAATGATTATAAAAAACATTATAAAAAACAAGTATTTCGTTAAAAATCAAAAGGTACTTTGATTTTGTTTTGCAAAACGTTGTGAAGTAAATTGAATGTTGCACTAGGTTTAAATCTCGAAGTCAACGCATTGTTTAAAGTAGGCGTTAATTTAAAAATAAAACATCAGAGCTTGTATATATTTGGCATTCATTCAGCCTTTGCGATTCCTATGAGTAGGGTTTGTTAAGTCGAAATACTATCCTTTTCTAAACCTTTCGAATTTAAGTAACATATTATGGAATTTTATACTTTAAGCCCGGGGTCTGCAAACGTTTTGTACTACTGGGCCAAATCTACACTTTTCCGGTAACGTGCAGGCCGCATAAATTTCAACCCATAGATTGTTTATAGTATACACAATCGCCACATTATCCTTAAAAATAAGAATGAAGACTCAAGTAGTTTATTTCGCCAAATATTATAACAACACAAAAATAATATGAAATCCGAAATAAGGCGGGAGTTGTGAAGGACGAAAACGTCATCGAGTCAGCAACTCCCAAAGTCCCAGCGCACAAGCACGGGCGGCCAGGCACAGCAGTAATCACTGCTGCGCACGACTCCCCAGTCCCCGCAACCCGATTGGCATAGGTGATCGGAAATAAGGCAAATATTACTACATACAATACAGGATATGCATCACAACAGAAATTATCCTTCTGCCAAGAACAGAAGAAAAAAACATAATAATAACCAGGAGTAGGCGACTGAGAGGAAAGAACGTTATCACGGTAACAAAATAGATAGACTGTAGATGTGCTGCTACTGTTGAGGGTGATATACCAGCAGAATTATTGTACAGACAATGTCATGAAGCAGATATAAAATATATGTTAGCAATAGACAGTTAACGTTACATATATATGTAAATCTTGTTGAAGCCTCATAATTAATACATATATCCATGCAAAGACCAGCACAGGGTAGCCCACATACAATCAGAATTGATTTGCAAAGACGCTAATGAATTGCAAGAACAGAAAATTTGTTTTTTATTATATTTTTCAGATAAAACGCAAGGCCCAAAAACAATCGAACAAGCGGCTTTGACAATTTTTAGGCCTAATAAAAAACTTAGCCTATAATATCAGTGACCCAAGATAATCTTCACTAGCGGTCAAGAGCCAGGGTAACGTCACTATTTTATAAGTTTAGGCGTTTGGGTCGATTTATTATATTGCTCTTAAACGGTAAGATTATCAATAATAATAGAGGTATAATAATAAATATGTTATATTATATTTTACAATGGGGTAAAATAACATACCGTCAACATTTGTATCATTATTGCAATGAGATCTATCAATTATTGAGAAAATCTAATTGATAATGATAATACACAAAATGCTGAATGGGAAGGAATATCTTTACAAAGTAACAATACTGGTTTGCATACTAAATATGCTATTTATTCAATATAGTGATAGCAAGTATTCACGGAGTTTCTTTTTGAAACTGCTGTAAGATAAAGATATTAGAGATACAGGATTTTCATTCCATAGTTTAACTCCAATATATTTTAGAGACTGCTGGGATTTTTTTGATATACATCTTGTCACATAAAGAGAACCATGAGATGAGGAACGTGTGTTGTGTACTGTTTAATGTGAAGTGAAATAATCATCAAATGCTCTAGGAAGCATACCATGGGTGTACTGAAACATCATTTTTGAAACTTCATGAACATGAATGTAATGGAATTTCATGATGTTAAGTTCTTTGTAGATGGGATTTGAATGCGCCCGAGAATGACTTTTAACCATTAATCTAACAACTGTATTTTGCAGTATTTGTATCTTTTTTATATGGGATTTGGAAATCGAATCACCCCAGACTGTGACACCATACTGAATATAGGATTGAAAGAGTGCGAAATAAACTGATCGCAATGTCGGCAATAGTAAATAATTTCTTAATTTGGATAGTTTTTGATAGCTTATTTATGACTGATTCGATATGGACATCCCATCGTCAACGACTGCCCACGTTAATTCCAAGATATTTGTAAGATTCCACCGCCCCCAATTCTACTGTAAAATTAGAAATGTTTTTAGCAGATATTAATAGGCTTTCGATTTCTCCGTATTGATCGTCAACTTATTGCATTACATCCAGGTTGATACTTTGCACAATTCTTCACTGACCTGATCTTAAAGTATTTTTTGCGAACTTGATGATTTCGACAGTCTTGTGTCATCTGCGAAAAGTTTAGTGTAGAGCGAAGAAGCATTGGGCAAATCTTTGACATATATAACAAAAAAAACAGGGCCAAGTACACTTCCTTGTGGGACACCGAATTCAACAAGAGAGTTGGGTGATTCGATGTTATTTATTTTAACATATTGTTTACGATTACTGAGGTAGTCGGTCAAAAGAGCATTAGCCGTTCCACGAATTCCATAGTATATTAATTTATCGATAAGTATGGCATGGTCAACAGTATCAAACGCTTTTTCATGTCTATAAATACACAACAGACACTTTCGTTTTTGTCCAAAGAATCATAAAAATTAGTGACATAGTCGAGAACTGCATGACTGGTGGAGTGGTTATGTTGAAATCCGAACTGGGATTTATCTATTATTATTTCAGGCTTTTCGATGAAATCGGTTAAACGAGCATGAATGAGTTTTTCAAAAATTATTGCTAGTGATGACAAGACAGTAATTTGATATATCTGATTTTTTTGCCACATTTAAAGACTAGAGTATATTTCAAAAAGTATATTTCAAAAACTTGGATAGAATTCCATCGGGGCCCATAGCTTTATAAGTTTTCAAACTAGTCAGCATGTTGAACACTTCTGCATCAGTTGTTGGAGAAAAATATATAGAAGGTGAGATTGAGTTATGCATAAAGTCTCGATGGGTATGATGACTCACGGGTACAGCAGATGCAAGTTTTTTTCCAATTGTTGAAAAGAAATTATTAAATGCCATAGATATTCCATCACTATCCGTAGTAGTTGAACCATCATGGAGTATGAGCTCTTCGATTTCTGTGTTAGATTTCATCGATTTTGTATTGACAATCTTACGAATACATTCCAAGTCTTTTTTACATCACCCCTATTTTTACAGAATAGATCTTGATAGTAGAGTTGTTTAGATTTATCTTTAGTGTGTGTCAAGATATTACTGTATTTTTTATAGTAAGATTATTTTTATTTCTGCACTGTATAAATGCGTGTGACTTAATTTGTTTTTGTATGAGATCTGGTTTTGATTTCTTTACGTGTTATCTTCCTCGTGGGAGCATGTTTCTCAATAATGAGTTTAAATCTATGAACAAAATCATTGAATTCATTGTTTAATGTATCAACATTTGGAATAATATGAGCTCTGTTTGACTGAATTTATATCAGTTCTGTAATATCATTTTTAAAATTTTCAAGATGAAAATGTTTCATGTCACGAATAAAGCTTAGTTGACATTTTTTGCATTTATGATGAAAGTTCAAAGAACACATAATTGGATAGTGATCAGTTATGCCAGCATGCACAATGTATGTTTTAGGTGGATTTGGTTTAGAGATGTTACAATAAATATGATCAATTAGTGATGATGACACTGCTCTTTTTCTGATGGGTTTATTTATCAATGGATTCGCACAATTGGAATACAGTATATCTTTATATGTTGCAGTGTTGCTGTCAGACTGTAGTAGATCAATATTGATATCTCCAAGTATTAAAAATGATTTTTGTTATGTACATTAATAAGGTCCAAAGAACTATCAAAAGCTTTCTGAAAATTTACAAAATCTCTGATTGGATGACGATAGATTACACCAATCACTAAAGTAGTGTTCTGATGTGATTCGAGTTCTAACCAAACCTCCTCAGTGTCATCACATTTTAGATCATATTGCCAATTTTTTATTAATATATAAATTATATAAACGCCAGCACCGCCAGCTTTTAGCAATGTTAGTGTATATATAAAATTATACTCCGGGAGGGTGATGTTGGCAATAGGTATCTGACTGTGCAATCATGTTTCGGACAGTCCTATTATATCAGGGGTTCTGGCAAAATGACAAAGAAAATTCTGTAAGGAATCGACATTTTTTTGAATGCTTCTTATATTTAGGTGGCAAATAAGAAGTTCCTTTTTTGTCGAATATTAGATTGCAGAGTTTAGATGTATCAAATATATCACAACTAACATCAGAACATTTATCAAAAACTTTATGCATTGTTTTAAAATTGGAAGAAATCGAATTGGGCACATGAGCTGGGAACAAAAGATTATATAAATCATTATCATTGAAAAAATTGGCAGATAATAAATAAAAGGCAAACATATATGACACAGAAAGGCAATATGTAATGTAAAAGGTTGTAAAAAATTTAGTAGAAAAACTCACTGTATTTTTCTCAGGTCTTCTTCACAGTCAATAGTTGGGGTATTTGTATCACTGTTTTTTTATTATACACTCTGCCTTCTCTTGTCCATAAACAATTATAGTTGAATATGCGTTTAAGTTCCCGCGCTTTGAAAAATAGATCCCTGTTAAACCTTGTTAGGTTTTCCACATTAAAATTTTTTTTGGCTTCAGGAATATTGGTAGTGCCATGGGCTACTTTCAATTTTTTCCTAAATTCCAAAATACTATTGCAGAGATTACGACGGGTGAATCTTGCGACAATGTATGACTTTTTGATGGGAATGAGAGATGTCATGCTCATTGACTAGAACATTGATCAGACGAGCTATTTCAGCTTTGAGATTGTCTGTGTTTTCAGATGCGCTGTATGGGATGCCATGTATTTCAAGGTTAAAGAGTCTATCCGGCGTTCATTATCTTCAACTCTTTCTCCAATATCATACAAATCCTCCTCCAGATCTTTTAAATCACGAGCTAAAATATCGATGAATTGCTTGTTATCTTGAGAGGTTTTTTCTATTATTTCAAAGCGCTTCCTCATGTCATTAGCCATCTTCTCTTGGTTGGATCGGATATTACTAATGTCGTTCTTAATTACATCCATGGTTGTTAAGAGATCACTTAAGATAGTTGTTATGTCGGATGATGGATCACGCGGAGATTCTACAAAAGCCTCATCCGCTGTGATTCCAGATCTATCGGATAGTGCTTTATTTATCATTTCAGGTATAAGCTGAGAGATGTTTGCAAGGATGGTGTGCTGTATTGAAGGAACTAGTCTCTCTATAATCTGCTGCTCAGATTGTACAGGATTGCTGGATTGGTCTGAACTGGAAGGTGACTTACTCGCCTGTCTTCTGGCTTTTTTGACGACATCATCAGTATTTATCCAGTACGGTATCAGTTGGCTGTTAGCAGATAGTGTATCCACAAAATAGAACAGGAACAGAAGAAGAGTTTGCAGAATCTGGATAACTTTGATTTTAGTACAAAAAGGCATGTCACCCCAGCAGAAACAGTAACAAACAAGCGCCAGGAACACACCCTGAATACACTACTGGTACTTATTGATGTTAGTGTTATTAATACATCTAATATAACAGCGAATTATGGGGTTAAAATCAACTCTTATTCCCGTGTTAAACATTGCACAATGAGACTTGTTTGTTGCCGTTTCATAGTTATTATAAAACACATATTAAAACGAAATGCATTGTTTTTGTTTTCTTATCAATGTGAGGCATGATGTTGTTTCTGGGTCATGGCCAATGTATTAAAATCAAGGTAAGGTCTCATTACCTTGTTCTTATAAAGGAGTGACCAAAAATAGTGAAATGATGCTAGTTGATTGCTATGTCCAGGCGGTCCTTGGTTTACCGTCATGCACAGAATAGGAACTGGTAAAACGCTTAAATGTTCTCAGCAGTGTTACCATAGAAAATCAGTACGAAGATATTTTCACTGATTTAGGCTTGATCAAAGGATTTGAATATAAAATCATAACCGACCCCAAAATATCTCCGGATGTTCATGCTCCGCGCAGAGTTCCAGTTGCTTTAAGATGTTGAAAACTGAACTAGAACGCACGGAAAAACTCAATGTGATTGAAAAAGTCAATTGTCCGACTGATTGGGTAAATAGTATGGTGATTGTGAAAAAGAAGAATAAAACTCTACGCATTTGCATTGATCCAAGTAATCTAAACAAAGCAATTAAGAGAGAGCATTTCCCTATGTAGTCGATTGAAGAAGTAGCGAGTCGAATGCCTAATGCCAACGCATGATCAACAAAATCCTTATAAGTGATCAAAACCGGCCCTGATAGTTATAAAACAAGTTTTAATGATTATGTTGTGATCACGTCCGGCGAAAAGAAATTAAAATATCCCGCCTAAGGCTAACTTGAATGGTCACATAAGGTGTATAAATGCGAGGGCATTTTATCTATTAGAAAAGAAAAAAGAAGCTAAGGCTAGATTGTATCGTGATTCTGAAATTATTCTTTTCGTTGAAGTATAATAAAGAATATCAACTTTGGTCTCTATCTCGTCCTCTATCTTGACCCTCCGGGGTTAAGGTATAATATAAAGTTCCCTATAACTGGTAACCCCTTGGAAGAATAGTGCCTTCTGATTTGGAGTTCGTTGCCGCACGGAAGTCAGGACAAAATTTCAAATAAGAGTTAAGTAACGTTTTTCACGATTATATTAAATAGCGTATAGGGGCCATTGCTAACATTAATCTGTGTTCGTATTTTTTCATCCAGCGTATTCAACCTGGAGGACACAAGACGATGATGTTACTTTGAGCAGAAGATAGAAAAGATCGAATCAAAATCCACAACAAAAGAGGAAGTCGATCGGAAAAACTATGCAACAACGTACTTGGTTGTCGGCCTGCGTCAATATGATTTCTAACAACATTCTATTCAAGGTGAAAAACTTGTCTTAAGAAAATGTACAACATTGAAAGTTGATAAAAAAAACATTATTCAAAAAATGGACAATCAAATTTATAAAAATAAGGACATCGCCGATAAAAACTAAGAAATTATATTGCTTAGATGTCAGATTTGTTATAAATTGTGCTGTGTTTTTATTTCTTGTCATTATAATGTTAATTTTACAGTGAAAGAATTTTAAAATATCCTTATTCTCTGAAAACTATTTCAGGTATTTTCCTTCTTTTCGTTGGTGGCGTTAAAATTCGGCTTATCAATTTCTTGAAGAAATTGCTTAAATTGATATTTTAATCATGCGTAATTTTTCTGGGCAATTAATTGTGCGTCGGTGGTTAATTTTAATATCAGTAAATTTGCTATCTAAACCAAATTAATTGAGAGTGACAGATACAAACAAATAGTTTTTGTTGAATAGATTTTACGTTGATAATGAAAAGTTGGAAGATGATTTAATCGAATCATACTTTAAAAAAAACATCGCTACAAAAAGCGGTAAACGCGCCAGGATATATTCGCAAAAAGCGAGTATCAATCCACAATCTTTTTTTTTATACAAGCCCAAAGATGGCAAAGACTAATACAACTACAAAGGCAAACAATGCCACATTTTTGTACCTATAAGGCGCAAAAACTATTCATTGTGTAACGAAATATATTGAATTCAAACATTGTTCAATCTGTCAAAATCAATTTATTAATTAAATAAAACGCCTACATCTCTACATATCTCAAACCTACATTCTCTATATCTTTACTTTCTCTTACTAAATTTTCACCTCTCTTGGTAGTATAAATTTTTGTTTTAGATGTGAATTTTACGTATGTATGCTTATTTTATTGTTGTTTTCTTTATATACCGCTTTATATTTCCAGCAGCTGACCATTCATGTTCCCTAAGCAAAGTCACTCCGTGTTTAGGGGGGCGACGTATATGTAGCAAACATGGTTAAAAATCAGGACCACTAGGAGAATTTGGCATTCAACGTATCAGGTTAATTGAGTTCGAGCATCATGCGTCCAACGCATGATCAACAAAATTCTTATAAGTGATCAAAACCGGCCCTGATAGTTCCAAAACAAGTTTTAATGATTATGTTGTGATCACGTCCGACGAAAAGAAATTAAAACATCCCGCCTAAGGCTAACTTGAATGGTCACATAAAGTGTATAAATGCGAGGGCATTTTATCTATTAGAAAAGAAAAAAGAAGCTAAGGCTAGATTGTATCGTGATTCTGAAATTATTCTTTTTGTATAATAAAGATAATATTAGTATAATAAAGAATATCAACTTTGGTCTCTATCTTGACCCTCCGGGGTTAAGGTATAATATAAAGTTCCCTATACTATCAACGTAGTATTACATCCACGACAAAGGTTCTTGTTTTCCTGCTGCCATTCGTGTATTTTTCACTTATTAGGTGTACGTACCCCCCTCTCCCATTGGATTTATCCCGTTTTGGAGTATTAGCAAAACATTCCTGTCCCACGTCACGTGATACAACCTATCAGCTCCTTCATATTCGTCATAGCTCGGGGGTTGGCCCTTTGTGTGACCATAGGCCTCAGCTAATTCTTCGACCGGGACGATCGCCCTTTCATTTCTTTGCATTATGTGTTTTATCCGGTCTGACTCGTGCCGTTTTCCTAGCTTTTCGCATAATATTTCTTCTCGCTGATAGACGCTCTTTTGGGACTCTTGCACTCGTCATGTCGGCAATGTCTCATTAATATTCGTTGAACTCTATCATCGGAGGCTTCGGAAATTGCTTAGGTCAGTCAAACTCCCGGCTCGCTTTCTTCCGCTGTCATTTTCATCCAATAAAATCGGGATAGACCGTGAGAGATAATACCTCGTTTGTTGACCGGTGTATTACTCGAACAATTTGAAATCCGGATAGATGGTTTAGCCCTCTTTGTATTAACATCTTGAGGCTAGGGTTTTTCGGCTGGTCTCTCATTTTTTTCAGCAATCCAAAAATTCTTATATTGTCAGTAATCACGGTGAAGGGTATTCCATACAATACAGCAATTTTTAATTCCTTTGTACAGGGATCGTATGCGCGGGCAACCTGAGTCATCCATTTTTTACTGAAATAGCAATAGGATATATGTTAGATCTATAGCGCCTGTCATCTTACTAGCTGATCAGCTGATGGGAGATCTCTCGTTCATTGCCACATATTTGCACCATTTCGCTTGTTTGTAATGTAACAGTGTCTCACTTCATTGCTCACACAAGAGCTCTCTCTGTGCTTGCGCAGAATCGAGACTGCTCGGTACTGTCCGTCTGTTGTGTGTTCTTTATTATTTGTTTTTCCCCGGGAATTCGGGAATCTTATTTGTGAATTACTGCTTTGCTGATAGCCTGCTGATCGGTAGTAGCGCGCATATTATAGCTGAGGATTAGTGCCCTGATATTGCAAGGATTTAACTAAGGTTATTTGTTGTTTGTGTATCTTTCTAGCTTTTGCTAAATAGTTTAATACTTGTTGCATGCGGAACACTGGATCTTGAATTGTATTCAATCCGTTTTGGACATATTTTGGTGTCGATTATATAATTTATTTCCTGGTGAGTTGTTAATTTATGTGGTAGTTTTAATTTCCCCCAAATTTCTGGTATCGGGATGAACTGATGGACATGAGATTATAGATGCTATGTAGGGTATTGCTGCTTGTATTTTATTGTAATTTATTATTCAATAATGTTCATATTTTGTATTATTATTTCAGGGTTTGTGGAGTTTCATTGAATTGAATATTTATTGTTTCGGTTGACTTTAGCTAAAAGCAGTCGGTAAGGTTGAATGCTATTATTGGGTTTATTAAACATTTGGCAGGGATATTTTGTGCTTATGCTTGTCTTTGTTCAATTTAGAAAACCTCTCTTCCCTCTCCATCACTCTTGAAACTCTCTTTGTCTAATTTTCTGTGTTTGAAAAATCTTGGATATTGATGTTCAATTGTGTGCTAGTTGATCAAGGGGAGACAAGACAGAGATCAGTCAGATATTCAAATAGGGGAGTCAGGGGATCGTTTAGACTGGAAAATATTTGGGCGCACGGCTCTGCGCTCTTCGTCTTTGTGTAGTGAGCAGGGTGCATAAGGTCACACCCCGCCTCGTGTGCGTGGGCGGCGAAACCAGTCCGGCTCGTTTACCCATGCCCACCACTCAAACCATGGTGTACTAACTTAGGTAGGCTAAGCCGAGCAGGAAAAGATCATATCTTTCTAGTAATTGTAACCTTGTCCGTCTTTAAGTGGTCACTGTTACAGGGTGATCCATTCTAAGAAATGGCAATAAAAAAATAGAAGACCGGAATAAGTGCGAGAAAAATTACGAAAGTTGAGTAACGAAGCTGAAATCCTCGCCAAAGAAGAATACTTGGCACCCAAGATCAATGCACCAGACAATTCACTTTTCCTTGAAATAACATGGGAAAGAGTCTGTTATGGTTACTCTGAGGAATTGGAAGACCTCAAAGGCCAACTATCCTCGCCTCAGGCAATCAAGTACCCTTGTAAAACAGAACTAAAAGACCATACGGTGAAACCATGCGTCTTGAGCCCGTACAACCTAAGGGGGAGGGTCAGACAGCAGCTTTGCAGAAAGCCGTAGAAAATCTGTAGGACTTGGGAGATATTGAGACTGAGTTTGCCGAATGGAAATTGACCTTATTCGCCGTGTCGCAGAAAATGAACGAGCGGCAAAAGCAACAGATGGGGTCTCGTCCAGAACTTTCAACCGTTCAATACCGCTAAAAGATCAATGGATTCATCATCACCTTTAATACCGGATATCAAACAAATGGACCAAGGAAGAGAGGTATTACCGCTTCTCGATTAAAAAAGCTTTCATTGTGACGTCACAGAGAAATCGATGAAATATATGGGATAGAGAAAAGCCGTGAAGGGTACTCATTTGCGGTGACACAAAATGGCCGTGGAATTACTCACTGCAGTGTAAATTTGGTCCCCTAACATGCAATAGTGCGTGGCAAACCCCGTGACCCAACAATACAGGGATTAAGTCGTAGGTCAGGAACGAAAAGACGAAGGAAGCAAAGGCGTCGCCGATAGAGGTCTACATCGACGATATCTTCCTTAGTACCAAAACTATCGATGATCATATAATATTATTGAGAATTACTTTTGAGGAGCTTGCAAAAATGAAGTTAACTTTGAGCATCAATAATTGTTTTGTTGGAGACAAGAAAACCAATCTACTCGAAGCAACTCTGACTGGAAAAGCAATAGAAGTGCAGCGCGAAAGATTGGAGGGCTTTTAAAGAACTGACCCCACCCTTGAATATTCACCAACTCCGGGGATGGATTATCAGGTATATTGCAGACCATATACCGGAATTAACCTTAAAACTTGACAGGTTTGACGCCTTGGCGGGTAAATTATCCGCTACCCGAGGAAAGACCACGCCTGTCTTATGGACTGAACAATTGTTGAAAGATTACAAAATCGCCCAGAGAACATTGGCTATACAAGAGTACTATATCATATTAAGCCTGACCTTCCATTGTAGGTAGAAACAGATGCGTCACAAAATGGATTTGGCACGGTAATGTTTCAAACAGAGGGGAGAGGATGCTCCTTCTCCGCCAAGTATATCCTATTGCCTATTACAGTAAAAAAATGGACCACTCTGACTGCCCGCGCATACGATTTATGCACGAAGGAATTAAATGCGTTAAAAAATTATCGATAGATAAATAAATTTCAAGCGATCTTGTATGGGATACCTTTCACCGTGATTATGGACAATATAGAGTTTTTTGGATTTCGGAAAAAAAATGAAAGACAAGCCAAAAAACACTAGCCTCAAGATGTTAATACAAAGATGGCTAAACCACCTATCAGGGTTTTAAATTATTCAAGTAATACGCTAGTCAACAAATGAGGTATTTACCTCTGACGGTCTATCCCAATTTTATTGGATGGAAATGGTGGCGGAAAAAAGCGAGTCTGGTGTTTAGCTGACCTACGAAATTTTTAAAGGATCTGAAAGTTCAACGAATATCAATGAGACATTGCCGGCATGACGAGTGCAAAAGGTCCCGAAAGGGCGTCCATCCGTGAATTACCGGGAATACTATGCGAAAAGCTAGAAAAACGGTACGAGCCAGACTGGATGAAACACGTGATGCGAAGGGGCGATTGTTGGCTGCGGCCTATTGATACATGAAGACATAACCCACAAAGTATAACGAGTATGAAGGAGCTGATAGGTTATACCAGGTGATGCGGGAAGGGAATGTATTGCCAAAAATCAAAAAAGGGACGAACGCCGACAGGAAAACGATAACCTTTCTCGTCGATCCCGTGGAACTACTTATCAGCAGGGATGACGATTTTACAAACGACAAACCCAAGGGACCTATACAAGCGGAACTAATACATCTTATGAACTGGTTATGCCTCATGCTGGACTAATATTACCCAAAGGGCCTTACTGGGTTTGCCTAAATTAAAACCAGTGTTCCCATTTTGGAAAATTTAAAAACGGATAGGTATCCACGGCACAGTTCACTGGACCCGAAAGTGAGAAGTGAAAGTGAGAAACTTGAGAAGAAATATGAGAGTCACTGATGGCAGTCACCTCTAACAATTCAATAAATACCTTAAAAATTAATTATCATCATTACTTTGCCTGTCCATCTCTAAATTCAATTTTCTGCTGCAAATATTAAATTTTAATTGCAATGTTTTTGCATTGTTTGCATAATAATTTACCAATGAATACGATATCCAGCCTCTTGCAAATGCTACTTTATTGTTTTATCTATACCAACGGTTGAATAGAATTAGTTACTTATAATTGAAAATTATTTTACATTATGAATGTTTGACTAAATATTAAATTGATGCCTAAAGTACAAGATCTCGGTACAGTAATATTTGTGAGGAATTTTCATTTTTCTGATCATGCCCTTCCTTAGGATCACTGTTTATTTTTTTATCAGAAAAGATCCGCCCATCAAAACGTTGAAGTTATACAACTGCTTTGAATTGAGTAGAACTAAATTGAATCGAGTTCAATTGTTCATGATAATATTTGCTATTTTCGTTTAATTTCAAATCCAATAACAATGTTGTGTCTTTGCGTCGTTCGAATAAAATATAGGAAATTGAAAATATATTTAATATATAATATGAATATACTTTAACGTATTATATAATTTTTGAAAACACAAACACTCATGATTATTATGTTAAAAAAACATACCCAAACCATGCTATTAGAAAAAAAACATTGCAATTGTTGGACGTTCAATTATTTTTCATGATAACATTAAAAAAAATTATTTTGTCACATTGGAAATATTTTCAGCATCAATTGACAATGTTTTGATAATGATAACCTTCCTCATAAATATGTTATTCCGAATGTTCCATCATATATTTTGAATAATAATTTGTCAATAAACACAACATTTTATATCTTAAAAAAATATTTCATGTTCTTTTTGTAGCAGCGACTGTAAATGTTTTACTTTAACAAATTTGCTTCAGGGTTGTTATTGTTATTGCAAAATGTTTGACATTGTAATTTTTGTTCAAGTGCTGGAATCACGCATTGAATACAAAGTCTTCGTTCATGGCGATAGGCTCTTTGTGTATATGATAACCCTCCATAAACAATTGTTCCAGTATTAAATTGATTATTTATGTACAATATCGTTATAGGTTGCTATTTTGTTGACCACGCCCTTCTCCTAGGCTATCCTATTTCAGGATCGGATAATATTATGCAGCATATTTATAAGTTTACGCTCATAAAATACACGATCACGCAAGAGTTTGCGCGAGTATAAAGTTTCGCGCATGAAAACTGGCATAAAAATGGAAAACATATCTCACAGATAAATTTGCTATTCCCGTATAGACTCGATTACGTTAAGTAATTCGTATGCAAAAAGGTTGTGAACCTCCATTTAAGCATGCTGAAGCTACTACGGAATTTTTGCTATTGGTCACTTTGTTTACCATGCGTAGTCCCTTTATGAGGTACAGCGTGTGCGTCGTCATCATCTGTTTTAGGGCATACTCAGACAAGTTACTCATCTGATGCCGATTCTGGAAGCACCTTTTATCCACTTTCGCTATGATTCTGTGTTATGAGATTCCGCCGTTACTTAGTGCCTAAGGACGGTGATATCAGTTGTCAGTTGGATAGTTGGGAATTTTTAGGGCTTTCTCACTGAAGCCATACACCACAAATTGTCTGTTCCATGGTTGATCCATTAATATATCATTGGATAGTTAAAAGAGAGTGTAATGATGGACTTTGACACCGATCTGACATTGTCCTGAGATGAACAACCCAAAAATGATTTCAAGACACTATACTTTGTTTGTCCCATGCATTGCTCATACATATATATATACATTAAAATCAATCTTGGTTCATACTTGTAATGCTTAAATTGAAAAAAAAGAAATTTGTGTTTTACTTCGAAATTTAGTCGAATACTTTCCCACATGGAAAATATCGTCATAAAATCTCAGAAATGGAGATATTTGTTGGCGTCTTTTCATAAAAGGCGAAAGAAAAAACAGAGGAAAAAACAGACTTTCAAAGGTTTTTTACAACCCGACGAGAAAACTGTGCGGATATCCTTTCGATCTTTGGCTCCACTACAAGATAAAGGTTATCAGCGAATGTTACCACCAACTCAGCGTATTTAATGCCCACTGGAAACAACTCATCCCCTGTCTCACTCAACACTACGCGTGTGGGTACAAATGCAAATCTACTCTTACATTCGGAATTACTCAAATGAATTTCTGCCTGAACTGAAAGTTTGTCATGCCTACTTCGTCATGTTATTCCTACTACTATAACAGATACTGGTGAGTATCGTGATAAGTACGCTGAATATTGCAAGGCCTTTTTTTACTATATTTAATTTTTATATTTCTGTTTCAGCACATACCACACTTACAGGTATTACCAATGTGATGGATATTACGTCTACAGAAGATAGATCTTTAGTAACAATCAACAGTATCAACAAACGACATGACTCCTCATCATTTTTTCCCGTAGATTAGACTAACTGAAATATTTTGAAATGTGTTATCATCTTTTTCGTTTCACAATAAATTCAGACCAATAGCAAAATATATTCCTTTTTTTGTCTATCAGCTGCTTATTGTTGATTAAAGGGATATGAAGGATCAATGAAATTCGGTACTGATGTATCGGAATTAGATAGCAACTATCACAAGGAATCTGTTTTCTACTTATGCGATGAAATGAGGTATCACAAGTCACAGTTTTATTGATAACGCTATATTTGGATCAGAGAGCTATGATACAAATTACAAAAAATAAACTCTAAGTAACGATGCGTTTTGTATAATCTCTGTGGAAGCTATGGTAAATATTTTAAAGATAATAAATTTGATATTTGTGCTGCGTGTTGCGCCCATTGTCCTCGCGCTAAATATATGAAAAGTTGGCATAAAATACGTAAACAAAAAAATTAAATTTTCATTTGAAATATAAATTGAAAATAAAATAAATGAGAATATATATGTATAAGTAAAAAATATATTCGAGTTCGAAAAAAAAACTTCAAAATAATGGCAAATGAATATCATGAAGAATAAATTGAATAAAATAATTGAGTTGAGAAATACATGGCAAAGATGGGTGGGCCTGGCAATCCACTTTGAACCGGCATTGTCCCTTGTGGTTCCACAAGAGTATAAGGCCCATGAGGCTAATATGAGCAAAGTATAATCTAAGCAAGTGTAATTGTTGTGGCAGGGTAAATTGAATATTTTGTACGTTTATTAGGATTTTTTAGGAACGTTATAACGTTTGTAATTTTTGAGTATTTTTACCATCAAAAAAAGAATTTCAAGCTCCAATTTGCAATATTATCGAATGCGTGTGGGCTATAGTTCAAAATTCTGAACTATCTTACTACCTTACTAAACTGTACCACAAGATATGTTTACGGGTAATCGTGATTTTGTTTGTTTCGCCCGGTGGAAGAAACGGAAAAATACTATTTATCCAAATTAACGAAATTGGTAAAATATAGGTCCGAGAGTAGTTGTGAAATTTAAAATCATGCTTGCCTAGCAGACAACACGAACAGTTGCTCGAATTCCGTGCATATTTTTGTTTTGCTTTTTATGAAAAGACGCCAATAAACACTTTTTTTGGCATAAAAACTACGAAGCAATATTGATTTTAAAAACATATATGTATGGGTTATGCATGGAACAGACAAGGTATGATGTATGGCTTTCGAGCGAAACTATCTGACTGACAACAAATTCCTAACAAACAGGAAGTCACGCTCCTTAGACACTAAGTAACGGCGAAAGCTTTCAGAATCGGACGAGTAACTTGTCTGAGCATGCCCGAATACAGCAATATGACGACACACGCGCTGTAGCTCATAAATGGACTACGCGTATTAAACAAAGTGACCAATAACAAACAGTCCGTAACAACTTCAGCATGTTTACCTAGAGGTTTACAACATTTTTGCATACGAATTGCTTAATGTAATCGAGTTTATATAAAAAGTGCAAATTTTACTGTGAGATATGTTTTCCATTTTTGTACTAGTTTTCATGCGCGAAACTTTATACTCGCGCAAACTCTTGCATGATCGTAATTGGTATTTGCGCAAACTTCTAAATATGCTGCATAATAATATCCGATCCTGCAAAGGAAAAGACCTAGGAGAAGGGCATGGTCAACAAAATAGCAACTTATAACGATATTGTACATAAATATTGAATTTGATACTAGAACAAAAATCACAATGTCAAATATCTTCCTGCAATAAGTTAAGGGGAGTACCATCGGTACAGATAAAACAGGAAATATTTGCAAAATGTCGGATATTGTATCCACTGGTAAATTATTGTGCAAAAAACTGCAGCAAGAAAATAACAAATATATTTTCTGCTTGCGCCAGAAAATCGCTTAATTGATGGGAAAAATAGAATGAAAAAATCAAAATTTAGCTACAAAATATCATACTTTTACAGACTTCACGTATTTTTCTTCTCAAAAGAAAAGTCAGCTCTGAAACTGTTAAAGATATGTTATCACAACAAAAACATTTACTTGTTGATTTTCAAGCACACAACCTCGCTTTATCAGAATTGTAAAAGAACAAGATGTTCTAGAACTGAAAATAGCCAATACTTTAGTGAGAGAAAAAAATACAAGAGGAGATTGTTTATGGAGTCTTATCATATACACAAAGAACCTATCGTCATAAATGACGACTTTGTGTTCAATGCGTGATTCCTGCACTTGAACAAAAATAACAATGTCAAATATTTTGCAATTGCAATAACAACACTGAAACAAATTTGTTATGTCAAAGTGAAACATTTACAGTCGTTGCTACAAATAGAACACGCAATATTTTTTTAAGATAAAGAATGTTGTGTTCATTGAAAAATTATTATTCAAACAATATGATGAAACATTCGGAAATACCATATTTATGAGTCAAGATTTCAATATCATCAATTAATAGTGAAAATATTTCCCATATGAAAAAATAAATTTTTCAATATCATCATGAGATATAATTGAACGTCCAACAATTGCAATGCTTATTTCTAATTTAATGGCATTGGGTATGTTTTCTTTTAACATAATAACCATGAGTGTTTGTGATTTTAAAACGTTTAAAACAGTTTAAAGTATATTCATATTATATATTAAATATATTTACAATTTGCTACATATTATTCGAACACTGCAAAGACACAACATTGTTATTGGATTTGAAATAAAAAGTATTAAACAAAAATAATAAATATTATCATGAGCAATTGAACTCTATTTAGTTCTACCCAATTCAAAGCGGTTGTATAACTCCAACGTTTTGATGGGCGGATCTTTTAAAAAATTCCTCACAAATATTACTGTATCAAGATCTTGTACTTTTGGCATCAATTTAATATTTGATGAAAAATCATAATTTAAAATAATTTTCAATTATAAGTAACTAATTTTAATCAACTGTTGATATAGATAAAACAATCAAATAGTATTATTGACAACTCAATGCAAAAACATTGCAAGTATGTTTCATAAATGTAGCAGAAAATTAAGTTTGGAGATTGACAAGCAAACTATATGATGCAATGATGATATGTATTTTTAAAGTCTTCTATTTAATTGTTAGAGCTGATTGCCATGAGTGACTCTCATGTTTCTACTCAAGTTTGAACACATATCATACTTCAGTTATCCACTATTATTTACGGAACAAATAATCTATATGATAAAAATGGTGAAAATTTTTTTTATTTTGAACAGAAACATATACTTTATATAAATATATGATATTCGAACAACACAGATGAATTGTATATAATTTTATATATGTGGTATTATATTTGTTCTACTATTTGTGCACTTGAACAAAAATCACAATGTCAAATATTTTGCAATTACAACAATAACACTGAAACAAATCTGTTATGATAAGGCCAAACATTCAGTAGTTGCTATAAATAAAACATCAAATATTTTCAAGATGCATGATATTGTATTCATTGACAAATTAATATTCAAACAATATGATAGAACATTCGTGTATGTTTTTTGAAACATCTTCATGCGACCTAATATCATTATCAAAACATTGTCAATTTATAATTAAAATTAATTTAAAATAATAGGCAATAGGCACGATAGTCAACCATCAACTCCCACATATATGTTTTTATAGTTTTAACAAGTGTTTTCAGTTACACATCAAGGACTTGTCAATCAAATTTTGTCAAGTAGATTATTAAGTATATATAGAGGTATCTACCCACCGATTCGAGGAACAGCCGACGATTAAAGATGATCATGAAGACTATTGTTTTACTGTTGGCTTGCTTGGCCGTAAGTGTCCAATTTTCTGATTGTCACAAACGTGTGATGATAAAGTCATATAATTTATTTTTTCGTCACAACAGGCCGCAAATGCAGCATACGTTGAACAACAATGTGGTTACTCTTCCTACAGTATTGCTCAATACTATCGTATGCCTCAAACATGCTTCCACTTCAGAGTTTACTTTGATCAATCTTGGTACACAAGCAGATACTATTCTACTATCCTGAAGGTTTATCCCAACGACAAATGCGAAGGTAAGAATTTTAAGAAAATATTTTTTCCTCAAATTTAAGTAACTTCAATGATGGTGAATCTTTTTATTTCCGCATAAATTATTATATTTTTAAAGAAATGTCTGAGGCCGATTTCAAAAGTGACTGTCAAAAGAAAATCGACGCAAAGGCCACTGCACTACTCTACACCATCAAATATCACTACGCCGAATGGAAGAAAGCACTTAGTTGCGCAGTTGAAGCCGCCAAGGAGCAATACAAGAAATCTGTATACGCTTACACGTACAAATATCTTTGGTATGATTATATTGATCTACTATTTTATTTTGAATTAAGAAAGACCATTGATGAAATTTAATAATCAATTCACAGCTACGGAAATCATTATTGTTTGAGATACTCTATCTGGCCACAAAGAGATGCTGCAATCAAAAAGTACAATGAAGCTATTGATGAAATGGCAAATAAAGCATGCGCAAGTTATTCAGACACACTTCTTCAGAGATATTATAGCATTCGCAAATTCCACACCTTGATTTTGGAACGGTATGTTGTATTATATTCATATATATTGACATTTGAAAATATATAAATATATAAATATATATTTGCATAGTTATGAACTAAAATATATTTGACAGCTCTCTCAAGTGTTTCCAAACTCGTCTTGAAAAAATTGAAGAATACAAGAAGTCTATCCGTGAACGTATCAATAAATACTACAACAGTTTTAAGAGCACCATGGCCAAGATTGTTGAAAAAAGATCTGATTGTTTCCAAAATCTTCTCTTCAAGGTTCATTGTGAGTATCTTAAAATATCATGTAAAGAAGAAAAATTTGAATATATAAGAAAGTTTATTCTTTGGCAGGCTCAAGCTCCTGGCAACTAAACAACATCAGATATGTTGTATCTTCTTACCGTAATCGTCTGTACAGTGAATGTTTTGCACGTGCCAGCACATACTACAGTAAGATGTTGGAAGCCGAAAAGAAACTCATTCAATATTACAAGTGCTCATACCGATGTGCAACATACAGTGGGACCCTCTGCTTCCAGAGAAAAAGTTATTACGACTCTTGGTAAATATAGAAAAAAAAAACTTTAACACCATGTCTACAGTGTTACGGTTAATAATGTAAAGCCGGGGTTGCTTTATTGTGTGAACAATTTTACGTTCTTGTTTTAATACTGGAGAAGCATAATAAAAGTCATCATCATCATCATTATTCACTTACTCAATAATATAACAATATAATATCACGTAGGTGGTACGTAAATACTCGCAAGGCTATAAATTTGTGCCAATTCTTTTTTCATTTTTCATCAGTATTTGTTAATAAATTTAATAAACATTCATTTCTTGCAACAGCAAAACAATTGGAACATGGTGGTCATGCAGTACAACAGTGAAATATACTGGATTCCGTTACATTGACTACAGATTCACATACAAACCATGCCAATACAAGAAACTGAGAACATGCGATTTGAGTGAGACTCGGTTATTTTATATAAAATTGATCTAGTTTGACATAAATTTTTTTCTTCTTTTTCTTGGATCAGATTTGTTAAATGTATCAACTCCACGCCCAGTGCCTTTGGTGACTCGTGATTAATACAACATAATTTAAATAAGGCCGTAAACTGTGCCCAATGGGAGCCAACTAACGCCTCTCAAACGATAAAGCTACCACTAGGTGAAGTGCGAGCAACTCCACTCTAAGCGGAAAACATTTCATACGAAACAAAACCGCTATGATAAAGCGCAGTTGGTGGGCGATGATAAAACCACCTACCACTTTGACGCTTACGTAGGGTGCATTTCTTATGGGTTTGTTTTATTCAAACCTTACGATTTACGCTTGTGCAATGCTTGCGCACGCGTTTGTTTATATTTTCCAACGCAAACGAACGGTTTGTGCTTTGTATGCTGTATGCACTCAAATACAATTTACCCAAATTATTAACTTTTTACGTAAAACAAGTTTAAGTATATTGTGCACTTTAATGTGAATAGGAACATTCCTTGAGATTCATTGTGCACATTCTATTTCTTACATATTTTATTGTTCTATCTAGACAACGTCAACGTTAGTTTGGAAAAATTAAAAACTGACATGAAAAACCTCGGAGAAAAAGCTGTTGAAGCTGCAAGAAGTTCTTTCACTGCCTGGAAAAATCTCTGGACTCAGCGTCATTTTGAGATATACAATGCTTACGTTAAGATTGTTGAAGAAAGACACAGATTTCTCGTATATTACATGACTGCATGTTACTACGTAAAGTGAGATATATATTTCTAAGAAATCATTTTACAACTGTCTTTTGCATATTTCTCATGGTACCAATATTCAATTTAGATACCAATATCTTTGCTCAGCTAACAAATATACAATCGCCGCATACGTCAAATCTCTCGAAGAACGAAAAGAAAAAGCTATCGCCGCATACAAGCAAATGCTTCACGAACGTATTCTTCAAGGATGCGCTATCTACAACAGCAGGATCACATGTTACAAAAAGATGGTCGATGATATGATCACAAAGGTTGTTTCTGGATACGAAAAATGTCTTGAAACAAGAAAGCAAAAGATTGCCGAATACACAAGCAAGTTGAATGCAAAAAAAAACGAATTGAGAAAATGTCTTGAAACAAGACTTTCAAAGGTATGTAAAATATTTTGCATACTGCTGTTGTAACTTCGCCGATTTTCTACATTCTAAATTTACGCTGTTACATTATAGGTTGTCGACCTCAAGTGTGATCAATATTACCAACTGATGCTTTTTTACAAGCCGATGGAAAAACTGTGCGGATATCCTTTCGATCTTTGGCTCCACTACAAGATAAAGGTTTTCAGCGAATATTACCACCAACTCAGTGTATTTGATGCACACTGGAAACAACTCATCCCCTGTCTCACTCAACACTACGCGTGTGGGTACAAATGCAAATCTACTCTTACATTCGGAATACCTCAAATGAATTTCTGCCTGAACTGGAAGTTTGTCATGCCTACTTCTTCATGTTATTCCTACTACTATAACAGATACTGGTGAGTATCGTGATGAGTACGCTGAATATTGCACGGCCTTTTTTTTACTATATTTAATTTTTATATTTCTGTTTCAGCACATACCACACTTACAGGTATTACCAATGTGATGGATATTACGTCTACAGAAGATAGATCTTTAGTAACAATCAACAGTATCAACAAACGACATGACTCCCCATCATTTTTTCCCGTAGATTAGACTAACTGAAATATTTTGAAATGTGTTATCATCTTTTTCGTTTCACAATAAATTCAGACCGATAGCAAAATATATTCCTTTTTTGTCTATCAGATGCTTATTGTTGATTAAAGGGATATGAAGGATCAATGAAATTCGGGACTGATGTATCGGAATTAGATAGCAACAATCACAAGGAATCTGTTTTCTACTTATGCGATGAAATGAGGTATCATTGGCGTGAGGATAAGAAAACATATTATATATGTGCTGCGATTCTAATCTAGCAGTTATCACAAGTCACAGTTTTATTGATAACGCTATATTTGGATCAGAGAGCTATGATACAAATTACAAAAAATAAACTCTAAGTAACGATGCGTTTTGTATAATCTCTGTGGAAGCTATGGTAAATATTTTAAAGATAATAAATTTGATATTTGTGCTGCGTGTTGCGCCCATTGTCCTCGCGCTAAATATATGAAAAGTTGGCATAAAAATACGTAAACAAAAAAAAATTAAATTTTCATTTGAAATATAAATTGAAAATAAAATAAATGAGAATATATATGTATAAGTAAAAAATATATTCGAGTTCGAGTTCGAAAAAAAACTTCAAAATAATGGCAAATGAATATCATGAAGAATAAAATGAATAAAATAATTGAGATGAGAAATACATGGCAAAGATGGGTGGGCCTGGCAATCCACTTTGAACCGGTATTGTCCCTTGTGGTTCCACAAGAGTATAAGGCTCATGAGGCTAATATGAGCAAAGTATAATCTAAGCAAGTGTAATTGTTGTGGCAGGGTAAATTGAATATTTTGTACGTTTATTAGGATTTATTAGGAACGTTATTAAGTTTGTAATTTTTGTGTATTTTTACCATCAAAAAAAGAATTTCAAGCTCCAATTTGCAATATCATCGAATGCGTGTGGGCTATAGTTCAAAATTCTGAACTATCTTACTACCTTACTAAACTGTTCCACACGATATGTTTACGGGTAATCGTGATTTTGTTTGTTTCGCCCGGTGGAAGAAACGAAAAAATACTATTTATCCAAATTAACGAAATTGGTAAAATATAGGTCCGAGAGTAGTTGTGAAATTTAAAATCATGCTTGCCTAGCAGACAACACGAGCAGTTGCTCGAATTCCGTGCATATTTTTGTTTTGCTTTTTATGAAAAGACGCCAATAAACACTTTTTTGGAATAAATACTACGAAGCAATATTGATTTTAAAAACATATATTTATGGGTTATGCATGGAACAGACAAGGTATGATGTATGGCTTTCGAGCGAAACTATCTGACTGACAACAAATTCCTAACAAACAGGAAGTCACGCTCCTTAGACACTAAGTAACGGCGAAAGCTTTCAGAATCGGACGAGTAATTTGCCTGAGCATGTCCGAATACAGCAATATGACGACACACGCGCTGTAGCTCATAAATGGACTACGCGTAGTAAACAAAGTGACCAATAACAAACAGTCCGTAACAACTTCAGCATGTTTACCTAGAGGTTCGCAACATTTTTGCATACGAATTGCTTAATGTAATCGAGTTTATATAAAAAGTGCGAATTTTACTGTGAGATATGTTTTCCATTTTTGTACTAGTTTTCATGCGCGAAACTTTATACTCGCGCAAACTCTTGCATGATCGTAATTGGTATTTGCGCAAACTTCTAAATATGCTGCATAATAATATCCGATCCTGAAATGGAACAGACCTAGGAGAAGGGCATGGTCAACAAAATAGCAACTTATAACGATATTGTACATAAATATTGAATTTGATACTAGAACAAAAATCACAATGTCAAATACCTTCCTGCAATAAGTTAAGGGGAGTACCATCGGTACAGATAAAACAGGAAATATTTGCAAAATGTCGGATATTGTATCCACTGGTAAATTATTGTGCAAAAAACTGCAGGAAGAAAATAACAAATATATTTTCTGCTTGCGCCAGAAAATCGCTTAATTGAAAGGAAAAATAGAATGAAAAAAATCCAAATTTAGCTACAAAATATCATACTTTTACAGACTTCACGTATTTTTCTTTCTCAAAAGAAAAGTCAGCTCTGAAACGGTTAAAGATATGTTTATCACAACAAAAACATTTACTTGTTGATTTTCAAGCACACAACCTCGCTTTATCAGAATTGTAAAAGAACAAGATGTTCTAGAACTGAAAATAGCCAATACTTTAGTGAGAGAAAAAAATACAAGAGGAGATTGTTTATAGAATCTTATCATATACACAAAGAACCTATCGTCATAAATGACGACTTTTGTGTTCAATGCGTGATTCCTGCACTTGAACAAAAATTACAATGTCAAACATTTTTTTGCAATTGCAATAACAACACTGAAACAAATTTGTTATGTCAAAGTGAAACATTTACAGTCGTTGCTACAAATAGAACACGCAATATTTTTTTAAGATAAAGAATGTTGTGTTCATTGAAAAATTATTATTCAAACAATATGATGAAACATTCGGAAATACCATATTTATGAGGAAAGATTTCAATATCAGTCAATTAATAGTGAAAATATTTCCCATATGAAAAAATTAATTTTTTCAATATCATCATGAGATATAATTGAACATCCAACAATTGCAATGCTTATTTCTAATTTAATGGCATTGGGTATGTTTTTTTAACATAATAACCCTGAGTGTTTGTGATTTTAAAACGTTTAAAACAGTTTAAAGTATATTCATATTATATATAAAATAGATTTACAATTTGCTACATATTATTCGAACACTGCAAAGACACAACATTGTTATTGGATTTGAAATAAAAAGTATTAAACAAAAATGATAAATATTATCATGAGCAATTGAACTCTATTTAGTTCTACCCAATTCAAAGCGGTTGTATAAGTCCAACGTTTTGATGGGCGGATCTTTTAAAAAATTCCTCACAAATATTACTGTATCAAGATCTTGTACTTTTGGTATCAATTTAATATTTGATGAAAAATCATAATTTAAAAAAATTTTTAATTAGAAGTAACTAATTTTAATCAACTGTTGGTATAGAAAAAACAATCAAGTAGCATTATTGACAACTCAAAGCGAAAACATTGCAATTATGTTTCATAAATGCAGCAGAAAATTAAGTTTGGAGATTGACAAGCAAACTATATGATGCAATGATGATATGTATTTTTAAAGTCTTCTATTGAATTGTTAGAGCTGATTTGAACAAAAACATTTACTTGTTGATTTTCAAGCACACAACCTCGCTTTATCAGAATTGTAAAAGAACAAGATGTTCTAGAACTGAAAATAGCCAATACTTTAGTGAGAGAAAAAAATACAAGAGGAGATTGTTTATAGAGTCTTATCATATACACAAAGAACCTATCGTCATAAATGACGACTTTGTGTTCAATGCGTGATTGCTGCACTTGAACAAAAATAATAATTTTATGTCAAATATTTTGCAATTGCAATAACAACACTGAAACAAATTTGTTATGTCAAAGTGAAACATTTACAGTCGTTGCTACAAATAGAACACGAAATATTTTTTTTAAGATAAAGAATGTTGTGTTCATTGAAAAATTATTATTCAAACAATATGATGAAACATTCGGAAATACCATATTTATGAGGAAGGATTTCAATATCAGTCAATTAATAGTGAAAATATTTCCCATATGAAAAAATAAATTTTTTCAATATCATCATGAGATATAATTGAACATCCAACAATTCCAATGCTTATTTCTAATTTAATGTCATTGGGTATGTTTTTTTTAACATAATAACCATGAGTGTTTGTGCTTTTAAAACGTTTAAAACAGTTTAAAGTATATTCATATTATATATAAAATATATGTACAATTTGCTACATATTATTCGAACACTGCAAAGACACAACATTGTTATTGGATTTGAAATAAAAAGTATTAAACAAAATGATAAATATTATCATGAGCAATTGAACTCTATTTAGTTCTACCCAATTCAAAGCGGTTGTATAACTCCAACGTTTGATGGGCGGATCTTTTAAAAAATTCCTCACAAATATTACTGTATCAAGATCTTGTACTTTTGGCATCAATTTAATATTTGATGAAAAATCATAATTTAAAATAATTTTCAATTATAAGTAACTAATTTTAATCAACTGTTGGTATAGATAAAACAATCAAGTAGTATTATTGACAACTCAATGCAAAAACATTGCAAGTATGTTTCATAAATGTAGCAGAAAATTAAGTTTGGAGATTGACAAGCAAACTATACGATGCAATGATGATATGTATTTTTAAAGTCTTCTATTTAATTGTTAGAGCTGATTGTCATGAGTGACTCTCATGTTTCTACTCAAGTTTGAACACATATCATACTTCAGTTATCCACTATCATTTACGGAACAAATAATCTCTATGATAAAAATGGTGAAATTTTTTTATTTTGAACAGAAACATATACTTTATATAAATATATGATATTCGAACAACACAGATGTATTGTATATGATTTTATATATGTGGTATTATATTTGTTCTACTATTTGTGCACTTGAACAAAAATCACAATGTCAAATATTTTGCAATTACAACAATAACACTGAAACAAATCTGTTACGATAAGGTCAAACATTCAGTAGTTGCTACAAATAAAACATCAAATATTTTTAAGATGCATGATATTGTATTCATTGACAAATTAATATTCAAACAATATGATAGAACATTCGTGTATGTTTTTTGAAACATCTTCATGCGACCTAATATCATTATCAAAACATTGTCAATTTATAATTAAAATTAATTTAAAATAATAGGCAATAGGCACGATAGTCAACCATCAACTCCCACATATATGTTTTTATAGTTTTAACAAGTGTTTTCAGTTACACATCAAGGACTTGTCAATCAAATTTTGCCAAGTAGATTATTAAGTATATATAGAGGTATCTACCCACCGATTCGAGGAACAGCCGACGATTAAAGATGATCATGAAGACTATTGTTTTACTGTTGGCTTGCTTGGCCGTAAGTGTCCAATTTTCTGATTGTCACAAACGTGTGATGATAAAGTCAAATAATTTATTTTTTCATCACAACAGGCCGCAAATCCAGCATACGTTGTACCACAATGTGGTTACTCCTCGTACAGTATTGCTCAATACTATCGCATGCCTCAAACATGCTTCCACTTCAGAGTTTACTTTGATCAATCTTGGTACACAAGCAGATACTATTCTACTATCCTGAAGGTTTATCCCAACGACAAATGCGAAGAAAAGAATTTTAAGAAAATATTTTTTCCTCAAATTAAAGTAACTTCAATGATGGTGATTGTTTTTATTTCCGCATAAATGATTATATTTTTAAAGAAATGTCTGAGGCCGATTTCAAAAGTGACGGTCAAAAGAAAATCGACTCAAAGGCCGCTGCACTTCTCTACACCATCAAATATCACTACGCCGAATGGAAGAAAGCACTTAGTTGCGCAGTTGAAGCCGCCAAGGAGCAATACAAGAAATCTGTATACGCTTACACGTACAAATATCTTTGGTATGATTATATTGATCTACTATTTTATTTTGAATTAAGAAAAATCATTGATGAAATTTAATAATGAATTCACAGCTACGGAAATCATTATTGTTTGAGATACTCTATCTGGCCACAAAGAGATGCTGCAATGAAGTATTGTAAAAAAAAGTACAATGAAGTACAATGAAGCTATTGATGAAATGGCAAATAAAGCATGCGCAAGTTATTCAGACGCACTTCTTCAGAGATATTATAGCATTCGCAAATTCCACACCTTGATTTTGGAACGGTATGTTGTATTATATTCATATACATATTGACATTTGAAAATATATAAATATATATTTGCATAGTTATGAACTAAAATATATTTGACAGCTCTCTCAAGTGTTTCCAAACTCGTCTTGAAAAAATTGAAGAATACAAGAAGTCTATCCGTGAACGTATCAATAAATACTACAACAGTTTTAAGAGCACCATGGCCAAGATTGTTGAAAAGAGATCTGATTGTTTCCAAAACCTTCTCTTCAAGGTTCATTGTGAGTATCTTAAAATATCATGTAAAGAAGAAAAATTTGAATATATAAGAAAGTTTATTCTTTGGCAGGCTCAAGCTCCTGGCAACTAAACAACATCAGATATGTTGTATCTTCTTACCGTAATCGTCTGTACAGGGAATGTTTTGCACGTGCCAGCACATACTACAGTAAGATGTTGGAAGCCGAAAAGAAACTCATTCAATATTACAAGTGCTCATACCGATGTGCAACATACAGTGGGACACTCTGCTTCCAGAGAAAAAGTTATTACGACTCTTGGTAAATATAGAAAAAAAACTTTAACACCATGTCTACAGTGTTACGGTTAATAATGTAAAGCCGGGGTTGCTTTATTGTGTGAACAATTTTACGTTCTTGTTTTAATACTGGAGAAGCATAATAAAAGTCATCATCATCATCATTATTCACTTACTCAATAATATAACAATATAATATCACGTAGGTGGTACGTAAATACTCGCAAGGCTATAAATTTGTGCCAATTCTTTTTTCATTTTTCATCAGTATTTGTTAATAAATTTAATGAACATTCATTTCTTGCAACAGCAAAACAATTGGAACATGGTGGTCATGCAGTACAACAGTGAAATATACTGGATTCCGTTACATTGACTACAGATTCACATACAAACCATGCCAATACAAGAAACTGAGAACATGCGATTTGAGTGAGACTCGGTTATTTTATATAAAATTGATCTAGTTTGACATAAATTTTTTTTTTCTTTTTCTTGGATCAGATTTGTTAAATGTATCAACTCCACGCCCAGTGCCTTTGGTGACTCATGATTAATACAACATAATTTAAATAAGGCCGAAAACTGTGCCCAATGGGAGCCAACTAACGCCTCTCAAACGATAAAGCTACCACTAGGTGAAGTGCGAGCAACTCCACTCTAAGCGGAAAACATTTCATACATACATAAAAAAAAACGCTATGATAAAGCGCAGTTAGTGGGCGATGATAAAAACACCTACCACTTTGACGCTTACGTAGGGTGCATTTCTTATGGGTTTGTTTTATTCAAACCTTACGATTTACGCTTGTGCAATGCTTGCGCACGCGTTTGTTTATATTTTCCAACGCAAACGAACGGTTTGTGCTTTGTATGCACTCAAATACAACTTACCCAAATTATTAACTTTTTACGTAAAACAAGTTTAAGTATATTGTGCACTTTAATGTGAATAGGAACATTCCTTGAGATTCATTGTGCACATTCTATTTCTTAGATATTTTATTGTTCTATCTAGACAACGTCAACGTTAGTTTGGAAAAATTCAAAACTGACATGAAAAACCTCGGAGAAAAAGCTGTTGAAGCTGCAAGAAGTTCTTTCACTGCCTGGAAAAATCTCTGGACTCAGCGTCATTTTGAGATATACAATGCTTACGTTAAGATTGTTGAAGAAAGACACAGATTTCTCGTATATTACATGACTGCATGTTACTACGTAAAGTGAGATATATTTCTAAGAAATCATTTTACAACTGTCTTTTGCATATTTCTCATGATACCAATATTCAATTTAGATACCAATATCTTTGCTCAGCTAACAAATATACAATCGCCGCATACGTCAAATCTCTCGAAGAACGAAAAGAAAAAGCTATCGCCGCATACAAGCAAATGCTTCACGAACGTATTCTTCAGGGATGCGCTATCTACAACAGCAGGATCACATGCTACAAAAAGATGGTCGATGATATGATCACAAAGGTTGTTTCTGGATACGAAAAATGTCTTGAAACAAGAAAGCAAAAGATTGCCGAATACACAAGCAAGTTGAATGCAAAAAAAAAACGAATTGAGAAAATGTCTTGAAACAAGACTTTCAAAGGTATGTAAAATATTTTGCATACTGCTGTTGTAACTTCGCCGATTTTCTACATTCTAAATTTACGCTGTTACACTATAGGTTGTCGACCTCAAGTGTGATCAATATTACCAACTGATGCTTTTTTTAACCCGATGGAAAAACTGTGCGGATATCCTTTCGATCTTTGGCTCCACTACAAGATAATGGTTTTCAGCGAATATTACCACCAACTCAGTGTATTTGATGCACACTGGAAACAACTCATCCCCTGTCTCACTCAACACTACGCGTGTGGGTACAAATGCAAATCTACTCTTACATTCGGAATACCTCAAATGAATTTCTGCCTGAACTGGAAGTTTGTCAGGCCTACTTCTTCATGTTATTCCTACTACTATAACAGATACTGGTGAGTATCGCGATGAGTACGCTGAATATTGCACGGCCTTTGTTTTACTATATTTAATTTTTATATTTCTGTTTCAGCACATACCACACTTACAGGTATTACCAATGTGATGGATATTATGTCTACAGAAGATAGATCTTTAGTAACAATCAACAGTATCAACAAACGACATGACTCCCCATCATTTTTTCCCGTAGATTAGACTAACTGAAATATTTTGAAATGTGTTATCATCTTTTTCGTTTCACAATAAATTCAGACCGATAGCAAAATATATTCCTTTTTTGTCTATCAGCTGCTTATTGTTGATTAAAGGGATATGAAGGATCAATGAAATTCGGTACTGATGTATCGGAATTAGATAGCAACTATCACAAGGAATCTGTTTTCTACTTATGCGATGAAATGAGGTATCTTTGGCGTGAGGATAAGAAAACATATTATATATGTGCTGCGATTCTAATCTAGCAGTTATCACAAGTCACAGTTTTATAGATAACGCTATATTTGGATCAGAGAGCTATGATACAAATTACAAAAAATAAACTCTAAGTAACGATGCGTTTTGTATAATCTCTGTGGAAGCTATGGTAAATATTTTAAAGATAATAAATTTGATATTTGTGCTGCGTGTTGCGCCCATTGTCCTCGCGCTAAATATATGAAAAGTTGGCATAAAAATACGTAAACAAAAAAATTAAATTTTCATTTGAAATATAAATTGAAAATAAAATAAATGAGAATATATATGTACAAGTAAAAAATATATTCGAGTTCGAAAAAAAAAGTTCAAAATAATGGCAAATGAATATCATGAAGAATAAATTGAATAAAATAATTGAGTTGAGAAATACATGGCAAAGATGGGTGGGCCTGGCAATCCACTTTGAACCGGTATTGTCCCTTGTGGTTCCACAAGAGTATAAGGCTCATGAGGCTAATATGAGCAAAGTATAATATAAGCAAGTGTAATTGTTGAGGCAGGGTAAATTGAATATTTTGTACGTTTATTAGGATTTATTAGGAACGTTATAAAGTTTGTAATTTTTGTGTATTTTTACCATCAAAAAAAGAATTTCAAGCTCCAATTTGCAATATTATCGAATGCGTGTGGGCTATAGTTCAAAATTCTGAACTATCTTACTACCTTACTAAACTGTTCCACACGATATGTTTACGGGTAATCGTGATTTTGTTTGTTTCGCCCGGTGGAAGAAACGAAAAAATACTATTTATCCAAATTAACGAAATTGGTAAAATATAGGTCCGAGAGTAGTTGTGAAATTTAAAATCATGCTTGCCTAGCAGACAACACGAACAGTTGCTCGAATTCCGTGCATATTTTTGTTTTGCTTTTTATGAAAAGACGCCAATAAACACTTTTTTGGCATAAAAACTACGAAGCAATATTGATTTTAAAAACATATATTTATGGGTTATGCATGGAACAGACAAGGTATGATGTATGGCTTTCGAGCGAAACTATCTGACTGACAACAAATTCCTAACAAACAGGAAGTCACGCTCCTTAGACACTAAGTAACGGCGAAAGCTTTCAGAATCGGACGAGTAACTTGTCTGAGCATGCCCGAATACAGCAATATGACGACACACGCGCTGTAGCTCATAAATGGACTACGCGTATTAAACAAAGTGACCAATAACAAACAGTCCGTAACAACTTCAGCATGTTTACCTAGAGGTTCGCAACATTTTTGCATACGAATTGCTTAATGTAATCGAGTTTATATAAAAAGTGCGAATTTTACTGTGAGTTTAGTTTTTCCATTTTTGTACTAGTTTTCATGCGCGAAACTTTATACTCGCGCAAACACTGGCATGATCGTAATTGGTATTTGCGCAAACTTCTAAATATGCTGCATAATAATATCCGATCCTGAAATGGAACAGACCTAGGAGAAGGGCATGGTCAACAAAATAGCAACTTATAACGATATTGTACATAAATATTGAATTTGATACTAGAACAAAAATCACAATGTCAAATACCTTCCTGCAATAAGTTAAGGGGAGTACCATCGGTACAGATAAAACAGGAAATATTTGCAAAATGTCGGATATTGTATCCACTGGTAAATTATTGTGCAAAAAACTGCAGGAAGAAAATAACAAATATATTTTCTGCTTGCGCCAGAAAATCGCTTAATTGAAAAGAAGAATAGAATGAAAAAATCCAAATTTAGCTACAAAATATCATACTTTTACAGAATTCACCTATTTTTCTTCTCAAAAGAAAAGTCAGCTCTGAAACGGTTAAAGATATGTTATCACAACAAAAACATTTACTTGTTGATTTTCAAGCACACAACCTCGCTTTATCAGAATTGTAAAAGAACAAGATGTTCTAGAACTGAAAATAGCCAATACTTTAGTGAGAGAAAAAAATACAAGAGGAGATTGTTTATAGAATCTTATCATATACACAAAGAACCTATCGTCATAAATGACGACTTTGTGTTCAATGCGTGATTCCTGCACTTGAACAAAAATTACAATGTCAAACATTTTGCAATTGCAATAACAACACTGAAACAAATTTGTTATGTCAAAGTGAAACATTTACAGTCGTTGCTACAAATAGAACACGAAATATTTTTTTAAGATAAAGAATGTTGTGTTCATTGAAAAATTATTATTCAAACAATATGATGAAACATTCGGAAATACCATATTTATGAGGAAAGATTTCAATATCAGTCAATTAATAGTGAAAATATTTCCCATATGAAAAAATTAATTTTTTCAATATCATCATGAGATATAATTGAACGTCCAACAATTGCAATGCTTATTTCTAATTTAATGGCATTGGGTATGTTTTTTTAACATAATAACCATGAGTGTTTGTGATTTTAAAACGTTTAAAACAGTTTAAAGTATATTTATATTATATATAAAATAGATTTACAATTTGCTACATATTATTCGAACACTGCAAAGACACAACATTGTTATTGGATTTGAAATAAAAAGTATTAAACAAAAATGATAAATATTATCATGAGCAATTGAACTCTATTTAGTTCTACCCAATTCAAAGCGGTTGTATGACTCCAACGTTTTGATGGGCGGATCTTTTAAAAAATTCCTCACAAATATTACTGTATCAAGATCTTGTACTTTTGGTATCAATTTAATATTTGATGAAAAATCATAATTTAAAAAAATTTTCAATTAGAAGTAACTAATTTTAGTCAACTGTTGGTATAGAAAAAACAATCAAGTAGCATTATTGACAACTCAAAGCGAAAACATTGCAATTATGTTTCATAAATGCAGCAGAAAATTAAGTTTGGAGATTGACAAGCAAACTATATGATGCAATGATGATATGTATTTTTAAAGTCTTTTATTGAATTGTTAGAGCTGATTTGAACAAAAACATTTACTTGTTGATTTTCAAGCACACAACCTCGCTTTATCAGAATTGTAAAAGAACAAGATGTTCTAGAACTGAAAATAGCCAATACTTTAGTGAGAGAAAAAAATACAAGAGGAGATTGTTTATAGAGTCTTATCATATACACAAATAACCTATCATCATAAATGACGACTTTGTGTTCAATGCGTGATTCCTGCACTTGAACAAAAATTACAATGTCAAACATTTTGCAATTGCAATAACAACACTGAAACAAATTTGTTATGTCAAAGTGAAACATTTACAGTCGTTGCTACAAATAGAACACGAAATATTTTTTTAAGATAAAGAATATTGTGTTCATTGAAAAATTATTATTCAAACAATATGATGAAACATTCGGAAATACCATATTTATGAGGAAGGATTTCAATATCAGTCAATTAATAGTGAAAATATTTCCCATATGAAAAAATAAGTTTTTTCAATATCATCATGAGATATAATTGAACGTCCAACAATTCCAATGCTTATTTCTAATTTAATGGCATTGGGTATGTTTTTTTTAACATAATAACCATGAGTGTTTGTGATTTTTAAAACGTTTAAAACATTCACAGTTTAAAGTATATTCATATTATATATAAAAATATATTTACAATTTGCTACATATTATTCGAACACTGCAAAGACACAACATTGTTATTGGATTTGAAATAAAAAGTATTAAACAAAAATGATAAATATTATCATGAGCAATTGAACTCTATTTAGTTCTACCCAATTCAAAGCGGTTGTATAACTCCAACGTTTTTGAAACATCTTCATGCGACCTAATATCATTATCAAAACATTGTCAATTTATAATTAAAATTAATTTAAAATAATAGGCAATAGGCACGATAGTCAACCATCAACTCCCACATATATGTTTTTATAGTTTTAACAAGTGTTTTCAGTTACACATCAAGGACTTGTCAATCAAATTTTGTCAAGTAGATTATTAAGTATATATAGAGTTATCTACCCACCGATTCAAGGAACAGCCGATGATTAAAGATGATCATGAAGACTATTGTTTTACTGTTGGCTTGTCCAATTTGTCCAATTTTCTGATTATCACAAACGTGTGATGATAAAGTCAAATAATTTATTTTTTCATCACAACAGGCCGCAAATGCAGCATACGTTGTACCACAATGTGGCTACTCTTCCTACAGTATTGCTCAATACCATCGCATGCCTCAAACATGCTTCCACTTCAGAGTTTACTTTGATCAATCTTGGTACACAAGCAGATACTATTCTACTATCCTGAAGGTTTATCCCAACGACAAATGCGAAGGTAAGAATTTTAAGAAAATATTTTTTCCTCAAATTAAAGTAACTCCAATGATGGTGATTGTTTTTATTTCCGCATAAATGATTATATTTTTAAAGAAATGTCTGAGGCCGATTTCAAAAGTGACTGTCAAAAGAAAATCGACTCAAAGGCCACTGCACTTCTCTACACCATCAAATATCACTACGCCGAATGGAAGAAAGCACTTAGTTGCGCAGTTGAAGCCGCCAAGGAGCAATACAAGAAATCTGTATACGCTTACACGTACAACAAATATCTTTGGTATGATTATATTGATCTACTATTTTATTTTGAATTAAGAAAAACCATTGATGAAATTTAATAATCAATTCACAGCTACGGAAATCATTATTGTTTGAGATACTCTATCTGGCCACAAAGAGATGCTGCAATCAAAAAGTACAATGAAGCTATTGATGAAATGGCAAATAAAGCATGCGCAAGTTATTCAGACGCACTTCTTCAGAGATATTATAGCATTCGCAAATTCCACACCTTGATTTTGGAACGGTATGTTGTATTATATTCACATATATTGACATTTGAAAATATATAAATATATATTTGCATAGTTATGAACTAAAATATATTTGACAGCTCTCTCAAGTGTTTCCAAACTCGTCTTGAAAAAATTGAAGAATACAAGAAGTCTATCCGTGAACGTATCAATAAATACTACAACAGTTTTAAGAGCACCATGGCCAAGATTGTTGAAAAGAGATCTGATTGTTTCCAAAACCTTCTCTTCAAGGTTCACTGTGAGTATCTTAAAATATCATGTAAAGAAGAAAAATTTGAATATATAAGAAAGTTTTTTCTTTGGCAGGCTCAAGCTCCTGGCAACTAAACAACATCAGATATGTTGTATCTTCTTACCGTAATCGTCTGTACAGTGAATGTTTTGCACGTGCCAGCACATACTACAGTAAGATGTTGGAAGCCGAAAAGAAACTCATTCAATATTACAAGTGCTCATACCGATGTGCAACATACAGTGGGACCCTCTGCTTCCAGAGAAAAAGTTATTACGACTCTTGGTAAATATAGAAAAAAAACTTTAACACCATGTCTACAGTGTTACGGTTAATAATGTAAAGCCGGGGTTGCTTTATTGTGTGAACAATTTTACGTTCTTGTTTTAATACTGGAGAAGCATAATAAAAGTCATCATCATCATCATTATTCACTTACTCAATAATATAACAATATAATATCACGTAGGTGGTACGTAAATACTCGCAAGGCTATAAATTTGTGCCAATTCTTTTTTCATTTTTCATCAGTATTTGTTAATAAATTTAATAAACATTCATTTCTTGCAACAGCAAAACAATTGGAACATGGTGGTCATGCAGTACAACAGTGAAAATATACTGGATTCCGTTACATTGACTACAGATTCACATACAAACCATGCCAATACAAGAAACTGAGAACATGCGATTTGAGTGAGACTCGGTTATTTTATATAAAATTGATCTAGTTTGACATAAATTTTTTTTTTCTTTTTCTTGGATCAGATTTGTTAAATGTATCAACTCCACGCCCAGTGCCTTTGGTGACTCATGATTAATACAACATAATTTAAATAAGGCCGAAAACTGTGCCCAATGGGAGCCAACTAACGCCTCTCAAACGATAAAGCTACCACTAGGTGAAGTGCGAGCAACTCCACTCTAAGCGGAAAACATTTCATACGAAACAAAACCGCTATGATAAAGCGCAGTTGGTGGGCGATGATAAAACCACCTACCACTTTGACGCTTACGTAGGGTGCATTTCTTATGGGTTTGTTTTATTCAAACCCCACGATTTACGCTTGTGCAATGCTTGCGCACGCGTTTGTTTATATTTTCCAACGCAAACGAACGGTTTGTGCTTTGTATGCACTCAAATACAACCCAAATTATTAACTTTTTACGTAAAACAAGTTTAAGTATATTGTGCACTTTAATGTGAATAGGTACATTCCTTGAGATTCATTGTGCACATACTATTTCTTACATATTTTATTGTTCTATCTAGACAACGTCAACGTTAGTTTGGAAAAATTCAAAACTGACATGAAAAACCTCGGAGAAAAAGCTGTTGAAGCTGCAAGAAGTTCTTTCACTGCCTGGAAAAATCTCTGGACTCAGCGTCATTTTGAGATATACAATGCTTACGTTAAGATTGTTGAAGAAAGACACAGATTTCTCGTATATTACATGACTGCATGTTACTACGTAAAGTGAGATATATTTCTAAGAAATCATTTTACAACTGTCTTTTGCATATTTCTCATGATACCAATATTCAATTTAGATACCAATATCTTTGCTCAGCTAACAAATATACAATCGCCGCATACGTCAAATCTCTCGAAGAACGAAAAGAAAAAGCTATCGCCGCATACAAGCAAATGCTTCACGAACGTATTCTTCAAGGATGCGCTATCTACAACAGCAGGATCACATGTTACAAAAAGATGGTCGATGATATGATTACAAAGGTTGTTTCTGGATACGAAAAATGTCTTGAAACAAGAAAGCAAAAGATTGCCGAATACACAAGCAAGTTGAATGCAAAAAAAAACGAATTGAGAAAATGTCTTGAAACAAGACTTTCAAAGGTATGTAAAATATTTTGCATACTGCTGTTGTAACTCGCCGATTTTCTACATTCTAAATTTACGCTGTTACATTATAGGTTGTCGACCTCAAGTGTGATCAATATTACCAACTGATGCTTTTTTACAACCCGATGGAAAAACTGTGCGGATATCCTTTCGATCTTTGGCTCCACTACAAGATAAAGGTTTTCAGCGAATATTACCACCAACTCAGTGTATTTGATGCACACTGGAAACAACTCATCCCCTGTCTCACTCAACACTACGCGTGTGGGTACAAATGCAAATCTACTCTTACATTCGGAATACCTCAAATGAATTTCTGCCTGAACTGGAAGTTTGTCATGCCTACTTCTTCATGTTATTCCTACTACTATAACAGATACTGGTGAGTATCGTGATGAGTACGCTGAATATTGCACGGCCTTTTTTTTACTATATTTAATTTTTATATTTCTGTTTCAGCACATACCACACTTACAGGTATTACCAATGTGATGGATATTACGTCTACAGAAGATAGATCTTTAGTAACAATCAACAGTATCAACAAACGACATGACTCCCCATCATTTTTTCCCGTAGATTAGACTAACTGAAATATTTTGAAATGTGTTATCATCTTTTTCGTTTCACAATAAATTCAGACCGATAGCAAAATATATTCCTTTTTGTTTATCAGCTGCTTATTGTTGATTAAAGGGATATGAAGGATCAATGAAATTCGGTACTGATGTATCGGAATTAGATAGCAACTATCACAAGGAATCTGTTTTGTACTTATGCGATGAAATGAGGTATCTTTGGCGTGAGGATAATAAAACATATTATATATGTGCTGCGATTCTAATCTAGCAGTTATCACAAGTCAAAGTTTTATTGATAACGCTATATTTGGATCAGAGAGCTATGATACAAATTACAAAAAATAAACTCTAAGTAACGATGCGTTTTGTATAATCTCTGTGGAAGCTACGGTAAATATTTTAAAGATAATAAATTTGATATTTGTGCTGCGTGTTGCGCCCATTGTCCTCGCGCTAAATATATGAAAATTTGGCATAAAAATACGTAAACAAAAAAATGATATGATCACAAAGGTTGTTTCTGGATACGAAAAATGTCTTGAAACAAGAAAGCAAAAGATTGCCGAATACACAAGCAAGTTGAATGCAAAAAAAAACGAATTGAGAAAATGTCTTGAAACAAGACTTTCAAAGGTATGTAAAATATTTTGCATACTGCTGTTGTAACTCGCCGATTTTCTACATTCTAAATTTACGCTGTTACATTATAGGTTGTCGACCTCAAGTGTGATCAATATTACCAACTGATGCTTTTTTACAACCCGATGGAAAAACTGTGCGGATATCCTTTCGATCTTTGGCTCCACTACAAGATAAAGGTTTTCAGCGAATATTACCACCAACTCAGTGTATTTGATGCACACTGGAAACAACTCATCCCCTGTCTCACTCAACACTACGCGTGTGGGTACAAATGCAAATCTACTCTTACATTCGGAATACCTCAAATGAATTTCTGCCTGAACTGGAAGTTTGTCATGCCTACTTCTTCATGTTATTCCTACTACTATAACAGATACTGGTGAGTATCGTGATGAGTACGCTGAATATTGCACGGCCTTTTTTTTACTATATTTAATTTTTATATTTCTGTTTCAGCACATACCACACTTACAGGTATTACCAATGTGATGGATATTACGTCTACAGAAGATAGATCTTTAGTAACAATCAACAGTATCAACAAACGACATGACTCCCCATCATTTTTTCCCGTAGATTAGACTAACTGAAATATTTTGAAATGTGTTATCATCTTTTTCGTTTCACAATAAATTCAGACCGATAGCAAAATATATTCCTTTTTGTCTATCAGCTGCTTATTGTTGATTAAAGGGATATGAAGGATCAATGAAATTCGGTACTGATGTATCGGAATTAGATAGCAACTATCACAAGGAATCTGTTTTGTACTTATGCGATGAAATGAGGTATCTTTGGCGTGAGGATAATAAAACATATTATATATGTGCTGCGATTCTAATCTAGCAGTTATCACAAGTCAAAGTTTTATTGATAACGCTATATTTGGATCAGAGAGCTATGATACAAATTACAAAAAATAAACTCTAAGTAACGATGCGTTTTGTATAATCTCTGTGGAAGCTACGGTAAATATTTTAAAGATAATAAATTTGATATTTGTGCTGCGTGTTGCGCCCATTGTCCTCGCGCTAAATATATGAAAAGTTGGCATAAAAATACGTAAACAAAAAAATTAAATTTTCATTTGAAATATAAATTGAAAATAAAATAAATGAGAATATATATATATAAGTAAAAAATATATTCGAGTTCGAAAAAAAAACTTCAAAATAATGGCAAATGAATATCATGAAGAATAAATTGAATAAAATAATTGAGATGAGAAATACATGGCAAAGATGGGTGGGCCTGGCAATCCACTTTGAACCGGTATTGTCCCTTGTGGTTCCACAAGATTATAAGGCTCATGAGGCTAATATGAGCAAAGTATAATCTAAGCAAGTGTAATTGTTGTGGCAGGGTAAATTGAATATTTTGTACGTTTATTAGGATTTATTAGGAACGTTATAAAGTTTGTAATTTTTGTGTATTTTTACCATCAAAAAAAAGAATTTCAAGCTCCAATTTGCAATATTATCGAATGCGTGTGGGCTATAGTTCAAAATTCTGAACTATCTTACTACCTTACTAAACTGTTCCACACGATATGTTTACGGGTAATCGTGATTTTGTTTGTTTCGCCCGGTGGAAGAAACGAAAAAATACTATTTATCCAAATTAACGAAATTGGTAAAATATAGGTCCGAGAGTAGTTGTGAAATTTAAAATCATGCTTGCCTAGCAGACAACACGAACAGTTGCTCGAATTCCGTGCATATTTTTGTTTTGCTTTTTATGAAAAGACGCCAATAAACACTTTTTTGGCATAAAAATTACGAAGCAATATTGATTTTAAAAACATATATTTATGGGTTATGCATGGAACAGACAAGGTATGATGTATGGCTTTCGAGCGAAACTATCTGACTGACAACAAATTCCTAACAAACAGGAAGTCACGCTCCTTAGACACTAAGTAACGGCGAAAGCTTTCAGAATCGGACGAGTAACTTGTCTGAGCATGCCCGAATACAGCAATATGACCACACACGCGCTGTAGCTCATAAATGGACTACGCGTAGTAAACAAAGTGACCAATAACAAACAGTCCGTAACAACTTCAGCATGTTTACCTAGAGGTTCGCAACATTTTTGCATACGAATTGCTTAATGTAATCGAGTTTATATAAAAAGTGCGAATTTTACTGTGAGATATGTTTTCCATTTTTGTACTAGTTTTTTCATGCGCGAAATTTTATACTCGCGCAAACTCTTGCATGATCGTAATTGGTATTTGCGCAAACTTCTAAATATGCTGTATAATAATATCCGATCCTGAAATGGAACAGACCTAGGAGAAGGGCATGGTCAACAAAATAGCAACTTATAACGATATTGTACATAAATATTGAATTTGATACTAGAAACAAAATCACAATGTCAAATACCTTCCTGCAATAAATAAGTTAAGGGGAGTACCATCGGTAGAGATAAAACAGGAAATATTTGCAAAATGTCGGATATTGTATCCACTGGTAAATTATTGTGCAAAAAACTGCAGGAAGAAAATAACAAATATATTTTCTGCTTGCGCCAGAAAATCGCTTAATTGAAAGGAAAAATAGAATGAAAAAATCCAAATTTAGCTACAAAATATCATACTTTTACAGACTTCACGTATTTTTCTTCTCAAAAGAAAAGTCAGCTCTGAAACGGTTAAAGATATGTTATCACAACAAAAACATTTACTTGTTGATTTTCAAGCACACAACCTCGCTTTATCAGAATTGTAAAAGAACAAGATGTTCTAGAACTGAAAATAGCCAATACTTTAGTGAGAGAAAAAAATACAAGAGGAGATTGTTTATAGAATCTTATCATATACACAAAGAACCTATCGTCATAAATGACGACTTTGTGCTCAATGCGTGATTCCTGCACTTGAACAAAAATTACAATGTCAAATATTTTGCAATTGCAATAACAACACTGAAACAAATTTGTTATGTCAAAGTGAAACATTTACAGTCGTTGCTACAAATAGAACACGCATTATTTTTTTAAGATAAAGAATGTTGTGTTCATTGAAAAATTATTATTCAAACAATATGATGAAACATTCGGAAATGCCATATTTATGAGGAAAGATTTCAATATCAGTCAATTAATAGTGAAAATATTTCCCATACGAAAAAATAAATTTTTTCAATATCATCATGAGATATAATTGAACGTCCAACAATTGCAATGCTTATTTCTAATTTAATGGCATTGGGTATGTTTTTTTAACATAATAACCATGAGTGTTTGTGATTTTAAAACGTTTAAAACAGTTTAAAGTATATTCATATTATATATAAAATAGATTTACAATTTGCTACATATTATTCGAACACTGCAAAGAGACACAACATTGTTATTGGATTTGAAATAAAAAGTATTAAACAAAAATGGAAAATATTATCATGAGCAATTGAACTCTATTTAGTTCTACCCAATTCAAAGCGGTTTTATAACTCCAACGTTTTGATGGGCGGATCTTTTAAAAAATTCCTCTCAAATATTACTGTGTCAAGATCTTGTACTTTTGGCATCAATTTAATATTTGATGAAAAATCATAATTTAAAATAATTTTCAATTATAAGTAACTAATTTTAATCAACTGTTGGTATAGATAAAACAATCAAGTAGTATTATTGACAACTCAAAGCAAAAACATTGCAATTATGTTTCATAAATGCAGCAGAAAATTAAGTTTGGAGATTGACAAGCAAACTATATGATGCAATGATGATATGTATTTTTAAAGTCTTCTATTGAATTGTTAGAGCTGATTTGAACAAAAACATTTACTTGTTGATTTTCAAGCACACAACCTCGCTTTATCAGAATTGTAAAAGAACAAGATGTTCTAGAACTGAAAATAGCCAATACTTTAGTGAGAGAAAAAAATACAAGAGGAGATTGTTTATAGAGTCTTATCATATACACAAAGAACCTATCGTCATAAATGACGACTTTGTGTTCAATGCGTGATTCCTGCACTTGAACAAAAATTACAATGTCAAACATTTTGCAATTGCAATAACAACACTGAAACAAATTTGTTATGTCAAAGTGAAACATTTACAGTCGTTGCTACAAATAGAACACGAAATATTTTTTTAAGATAAAGAATGTTGTGTTCATTGAAAAATTATTATTCAAACAATATGATGAAACATTCGGAAATACCATATTTATGAGGAAGGATTTCAATATCAGTCAATTAATAGTGAAAATATTTCCCATATGAAAAAATAATTTTTTTCAATATCATCATGAGATATAATTGAACGTCCAACAATTCCAATGCTTATTTCTAATTTAATGGCATTGGGTATGTTTTTTTAACATAATAACCATGAGTGTTTGTGATTTTAAAACGTTTAAAACAGTTTAAAGTATATTCATATTATATATAAAATATATTTACAATTTGCTACATATTATTCGAACACTGCAAAGACACAACATTGTTATTGGATTTGAAATAAAAAGTATTAAACAAAAAAGATAAATATTATCATGAGCAATTGAACTCTATTTAGTTCTACCCAATTCAAAGCGGTTGTATAACTCCAACGTTTTGATGGGCGGATCTTTTAAAAAATTCCTCACAAATATTACTGTATCAAGATCTTGTACTTTTGGTATCAATTTAATATTTGATGAAAAATCATAATTTAAATAAATTTTCAATTATAAGTAACTAATTTTAATCAACTGTTGGTATAGAAAAAAACAATCAAGTAGCATTATTGACAACTCAAAGCGAAAACATTGCAATTATGTTTCATAAATGCAGCAGAAAATTAAGTTTGGAGATTGACAAGCAAACTATATGATGCAATGATGATATGTATTTTTAAAGTCTTCTATTGAATTGTTAGAGCTGATTTGAACAAAAACATTTACTTGTTGATTTTCAAGCACACAACCTCGCTTTATCAGAATTGTAAAAGAACAAGATGTTCTAGAACTGAAAATAGCCAATACTTTAGTGAGAGAGAAAAATACAAGAGGAGATTGTTTATAGAGTCTTATCATATACACAAATAACCTATCGTCATAAATGACGACTTTGTGTTCAATGCGTGATTCCTGCACTTGAACAAAAATTACAATGTCAAACATTTTGCAATTGCAATAACAACACTGAAACAAATTTGTTATGTCAAAGTGAAACATTTACAGTCGTTGCTACAAATAGAACACGAAATATTTTTTTTAAGATAAAGAATGTTGTGTTCATTGAAAAATTATTATTCAAACAATATGATGAAACATTCGGAAATACCATATTTATGAGGAAAGATTTCAATATCAGTCAATTAATAGTGAAAATATTTCCCATATGAAAAAATAATTTTTTTCAATATCATCATGAGATATAATTGAACGTCCAACAATTGCAATGCTTATTTCTAATTTAATGGCATTGGGTATGTTTTTTTTAACATAATAACCATGAGTGTTTGTGATTTTAAAACGTTTAAAACAGTTTAAAGTATATTCATATTATATATAAAATATATTTACAATTTGCTACATATTATTCGAACACTGCAAAGACACAACATTGTTATTGGATTTGAAATAAAAAGTATTAAACAAAAATGATAAATATTATCATGAGCAATTGAACTCTATTTAGTTCTACCCAATTCAAAGCGGTTGTATAACTCCAACGTTTTGATGGGCGGATCTTTTAAAAAATTCCTCACAAATATTACTGTATCAAGATCTTGTACTTTTGGCATCAATTTAATATTTGATGAAAAATCATAATTTAAAATAATTTTCAATTATAAGTAACTAATTTTAATCAACTGTTGGTATAGATAAAACAATCAAGTAGTATTATTGACAACTCAATGCAAAAACATTGCATGTATGTTTCATAAATGTAGCAGAAAATTAAGTTTGGAGATTGACAAGCAAACTATATGATGCAATGATGATATGTATTTTTAAAGTCTTCTATTTAATTGTTAGAGCTGATTGTCATGAGTGACTCTCATGTTTCTACTCAAGTTTGAACACATATCATACTTCAGTTATCCACTATTATTTACGGAACAAATAATCTATTTGATAAAAATGGTGAAATATTTTTATTTTGAACAGAAACATATACTTTATATAAAATATATGATATTCGAACAACACACAGATATATTGTATATGATTTTATATATGTGGTATTATATTTGTTCTACTATTTGTGCACTTGAACAAAAATCACAATGTCAAATATTTTGCAATTACAACAATAACACTGAAACAAATCTGTTACGATAAGGTCAAACATTCAGTAGTTGCTACAAATAAAACATCAAATATTTTCAAGATGCATGATATTGTATTCATTGACAAATTAATATTCAAACAATATGATAGAACATTCGTGTATGTTTTTTGAAACATCTTAATGCGACCTAATATCATTATCAAAACATTGTCAATTTATAATTAAAATTAATTTAAAATAATAGGCAATAGGCACGATAGTCAACCATCAACTCCCACATATATGTTTTTTTAGTTTTAACAAGTGTTTTCGGTTACACATCAAGGACTTGTCAATCAAATTTTGTCAAGTAGATTATTAAGTATATATAGAGGTATCTACCCACCGATTCGAGGAACAGCCGACGATTAAAGATGATCATGAAGACTATTGTTTTACTGTTGGCTTGCTTGGCCGTAAGTGTCCAATTTTCTGATTGTCACAAACGTGTGATGATAAAGTCAAATAATTTATTTTTTCATCACAACAGGCCGCAAATGCAGCATACGTTGTACCACAATGTGGTTACTCTTCCTACAGTATTGCTCAATACTATCGCATGCCTCAAACATGCTTCCACTTCGGAGTTTACTTTGATCAATCTTGGTACACAAGCAGATACTATTCTTCTATCCTGAAGGTTTATCCCAACGACAAATGCGAAGGTAAGAATTTTAAGAAAATATTTTTTCCTCAAATTTAAGTAACTTCAATGATGGTGATTGTTTTTATTTCCGCATAAATGATTATATTTTTAAAGAAATGTCTGAGGCCGATTTCAAAAGTGACTGTCAAAAGAAAATCGACTCAAAGGCCACTGCACTTTCTCTACACCATCAAATATCACTACGCCGAATGGAAGAAGAAAGCACTTAGTTGCGCAGTTGAAGCCGCCAAGGAGCAATACAAGAAATCTGTATACGCTTACACGTACAAATATCTTTGGTATGATTATATTGATCTACTATTTTATTTTGAATTAAGAAAAACCATTGATGAAATTTAATAATCAATTCACAGCTACGGAAATCATTATTGTTTGAGATACTCTATCTGGCCACAAAGAGATGCTGCAATCAAAAAGTACAATGAAGCTATTGATGAAATGGCAAATAAAGCATGCGCAAGTTATTCAGACGCACTTCTTCAGAGATATTATAGCATTCGCAAATTCCACACCTTGATTTTGGAACGGTATGTTGTATTATATTCACATATATTGACATTGAAAAAATATATAAATATATAAATATATATTTGCATAGTTATGAACTAAAATATATTTGACAGCTCTCTCAAGTGTTTCCAAACTCGTCTTGAAAAAATTGAAGAATACAAGAAGTCTATCCGTGAACGTATCAATAAATACTACAACAGTTTTAAGAGCACCATGGCCAAGATTGTTGAAAAGAGATCTGATTGTTTCCAAAACCTTCTCTTCAAGGTTCATTGTGAGTATCTTAAAATATCATGTAAAGAAGAAAAATTTGAATATATAAGAAAGTTTATTCTTTGGCAGGCTCAAGCTCCTGGCAACTAAACAACATCAGATATGTTGTATCTTCTTACCGTAATCGTCTGTACAGTGAATGTTTTGCACGTGCCAGCACATACTACAGTAAGATGTTGGAAGCCGAAAAGAAACTCATTCAATATTACAAGTGCTCATACCGATGTGCAACATACAGTGGGACCCTCTGCTTCCAGAGAAAAAGTTATTACGACTCTTGGTAAATATAGAAAAAAAACTTTAACACCATGTCTACAGTGTTACGGTTAATAATGTAAAGCCGGGGTTGCTTTATTGTGTGAACAATTTTACGTTCTTGTTTTAATACTGGAGAAGCATAATAAAAGTCATCATCATCATCATTATTCACTTACTCAATAATATAACAATATAATATCACGTAGGTGGTACGTAAATACTCGCAAGGCTATAAATTTGTGCCAATTCTTTTTTCATTTTTCATCAGTATTTGTTAATAAATTTAATAAACATTCATTTCTTGCAACAGCAAAACAATTGGAACATGGTGGTCATGCAGTACAACAGTGAAATATACTGGATTCCGTTACATTGACTACAGATTCACATACAAACCATGCCAATACAAGAAACTGAGAACATGCGATTTGAGTGAGACTCGGTTATTTTATATAAAATTGATCTAGTTTGACATAAATTTTTTTTTTCTTTTTCTTGGATCAGATTTGTTAAATGTATCAACTCCACGCCCAGTGCCTTTGGTGACTCATGATTAATACAACATAATTTAAATAAGGCCGAAAACTGTGCCCAATGGGAGCCAACTAACGCCTCTCAAACGATAAAGCTACCACTAGGTGAAGTGCGAGCAACTCCACTCTAAGCGGAAAACATTTCATACGAAACAAAACCGCTATGATAAAGCGCAGTTAGTGGGCGATGACAAAACCACCTACCACTTTGACGCTTACGTAGGGTGCATTTCTTATGGGTTTGTTTTATTCAAACCTTACGATTTACGCTTGTGCAATGCTTGCGCACGCGTTTGTTTATATTTTGCAACGCAAACGAACGGTTTGTGCTTTGTATGCACTCAAATACAACTTACCCAAATTATTAACTTTTTTACGTAAAACAAGTTTAAGTATATTGTGCACTTTAATGTGAATAGGAACATTCCTTGAGATTCATTGTGCACATTCTATTTCTTACATATTTTATTGTTCTATCTAGACAACGTCAACGTTAGTTTGGAAAAATTCAAAACTGACATGAAAAACCTCGGAGAAAAGGCTGTTGAAGCTGCAAGAAGTTCTTTCACTGCCTGGAAAAATCTCTGGACTCAGCGTCATTTTGAGATATACAATGCTTACGTTAAGATTGTTGAAGAAAGACACAGATTTCTCGTATATTACATGACTGCATGTTACTACGTAAAGTGAGATATATTTCTAAGAAATCATTTTACAACTGTCTTTTGCATATTTCTCATGATACCAATATTCAATTTAGATACCAATATCTTTGCTCAGCTAACAAATATACAATCGCCGCATACGTCAAATCTCTCGAAGAACGAAAAGAAAAAGCTATCGCCGCATACAAACAAATGCTTCACGAACGTATTCTTCAAGGATGCGCTATCTACAACAGCAGGATCACATGTTACAAAAAGATGGTCGATGATATGATCACAAAGGTTGTTTCTGGATACGAAAAATGTCTTGAAACAAGAAAGCAAAAGATTGCCGAATACACAAGCAAGTTGAATGCAAAAAAAAACGAATTGAGAAAATGTCTTGAAACAAGACTTTCAAAGGTATGTAAAATATTTTGCATACTGCTGTTGTAACTTCGCCGATTTTCTACATTCTAAATTTACGCTGTTACATTATAGGTTGTCGACCTCAAGTGTGATCAATATTACCAACTGATGCTTTTTTACAACCCGATGGAAAAACTGTGCGGATATCCTTTCGATCTTTGGCTCCACTACAAGATAAAGGTTTTCAGCGAATATTACCACCAACTCAGTGTATTTGATGCACACTGGAAACAACTCATCCCCTGTCTCACTCAACACTACGCGTGTGGGTACAAATGCAAATCTACTCTTACATTCGGAATACCTCAAATGAATTTCTGCCTGAACTGGAAGTTTGTCATGCCTACTGCTTCATGTTATTCCTACTACTATAACAGATACTGGTGAGTATCGTGATGAGTACGCTGAATATTGCACGGACTTTTTTTTTAATATATTTAATTTTTATATTTCTGTTTCAGCACATACCACACTTACAGGTATTACCAATGTGATGGATATTACGTCTACAGAAGATAGATCTTTAGTAACAATCAACAGTATCAACAAACGACATGACTCCCCATCATTTTTTCCCGTAGATTAGACTAACTGAAATATTTTGAAATGTGTTATCATCTTTTTCGTTTCACAATAAATTCAGACCGATAGCAAAATATATTCCTTTTTTGTCTATCAGCTGCTTATTATTGATTAAAGGGATATGAAGGATCAATGAAATTCGGTACTGATGTATCGGAATTAGATAGCAACTATCACAAGGAATCTGTTTTCTACTTATGCGATGAAATGAGGTATCTTTGGCGTGAGGATAAGAAAACATATTATATATGTGCTGCGATTCTAATCTAGCAGTTATCACAAGTCACAGTTTTATTGATAACGCTATATTTGGATCAGAGAGCTATGATACAAATTACAAAAAATAAACTCTAAGTAACGATGCGTTTTGTATAATCTCTGTGGAAGCTATGGTAAATATTTTAAAGATAATAAATTTGATATTTGTGCTGCGTGTTGCGCCCATTGTCCTCGCGCTAAATATATGAAAAGTTGGCATAAAAATACGTAAACAAAAAAATTAAATTTTCATTTGAAATATAAATTGAAAATAAAATAAATGAGAATATATATGTATAAGTAAAAAATATATTCGAGTTCGAAAAAAAACTTCAAAATAATGGCAAATGAATATCATGAAGAATAAAATGAATAAAATAATTGAGATGAGAAATACATGGCAAAGATGGGTGGGCCTGGCAATCCACTTTGAACCGGTATTGTCCCTTGTGGTTCCACAAGATTATAAGGCTCATGAGGCTAATATGAGCAAAGTATAATCTAAGCAAGTGTAATTGTTGTGGCAGGGTAAATTGAATATTTTGTACGTTTATTAGGATTTATTAGGAACGTTATTAAGTTTGTAATTTTTGTGTATTTTTACCATCAAAAAAAGAATTTCAAGCTCCAATTTGCAATATCATCGAATGCGTGTGGGCTATAGTTCAAAATTCTGAACTATCTTACTACCTTACTAAACTGTTCCACACGATATGTTTACGGGTAATCGTGATTTTGTTTGTTTCGCCCGGTGGAAGAAACGAAAAAAATACTATTTATCCAAATTAACGAAATTGGTAAAATATAGGTCCGAGAGTAGTTGTGAAATTTAAAATCATGCTTGCCTAGCAGACAACACGAACAGTTGCTCGAATTCCGTGCATATTTTTGTTTTGCTTTTTATGAAAAGACGCCAATAAACACTTTTTTGGCATAAAAACTACGAAGCAATATTGATTTTAAAAACATATATTTATGGGTTATGCATGGAACAGACAAGGTATGATGTATGGCTTTCGAGCGAAACTATCTGACTGACAACAAATTCCTAACAAACAGGAAGTCACGCTCCTTAGAGACTAAGTAACGGCGAAAGCTTTCAGAATCGGACGAGTAACTTGTCTGAGCATGCCCGAATACAGCAATATGACGACACACGCGCTGTAGCTCATAAATGGACTACGCGTAGTAAACAAAGTGACCAATAACAAACAGTCCGTAACAACTTCAGCATGTTTACCTAGAGGTTCGCAACATTTTTGCATACGAATTGCTTAATGTAATCGAGTTTATATAAAAAGTGCGAATTTTACTGTGAGATATGTTTTCCATTTTTGTACTAGTTTTCATACGCGAAACTTTATACTCGCGCAAACTCTTGCATGATCGTAATTGGTATTTGCGCAAACTTCTAAATATGCTGCATAATAATATCCGATCCTGAAATGGAACAGACCTAGGAGAAGGGCATGGTCAACAAAATAGCAACTTATAACGATATTGTACATAAATATTGAATTTGATACTAGAACAAAAATCACAATGTCAAATACCTTCCTGCAATAAGTTAAGGGGGGAGTACCATCGGTACAGATAAAACAGGAAATATTTGCAAAATGTCGGATATTGTATCCACTGGTAAATTATTGTGCAAAAAACTGCAGGAAGAAAAATAACAAATATATTTTCTGCTTGCGCCAGAAAATCGCTTAATTGAAAGGAAAAAATAGAATGAAAAAATCCAAATTTAGCTACAAAATATCATACTTTTACAGAATTCACGTATTTTTCTTCTCAAAAGAAAAGTCAGCTCTGAAACGGTTAAAGATATGTTATCACAACAAAAACATTTACTTGTTGATTTTCAAGCACACAACCTCGCTTTATCAGAATTGTAAAAGAACAAGATGTTCTAGAACTGAAAATAGCCAATACTTTAGTGAGAGAAAAAAAAATACAAGAGGAGATTGTTTATAGAATCTTATCATATACACAAAGAACCTATCGTCATAAATGACGACTTTGTGTTCAATGCGTGATTCCTGCACTTGAGCAAAAATTACAATGTCAAATATTTTGCAATTGCAATAACAACACTGAAACAAATTTGTTATGTCAAAGTGAAACATTTACAGTCGTTGCTACAAATAGAACACGCAATATATTTTTTAAAATAAAGAATGTTGTGTTCATTGAAAAATTATTATTCAAACAATATGATGAAACATTCGGAAATGCCATATTTATGAGGAAAGATTTCAATATCAGTCAATTAATAGTGAAAGTATTTCCCATATGAAAAAATTAATTTTTTCAATATCATCATGAGATATAATTGAACGTCCAACAATTGCAATGCTTTATTTCTAATTTAATGGCATTGGGTATGTTTTTTTTAACATAATAACCATGAGTGTTTGTGATTTTAAAACGTTTTAAAACAGTTTAAAGTATATTCATATTATATATATAAAATAGATTTACAATTTGCTACATATTATTCGAACACTACAAAGACACAACATTGTTATTGGATTTGAAATAAAAAGTATTAAACAAAAATGATAAATATTATCATGAGCAATTGAACTCTATTTAGTTCTACCCAATTCAAAGCGGTTGTATAACTCCAACGTTTGGATGGGCGGATCTTTTAAAAAATTCCTCTCAAATATTACTGTTTCAAGATCTTGTACTTTTGGCATCAATTTAATATTTGATGAAAAATCATAATTTAAAATAATTTTCAATTATAAGTAACTAATTTTAATCAACTGTTGGTATAGATAAAACAATCAAGTAGTATTATTGACAACTCAAAGCAAAAACATTGCAATTATGTTTCATAAATGCAGCAGAAATTTAAGTTTGGAGATTGACAAGCAAACTATATGATGCAATGATGATATGTATTTTTAAAGTCTTCTATTGAATTGTTAGAGCTGATTTGAACAAAAACATTTACTTGTTGATTTTCAAGCACACAACCTCGCTTTATCAGAATTGTAAAAGAACAAGATATTCTAGAACTGAAAATAGCCAATACTTTAGTGAGAGAAAAAAATACAAGAGGAGATTGTTTATAGAGTCTTATCATATACACAAAGAACCTATCGTCATAAATGACGACTTTGTGTTCAATGCGTGATTCCTGCACTTGAACAAAAATTACAATGTCAAACATTTTGCAATTGCAATAACAACACTGAAACAAATTTGTTATGTCAAAGTGAAACATTTACAGTCGTTGCTACAAATAGAACACGCAATATTTTTTTAAGATAAAGAATGTTGTGTTCATTGAAAAATTATTATTCAAACAATATGATGAAACATTCGGAAATACCATATTTATGTGGAAGGATTTCAATATCAGTCAATTAATAGTGAAATATTTCCCATATGAAAAAATAATTTTTTTCAATATCATCATGAGATATAATTGAACGTCCAACAATTCCAATGCTTATTTCTAATTTAATGGCATTGGGTATGTTTTTTTTAACATAATAACCATGAGTGTTTGCGCTTTTAAAACGTTTAAAACAGTTTAAAGTATATTCATATTATATATAAAATATATTTACAATTTGCTACATATTATTCGAACACTGCAAAGACACAACATTGTTATTGGATTTGAAATAAAAAGTATTAAACAAAAATGATAAATATTATCATGAGCAATTGAACTCTATTTAGTTCTACCCAATTCAAAGCGGTTGTATAACTCCAACGTTTTGATGGGCGGATCTTTTAAAAAAATCCTCACAAATATTACTGTATCAAGATCTTGTACTTTTGGCATCAATTTAATATTTGATGAAAAATCATAATTTAAAATAATTTTCAATTATAAGTAACTAATTTTAATCAACTGTTGGTATAGATAAAACAATCAAGTAGTATTATTGACAACTCAATGCAAAAACATTGCATGTATGTTTCATAAATGTAGCAGAAAATTAAGTTTGGAGATTGACAAGCAAACTATATGATGCAATGATGATATGTATTTTTAAAGTCTTCTATTTAATTGTTAGAGCTGATTGTCATGAGTGACTCTCATGTTTCTACTCAAGTTTGAACACATATCATACTTCAGTTATCCACTATTATTTACGGAACAAATAATCTATATGATAAAAATGGTGAAATATTTTTATTTTGAACAGAAACATATACTTTATATAAATATATGATATTCGAACACCACAGATATATTGTATATGATTTTATATATGTGGTATTATATTTGTTCTACTATTTGTGCACTTGAACAAAAATCACAATGTCAAATATTTTGCAATTACAACAATAACACTGAAACAAATCTGTTACGATAAGGTCAAACATTCAGTAGTTGCTACAAATAAAACATCAAATATTTTCAAGATGCATGATATTGTATTCATTGACAAATTAATATTCAAACAATATGATAGAACATTCGTGTATGTTTTTTGAAACATCTTCATGCGACCTAATATCATTATCAAAACATTGTCAATTTATAATTAAAATTAATTTAAAATAATAGGCAATAGGCACGATAGTCAACCATCAACTCCCACATATATGTTTTTATAGTTTTAACAAGTGTTTTCAGTTACACATCAAGGACTTGTCAATCAAATTTTGTCAAGTAGATTATTAAGTATATATAGAGGTATCTACCCACCGATTCGAGGAACAGCCTGCGATTAAAGATGATCATGAAGACTATTGTTTTACTGTTGGCTTGCTTGGCCGTAAGTGTCCAATTTTCTGATTGTCACAAACGTGTGATGATAAAGTCAAATAATTTATTTTTTCATCACAACAGGCCGCAAATGCAGCATACGTTGTACCACAATATGGTTACTCTTCCTACAGTATTGCTCAATACTATCGCATGCCTCAAACATGCTTCCACTTCAGAGTTTACTTTGATCAATCTTGGTACACAAGCAGATACTATTCTACTATCCTGAAGGTTTATCCCAACGACAAATGCGAAGGTAAGAATTTTAAGAAAATATTTTTGCCTCAAATTTAAGTAACTTCAATGATGGTGATTGTTTTTATTTCCGCATAAATGATTATATTTTTAAAGAAATGTCTGAGGCCGATTTCAAAAGTGACTGTCAAAAGAAAATCGACTCAAAGGCCACTGCACTTCTCTACACCATCAAATATCACTACGCCGAATGGAAGAAAGCACTTAGTTGCGCAGTTGAAGCCGCCAAGGAGCAATACAAGAAATCTGTATACGCTTACACGTACAAATATCTTTGGTATGATTATATTGATCTACTATTTTATTTTGAATTAAGAAAAACCATTGATGAAATTTAATAATCAATTCACAGCTACGGAAATCATTATTGTTTGAGATACTCTATCTGGCCACAAAGAGATGCTGCAATCAAAAAGTACAATGAAGCTATTGATGAAATGGCAAATAAAGCATGCGCAAGTTATTCAGACGCACTTCTTCAGAGATATTATAGCATTCGCAAATTCCACACCTTGATTTTGGAACGGTATGTTGTATTATATTCATATATATTGACATTTGAAAATATATAAATATATATTTGCATAGTTATGAACTAAAATATATTTGACAGCTCTCTCAAGTGTTTCCAAACTCGTCTTGAAAAAATTGAAGAATACAAGAAGTCTATCCGTGAACGTATCAATAAATACTACAACAGTTTTAAGAGCACCATGGCCAAGATTGTTGAAAAGAGATCTGATTGTTTCCAAAACCTTCTCTTCAAGGTTCATTGTGAGTATCTTAAAATATCATGTAAAGAAGAAAAATTTGAATATATAAGAAAGTTTATTCTTTGGCAGGCTCAAGCTCCTGGCAACTAAACAACATCAGATATGTTGTATCTTCTTACCGTAATCGTCTGTACAGTGAATGTTTTGCACGTGCCAGCACATACTACAGTAAGATGTTGGAAGCCGAAAAGAAACTCATTCAATATTACAAGTGCTCATACCGATGTGCAACATACAGTGGGACCCTCTGCTTCCAGAGAAAAAGTTATTACGACTCTTGGTAAATATAGAAAAAAAAACTTTAACACCATGTCTACAGTGTTACGGTTAATAATGTAAAGCCGGGGTTGCTTTATTGTGTGAACAATTTTACGTTCTTGTTTTAATACTGGAGAAGCATAATAAAAGTCATCATCATCATCATTATTCACTTACTCAATAATATAACAATATAATATCACGTAGGTGGTACGTAAATACTCGCAAGGCTATAAATTTGTGCCAATTCTTTTTTCATTTTTCATCAGTATTTGTTAATAAATTTAATAAACATTCATTTCTTGCAACAGCAAAACAATTGGAACATGGTGGTCATGCAGTACAACAGTGAAATATACTGGATTCCGTTACATTGACTACAGATTCACATACAAACCATGCCAATACAAGAAACTGAGAACATGCGATTTGAGTGAGACTCGGTTATTTTATATAAAATTGATCTAGTTTGACATAAATTTTTTTTTTTTCTTTTTCATGGATCAGATTTGTTAAATGTATCAACTCCACGCCCAGTGCCTTTGGTGACTCATGATTAATACAACATAATTTAAATAAGGCCGAAAACTGTGCCCAATGGGAGCCAACTAACGCCTCTCAAACGATAAAGCTACCACTAGGTGAAGTGCGAGCAACTCCACTCTAAGCGGAAAACATTTCATACGAAACAAAACCGCTATGATAAAGCGCAGTTAGTGGGCGATGACAAAACCACCTACCACTTTGACGCTTACGTAGGGTGCATTTCTTATGGGTTTGTTTTATTCAAACCTTACGATTTACGCTTGTGCAATGCTTGCGCACGCGTTTGTTTATATTTTCCAACGCAAACGAACGGTTTGTGCTTTGTATGCACTCAAATACAACTTACCCAAATTATTAACTTTTTTTTACGTAAAACAAGTTTAAGTATATTGTGCACTTTAATGTGAATAGGAACATTCCTTGAGATTCATTGTGCACATTCTATTTCTTACATATTTTATTGTTCTATCTAGACAACGTCAACGTTAGTTTGGAAAAATTCAAAACTGACATGAAAAACCTCGGAGAAAAGGCTGTTGAAGCTGCAAGAAGTTCTTTCACTGCCTGGAAAAATCTCTGGACTCAGCGTCATTTTGAGATATACAATGCTTACGTTAAGATTGTTGAAGAAAGACACAGATTTCTCGTATATTACATGACTGCATGTTACTACGTAAAGTGAGATATATTTCTAAGAAATCATTTTACAACTGTCTTTTGCATATTTCTCATGATACCAATATTCAATTTAGATACCAATATCTTTGCTCAGCTAACAAATATACAATCGCCGCATACGTCAAATCTCTCGAAGAACGAAAAGAAAAAGCTATCGCCGCATACAAACAAAATGCTTCACGAACGTATTCTTCAAGGATGCGCTATCTACAACAGCAGGATCACATGTTACAAAAAGATGGTCGATGATATGATCACAAAGGTTGTTTCTGGATACGAAAAATGTCTTGAAACAAGAAAGCAAAAGATTGCCGAATACACAAGCAAGTTGAATGCAAAAAAAAAACGAATTGAGAAAATGTCTTGAAACAAGACTTTCAAAGGTATGTAAAATATTTTGCATACTGCTGTTGTAACTTCGCCGATTTTCTACATTCTAAATTTACGCTGTTACATTATAGGTTGTCGACCTCAAGTGTGATCAATATTACCAACTGATGCTTTTTTACAACCCGATGGAAAAACTGTGCGGATATCCTTTCGATCTTTGGCTCCACTACAAGATAAAGGTTTTCAGCGAATATTACCACCAACTCAGTGTATTTGATGCACACTGGAAACAACTCATCCCCTGTCTCACTCAACACTACGCGTGTGGGTACAAATGCAAATCTACTCTTACATTCGGAATACCTCAAATGAATTTCTGCCTGAACTGGAAGTTTGTCATGCCTACTTCTTCATGTTATTCCTACTACTATAACAGATACTGGTGAGTATCGTGATGAGTACGCTGAATATTGCACGGACTTTTTTTTTTACTATATTTAATTTTTATATTTCTGTTTCAGCACATACCACACTTACAGGTATTACCAATGTGATGGATATTACGTCTACAGAAGATAGATCTTTAGTAACAATCAACAGTATCAACAAACGACATGACTCCCCATCATTTTTTCCCGTAGATTAGACTAACTGAAATATTTTGAAATGTGTTATCATCTTTTTCGTTTCACAATAAATTCAGACCGATAGCAAAATATATTCCTTTTTTGTCTATCAGCTGCTTATTATTGATTAAAGGGATATGAAGGATCAATGAAATTCGGTACTGATGTATCGGAATTAGATAGCAACTATCACAAGGAATCTGTTCTCTACTTATGCGATGAAATGAGGTATCTTTGGCGTGAGGATAAGAAAACATATTATATATGTGCTGCGATTCTAATCTAGCAGTTATCACAAGTCACAGTTTTATTGATAACGCTATATTTGGATCAGAGAGCTATGATACAAATTACAAAAAATAAACTCTAAGTAACGATGCGTATTGTATAATCTCTGTGGAAGCTATGGTAAATATTTTAAAGATAATAAATTTGATATTTGTGCTGCGTGTTGCGCCCATTGTCCTCGCGCTAAATATATGAAAAGTTGGCATAAAAATACGTAAACAAAAAAATTAAATTTTCATTTGAAATATAAATTGAAAATAAAATAAATGAGAATAAATATGTATAAGTAAAAAATATATTCGAGTTCGACAAAAAAAACTTCAAAATAATGGCAAATGAATATCATGAAGAATAAATTGAATAAAATAATTGAGATGAGAAATACATGGCAAAGATGGGTGGGCCTGGCAATCCACTTTGAACCGGTATTGTCCCTTGTGGTTCCACAAGAGTATAAGGCTCATGAGGCTAATATGAGCAAAGTATAATCTAAGCAAGTGTAATTGTTGTGGCAGGGTAAATTGAATATTTTGTACGTTTATTAGGATTTATTAGGAACGTTATAAAGTTTGTAATTTTTGTGTATTTTTACCATCAAAAAAAGAATTTCAAGCTCCAATTTGCAATATTATCGAATGCGTGTGGGCTATAGTTCAAAATTCTGAACTATCTTACTACCTTACTAAACTGTTCCACACGATATGTTTACGGGTAATCGTGATTTTGTTTGTTTCGCCCGGTGGAAGAAACGAAAAAATACTATTTATCCAAATTAACGAAATTGGTAAAATATAGGTCCGAGAGTAGTTGTGAAATTTAAAATCATGCTTGCCTAGCAGACAACACGAACAGTTGCTCGAATTCAGTGCATATTTTTGTTTTGCTTTTTATGAAAAAAGACGCCAATAAACACTTTTTTGGCATAAAAACTACGAAGCAATATTGATCTTAAAAACATATATTTATGGGTTATGCATGGAACAGACAAGGTATGATGTATGGCTTTCGAGCGAAACTATCTGACTGACAACAAATTCCTAACAAACAGGAAGTCACGCTCCTTAGACACTAAGTAACGGCGAAAGCTTTCAGAATCGGACGAGTAACTTGTCTGAGCATGCCCGAATACAGCAATATGACGACACACGCGCTGTAGCTCATAAATGGACTACGCGTAGTAAACAAAGTGACCAATAACAAACAGTCCGTAACAACTTCAGCATGTTTACCTAGAGGTTCGCAACATTTTTGCATACGAATTGCTTAATGTAATCGAGTTTATATAAAAAGTGCGAATTTTACTGTGAGATATGTTTTCCATTTTTGTACTAGTTTTCATGCGCGAAACTTTATACTCGCGCAAACTCTTGCATGATCGTAATTGGTATTTGCGCAAACTTCTAAATATGCTGTATAATAATATCCGATCCTGAAATGGAACAGACCTAGGAGAAGGGCATGGTCAACAAAATAGCAACTTATAACGATATTGTACATAAATATTGAATTTGATACTAGAACAAAAATCACAATGTCAAATACCTTCCTGCAATAAGTTAAGGGGAGTACCATCGGTAGAGATAAAACAGGAAATATTTGCAAAATGTCGGATATTGTATCCACTGGTAAATTATTGTGCAAAAAACTGCAGGAAGAAAATAACAAATATATTTTCTGCTTGCGCCAGAAAATCGCTTAATTGAAAGGAAAAATAGAATGAAAAAATCCAAATTTAGCTACAAAATATCATACTTTTACAGACTTCACGTATTTTTCTTCTCAAAAGAAAAGTCAGCTCTGAAACGGTTAAAGATATGTTATCACAACAAAAACATTTACTTGTTGATTTTCAAGCACACAACCTCGCTTTATCAGAATTGTAAAAGAACAAGATGTTCTAGAACTGAAAATAGCCAATACTTTAGTGAGAGAGAAAAATACAAGAGGAGATTGTTTATAGAGTCTGATCATATACACAAATAACCTATCGTCATAAATGACGACTTTGTGTTCAATGCGTGATTCCTGCACTTGAACAAAAATTACAATGTCAAACATTTTGCAATTGCAATAACAACACTGAAACAAATTTGTTATGTCAAAGTGAAACATTTACAGTCGTTGCTACAAATAGAACACGAAATATTTTTTTTAAGATAAAGAATGTTGTGTTCATTGAAAAATTATTATTCAAACAATATGATGAAACATTCGGAAATGCCATATTTATGAGGAAGGATTTCAATATCAGTCAATTAATAGTGAAAATATTTCCCATATGAAAAAATAAGTTTTTTCAATATCATCACGAGATATAATTGAACGTCCAACAATTGCAATGCTTATTTCTAATTTAATGGCATTGGGTATGTTTTTTTTTAACATAATAACCATGAGTGTTTGTGATTTTAAAACGTTTAAAACAGTTTAAAGTATATTCATATTATATATAAAATATATTTACAATTTGCTACATATTATTCGAACACTGCAAAGACACAACATTGTTATTGGATTTGAAATAAAAAGTATTAAACAAAAATGATAAATATTATCATGAGCAATTGAACTCTATTTAGTTCTACCCAATTCAAAGCGGTTGTATAACTCCAACGTTTTGATGGGCGGATCTTTTTAAAAAAATTCCTCACAAATATTACTGTATCAAGATCTTGTACTTTTGGCATCAATTTAATATTTGATGAAAAAATCATAATTTAAAATAATTTTCAATTATAAGTAACTAATTTTAATCAACTGTTGGTATAGATAAAACAATCAAGTAGTATTATTGACAACTCAATGCAAAAACATTGCATGTATGTTTCATAAATGTAGCAGAAAATTAAGTTTGGAGATTGACAAGCAAACTATATGATGCAATGATGATATGTATTTTTAAAGTCTTCTATTTAATTGTTAGAGCTGATTGTCATGAGTGACTCTCATGTTTCTACTCAAGTTTGAACACATATCATACTTCAGTTATCCACTATTATTTACGGAACAGATAATATATATGATAAAAATGGTGAAATATTTTTATTTTGAACAGAAACATATACTTTATATAAATATATGATATTCGAAAAACACAGATATATTGTATATGATGATTTTTTATATATGTGGTATTATATTTGTTCTACTATTTGTGCACTTGAACAAAAATCACAATGTCAAATATTTTGCAATTACAACAATAACACTGAAACAAATCTGTTACGATAAGGTCAAACATTCAGTAGTTGCTACAAATAAAACATCAAATATTTTCAAGATGCATGATATTGTATTCATTGACAAATTAATATTCAAACAATATGATAGAACATTCGTGTATGTTTTTTGAAACATCTTCATGCGACCTAATATCATTATCAAAACATTGTCAATTTATAATTAAAATTAATTTAAAATAATAGGCAATAGGCACGATAGTCAACCATCAACTCCCACATATATGTTTTTATAGTTTTAACAAGTGTTTTCAGTTACACATCAAGGACTTGTCAATCAAATTTTGTCAAGTAGATTATTAAGTATATATAGAGGTATCTACCCACCGATTCGAGGAACAGCCGACGATTAAAGATGATCATGAAGACTATTGTTTTACTGTTGGCTTGCTTGGCCGTAAGTGTCCAATTTTCTGATTGTCACAAACGTGTGATGATAAAGTCAAATAATTTATTTTTTCATCACAACAGGCCGCAAATGCAGCATACGTTGTACCACAATGTGGTTACTCTTCCTACAGTATTGCTCAATACTATCGCATGCCTCAAACATGCTTCCACTTCAGAGTTTACTTTGATCAATCTTGGTACACAAGCAGATACTATTCTACTATCCTGAAGGTTTATCCCAACGACAAATGCGAAGGTAAGAATTTTAAGAAAATATTTTTTCCTCAAATTTAAGTAACTTCAATGATGGTGAATCTTTTTATTTCCGCATAAATGATTATATTTTTAAAGAAATGTCTGAGGCCGATTTCAAAAGTGACTGTCAAAAGAAAATCGACGCAAAGGCCACTGCACTTCTCTACACCATCAAATATCACTACGCCGAATGGAAGAAAGCACTTAGTTGCGCAGTTGAAGCCGCCAAGGAGCAATACAAGAAATCTGTATACGCTTACACGTACAAATATCTTTGGTATGATTATATTGATCTACTATTTTATTTTTGAATTAAGAAAAACCATTGATGAAATTTAATAATCAATTCACAGCTACGGAAATCATTATTGTTTGAGATACTCTATCTGGCCACAAAGAGATGCTGCAATCAAAAAGTACAATGAAGCTATTGATGAAATGGCAAATAAAGCATGCGCAAGTTATTCAGACGCACTTCTTCAGAGATATTATAGCATTCGCAAATTCCACACCTTGATTTTGGAACGGTATGTTGTATTATATTCATATATATTGACATTTGAAAATATATAAATATATATTTGCATAGTTATGAACTAAAATATATTTGACAGCTCTCTCAAGTGTTTCCAAACTCGTCTTGAAAAAATTGAAGAATACAAGAAGTCTATCCGTGAACGTATCAATAAATACTACAACAGTTTTAAGAGCACCATGGCCAAGATTGTTGAAAAGAGATCTGATTGTTTCCAAAACCTTCTCTTCAAGGTTCATTGTGAGTATCTTAAAATATCATGTAAAGAAGAAAAATTTGAATATATAAGAAAGTTTATTCTTTGGCAGGCTCAAGCTCCTGGCAACTAAACAACATCAGATATGTTGTATCTTCTTACCGTAATCGTCTGTACAGTGAATGTTTTGCACGTGCCAGCACATACTACAGTAAGATGTTGGAAGCCGAAAAGAAACTCATTCAATATTACAAGTGCTCATACCGATGTGCAACATACAGTGGGACCCTCTGCTTCCAGAGAAAAAGTTATTACGACTCTTGGTAAATATAGAAAAAAAACTTTAACACCATGTCTACAGTGTTACGGTTAATAATGTAAAGCCGGGGTTGCTTTATTGTGTGAACAATTTTACGTTCTTGTTTTAATACTGGAGAAGCATAATAAAAGTCATCATCATCATCATTATTCACTTACTCAATAATATAACAATATAATATCACGTAGGTGGTACGTAAATACTCGCAAGGCTATAAATTTGTGCCAATTCTTTTTTCATTTTTCATCAGTATTTGTTAATAAATTTAATAAACATTCATTTCTTGCAACAGCAAAACAATTGGAACATGGTGGTCATGCAGTACAACAGTGAAATATACTGGATTCCGTTACATTGACTACAGATTCACATACAAACCATGCCAATACAAGAAACTGAGAACATGCGATTTGAGTGAGACTCGGTTATTTTTATATAAAATTGATCTAGTTTGACATAAATTTTTTTTTTCTTTTTCTTGGATCAGATTTGTTAAATGTATCAACTCCACGCCCAGTGCCTTTGGTGACTCATGATTAATACAACATAATTTAAATAAGGCCGAAAACTGTGCCCAATGGGAGCCAACTAACGCCTCTCAAACGATAAAGCTACCACTAGGTGAAGTGCGAGCAACTCCATTCTAAGCGGAAAACATTTCATACGAAACAAAACCGCTATGATAAAGCGCAGTTAGTGGGCGATGACAAAACCACCTACCACTTTGACGCTTACGTAGGGTGCATTTCTTATGGGTTTGTTTTATTCAAACCTTACGATTTACGCTTGTGCAATGCTTGCGCACGCGTTTGTTTATATTTTCCAACGCAAACGAACGGTTTGTGCTTTGTATGCACTCAAATACAACTTACCCAAATTATTAACTTTTTTACGTAAAACAAGTTTAAGTATATTGTGCACTTTAATGTGAATAGGAACATTCCTTGAGATTCATTGTGTACATTCTATTTCTTACATATTTTATTGTTCTATCTAGACAACGTCAACGTTAGTTTGGAAAAATTCAAAACTGACATGAAAAACCTCGGAGAAAAAGCTGTTGAAGCTGCAAGAAGTTCTTTCACTGCCTGGAAAAATCTCTGGACTCAGCGTCATTTTGAGATATACAATGCTTACGTTAAGATTGTTGAAGAAAGACACAGATTTCTCGTATATTACATGACTGCATGTTACTACGTAAAGTGAGATATATTTCTAAGAAATCATTTTACAACTGTCTTTTGCATATTTCTCATGATACCAATATTCAATTTAGATACCAATATCTTTGCTCAGCTAACAAATATACAATCGCCGCATACGTCAAATCTCTCGAAGAACGAAAAGAAAAAGCTATCGCCGCATACAAACAAATGCTTCACGAACGTATTCTTCAAGGATGCGCTATCTACAACAGCAGGATCACATGTTACAAAAAGATGGTCGATGATATGATCACAAAGGTTGTTTCTGGATACGAAAAATGTCTTGAAACAAGAAAGCAAAAGATTGCCGAATACACAAGCAAGTTGAATGCAAAAAAAAACCGAATTGAGAAAATGTCTTGAAACAAGACTTTCAAAGGTATGTAAAATATTTTGCATACTGCTGTTGTAACTTCGCCGATTTTCTACATTCTAAATTTACGCTGTTACATTATAGGTTGTCGACCTCAAGTGTGATCAATATTACCAACTGATGCTTTTTTAACCCGATGGAAAAACTGTGCGGATATCCTTTCGATCTTTGGCTCCACTACAAGATAAAGGTTTTCAGCGAATATTACCACCAACTCAGTGTATTTGATGCACACTGGAAACAACTCATCCCCTGTCTCACTCAACACTACGCGTGTGTGGGTACAAATGCAAATCTACTCTTACATTCGGAATACCTCAAATGAATTTCTGCCTGAACTGGAAGTTTGTCATGCCTACTTCTTCATGTTATTCCTACTACTATAACAGATACTGGTGAGTATCGTGATGAGTACGCTGAATATTGCACGGACTTTTTTTTTACTATATTTAATTTTTATATTTCTGTTTCAGCACATACCACACTTACAGGTATTACCAATGTGATGGATATTACGTCTACAGAAGATAGATCTTTAGTAACAATCAACAGTATCAACAAACGACATGACTCCCCATCATTTTTTCCCGTAGATTAGACTAACTGAAATATTTTGAAATGTGTTATCATCTTTTTCGTTTCACAATAAATTCAGACCGATAGCAAAATATATTCCTTTTTTGTCTATCAGCTGCTTATTATTGATTAAAGGGATATGAAGGATCAATGAAATTCGGTACTGATGTATCGGAATTAGATAGCAACTATCACAAGGAATCTGTTTTCTACTTATGCGATGAAATGAGGTATCTTTGGCGTGAGGATAGAAAAACATATTATATATGTGTGCTGCGATTCTAATCTAGCAGTTATCACAAGTCACAGTTTTATTGATAACGCTATATTTGGATCAGAGAGCTATGATACAAATTACAAAAAATAAACTCTAAGTAACGATGCGTTTTGTATAATCTCTGTGGAAGCTATGGTAAATATTTTAAAGATAATAAATTTGATATTTGTGCTGCGTGTTGCGCCCATTGTCCTCGCGCTAAATTTATGAAAAGTTGGCATAAAAATACGTAAACAAAAAAATTAAATTTTCATTTGAAATATAAATTGAAAATAAAATAAATGAGAATATATATGTATAAGTAAAAAATATATTCGAGTTCGACAAAAAAAACTTCAAAATAATGGCAAATGAATATCATGAAGAATAAATTGAATAAAATAATTGAGATGAGAAATACATGGCAAAGATGGGTGGGCCTGGCAATCCACTTTGAACCGGTATTGTCCCTTGTGGTTCCACAAGAGTATAAGGCTCATGAGGCTAATATGAGCAAAGTATAATCTAAGCAAGTGTAATTGTTGTGGCAGGGTAAATTGAATATTTTGTACGTTTATTAGGATTTATTAGGAACGTTATAAAGTTTGTAATTTTTGTGTATTTTTACCATCAAAAAAAAGAATTTCAAGCTCCAATTTGCAATATTATCGAATGCGTGTGGGCTATAGTTCAAAATTCTGAACTATCTTACTACCTTACTAAACTGTTCCACACGATATGTTTACGGGTAATCGTGATTTTGTTTGTTTCGCCCGGTGGAAGAAACGAAAAAATACTATTTATCCAAATTAACGAAATTGGTAAAATATAGGTCCGAGAGTAGTTGTGAAATTTAAAATCATGCTTGCCTAGCAGACAACACGAACAGTTGCTCGAATTCAGTGCATATTTTTGTTTTGCTTTTTATGAAAAGACGCCAATAAACACTTTTTTGGCATAAAAACTACGAAGCAATATTGATCTTAAAAACATATATTTATGGGTTATGCATGGAACAGACAAGGTATGATGTATGGCTTTCGAGCGAAACTATCTGACTGACAACAAATTCCTAACAAACAGGAAGTCACGCTCCTTAGACACTAAGTAACGGCGAAAGCTTTCAGAATCGGACGAGTAACTTGTCTGAGCATGCCCGAATACAGCAATATGACGACACACGCGCTGTAGCTCATAAATGGACTACGCGTAGTAAACAAAGTGACCAATAACAAACAGTCCGTAACAACTTCAGCATGTTTACCTAGAGGTTCGCAACATTTTTGCATACGAATTGCTTAATGTAATCGAGTTTATATAAAAAGTGCGAATTTTACTGTGAGATATGTTTTCCATTTTTGTACTAGTTTTCATGCGCGAAACTTTATACTCGCGCAAACTCTTGCATGATCGTAATTGGTATTTGCGCAAACTTCTAAATATGCTGTATAATAATATCCGATCCTGAAATGGAACAGACCTAGGAGAAGGGCATGGTCAACAAAATAGCAACTTATAACGATATTGTACATAAATATTGAATTTGATACTAGAACAAAAATCACAATGTCAAATACCTTCCTGCAATAAGTTAAGGGGAGTACCATCGGTAGAGATAAAACAGGAAATATTTGCAAAATGTCGGATATTGTATCCACTGGTAAATTATTGTGCAAAAAACTGCAGGAAGAAAATAACAAATATATTTTCTGCTTGCGCCAGAAAATCGCTTAATTGAAAGGAAAAATAGAATGAAAAAATCCAAATTTAGCTACAAAATATCATACTTTTACAGACTTCACGTATTTTTCTTCTCAAAAGAAAAGTCAGCTCTGAAACGGTTAAAGATATGTTATCACAACAAAAACATTTACTTGTTGATTTTCAAGCACACAACCTCGCTTTATCAGAATTGTAAAAGAACAAGATGTTCTAGAACTGAAAATAGCCAATACTTTAGTGAGAGAAAAAAATACAAGAGGAGATTGTTTATAGAATCTTATCATATACACAAAGAACCTATCGTCATAAATGACGACTTTGTGTTCAATGCGTGATTCCTGCACTTGAACAAAAATTACAATGTCAAATATTTTGCAATTGCAATAACAACACTGAAACAAATTTGTTATGTCAAAGTGAAACATTTACAGTCGTTGCTACAAATAGAACACGCAATATTTTTTTAAGATAAAGAATGTTGTGTTCATTGAAAAATTATTATTCAAACAATATGATGAAACATTCGGAAATGCCATATTTATGAGGAAAGATTTCAATATCAGTCAATTAATAGTGAAAATATTTCCCATATGAAAAAATAAATTTTTTCAATATCATCATGAGATATAATTGAACGTCCAACAATTGCAATGCTTATTTCTAATTTAATGGCATTGGGTATGTTTTTTTAACATAATAACCATGAGTGTTTGTGATTTTAAAACGTTTAAAACAGTTTAAAGTATATTCATATTATATATAAAATAGATTTACAATTTGCTACATATTATTCGAACACTGCAAAGACACAACATTGTTATTGGATTTGAAATAAAAAGTATTAAACAAAAATGATAAATATTATCATGAGCAATTGAACTCTATTTAGTTCTACCCAATTCAAAGCGGTTTTATAACTCCAACGTTTTGATGGGCGGATCTTTTAAAAAATTCCTCTCAAATATTACTGTTTCAAGATCTTGTACTTTTGGCAGCAATTTAATATTTGATGAAAAATCATAATTTAAAATAATTTTCAATTATAAGTAACTAATTTTAATCAACTGTTGGTATAGATAAAACAATCAAGTAGTATTATTGACAACTCAAAGCAAAAACATTGCAATTATGTTTCATAAATGCAGCAGAAAATTAAGTTTGGAGATTGACAAGCAAACTATATGATGCAATGATGATATGTATTTTTAAAGTCTTCTATTGAATTGTTAGAGCTGATTTGAACAAAAACATTTACTTGTTGATTTTCAAGCACACAACCTCGCTTTATCAGAATTGTAAAAGAACAAGATGTTCTAGAACTGAAAATAGCCAATACTTTAGTGAGAGAAAAAAATACAAGAGAAGATTGTTTATAGAGTCTTATCATATACACAAAGAACCTATCGTCATAAATGACGACTTTGTGTTTAATGCGTGATTCCTGCACTTGAACAAAAATTACAATGTCAAACATTTTGCAATTGCAATAACAACACTGAAACAAATTTGTTATGTCAAAGTGAAACATTTACAGTCGTTGCTACAAATAGAACACGAAATATTTTTTTAAGATAAAGAATGTTGTGTTCATTGAAAAATTATTATTCAAACAATATGATGAAACATTCGGAAATACCATATTTATGTGGAAGGATTTCAATATCAGTCAATTAATAGTGAAAATATTTCCCATATGAAAAAATAATTTTTTTTTCAATATCATCATGAGATATAATTGAACGTCCAACAATTCCAATGCTTATTTCTAATTTAATGGCATTGGGTATGTTTTTTTTAACATAATAACCATGAGTGTTTGCGCTTTTAAAACGTTTAAAACAGTTTAAAGTATATTCATATTATATATAAAATATATTTACAATTTGCTACATATTATTCGAACACTGCAAAGACACAACATTGTTATTGGATTTGAAATAAAAAGTATTAAACAAAAATGATAAATATTATCATGAGCAATTGAACTCTATTTAGTTCTACCCAATTCAAAGCGGTTGTATAACTCCAACGTTTTGATGGGCGGATCTTTTAAAAAATTCCTCACAAATATTACTGTATCAAGATCTTGTACTTTTGGTATCAATTTAATATTTGATGAAATATCATAATTTAAAAAAATTTTCAATTATAAGTAACTAATTTTAATCAACTGTTGGTATAGAAAAAACAATCAAGTAGCATTATTGACAACTCAAAGCGAAAACATTGCAATTATGTTTCATAAATGCAGCAGAAAATTAAGTTTGGAGATTGACAAGCAAACTATATGATGCAATGATGATATGTATTTTTAAAGTCTTCTATTGAATTGTTAGAGCTGATTTGAACAAAAACATTTACTTGTTGATTTTCAAGCACACAACCTCGCTTTATCAGAATTGTAAAAGAACAAGATGTTCTAGAACTGAAAATAGCCAATACTTTAGTGAGAGAGAAAAATACAAGAGGAGATTGTTTATAGAGTCTGATCATATACACAAATAACCTATCGTCATAAATGACGACTTTGTGTTCAATGCGTGATTCCTGCACTTGAACAAAAATTACAATGTCAAACATTTTGCAATTGCAATAACAACACTGAAACAAATTTGTTATGTCAAAGTGAAACATTTACAGTCGTTGCTACAAATAGAACACGAAATATTTTTTTTAAGATAAAGAATGTTGTGTTCATTGAAAAATTATTATTCAAACAATATGATGAAACATTCGGAAATACCATATTTATGAGGAAGGATTTCAATATCAGTCAATTAATAGTGAAAATATTTCCCATATGAAAAAATAAGTTTTTTCAATATCATCACGAGATATAATTGAACGTCCAACAATTGCAATGCTTATTTCTAATTTAATGTCATTGGGTATGTTTTTTTTTAACATAATAACCATGAGTGTTTGTGCTTTTAAAACGTTTAAAACAGTTTAAAGTATATTCATATTATATATAAAATATATTTACAATTTGCTACATATTATTCGAACACTGCAAAGACACAAAATTGTTATTGGATTTGAAATAAAAAGTATTAAACAAAAATGATAAATATTATCATGAGCAATTGAACTCTATTTAGTTCTACCCAATTCAAAGCGGTTGTATAACTCCAACGTTTTGATGGGCGGATCTTTTAAAAAATTCCTCACAAATATTACTGTATCAAGATCTTGTACTTTTGGCATCAATTTAATATTTGATGAAAAATCATAATTTAAAATAATTTTCAATTATAAGTAACTAATTTTAATCAACTGTTGGTATAGATAAAACAATCAAGTAGTATTATTGACAACTCAATGCAAAAACATTGCATGTATGTTTCATAAATGTAGCAGAAAATTAAGTTTGGAGATTGACAAGCAAACTATATGATGCAATGATGATATGTATTTTTAAAGTCTTCTATTTAATTGTTAGAGCTGATTGTCATGAGTGACTCTCATGTTTCTACTCAAGTTTGAACACATATCATACTTCAGTTATCCACTATTATTTACGGAACAGATAATCTATATGATAAAAATGGTGAAATATTTTTATTTTGAACAGAAACATATACTTTATATAAATATATGATATTCGAACAACACAGATATATTGTATATGATTTTATATATGTGGTATTATATTTGTTCTACTATTTGTGCACTTGAACAAAAATCACAATGTCAAATATTTTGCAATTACAACAATAACACTGAAACAAATCTGTTACGATAAGGTCAAACATTCAGTAGTTGCTACAAATAAAACATCAAATATTTTCAAGATGCATGATATTGTATTCATTGACAAATTAATATTCAAACAATATGATAGAACATTCGTGTATGTTTTTTGAAACATCTTCATGCGACCTAATATCATTATCAAAACATTGTCAATTTATAATTAAAATTAATTTAAAATAATAGGCAATAGGCACGATAGTCAACCATCAACTCCCACATATATGTTTTTATAGTTTTAACAAGTGTTTTCAGTTACACATCAAGGACTTGTCAATCAAATTTTGTCAAGTAGATTATTAAGTATATATAGAGGTATCTACCCACCGATTCGAGGAACAGCCGACGATTAAAGATGATCATGAAGACTATTGTTTTACTGTTGGCTTGCTTGGCCGTAAGTGTCCAATTTTCTGATTGTCACAAACGTGTGATGATAAAGTCAAATAATTTATTTTTCATCACAACAGGCCGTAAATGCAGCATACGTTGTACCACAATGTGGTTACTCTTCCTACAGTATTGCTCAATACTATCGCATGCCTCAAACATGCTTCCACTTCAGAGTTTACTTTGATCAATCTTGGTACACAAGCAGATACTATTCTACTATCCTGAAGGTTTATCCCAACGACAAATGCGAAGGTAAGAATTTTAAGAAAATATTTTTTCCTCAAATTTAAGTAACTTCAATGATGGTGATTGTTTTTATTTCCGCATAAATGATTATATTTTTAAAGAAATGTCTGAGGCCGATTTCAAAAGTGACTGTCAAAAGAAAATCGACGCAAAGGCCACTGCACTTCTCTACACCATCAAATATCACTACGCCGAATGGAAGAAAGCACTTAGTTGCGCAGTTGAAGCCGCCAAGGAGCAATACAAGAAATCTGTATACGCTTACACGTACAAATATCTTTGGTATGATTATATTGATCTACTATTTTATTTTGAATTAAGAAAAACCATTGATGAAATTTAATAATCAATTCACAGCTACGGAAATCATTATTGTTTGAGATACTCTATCTGGCCACAAAGAGATGCTGCAATCAAAAAGTACAATGAAGCTATTGATGAAATGGCAAATAAAGCATGCGCAAGTTATTCAGACGCACTTCTTCAGAGATATTATAGCATTCGCAAATTCCACACCTTGATTTTGGAACGGTATGTTGTATTATATTCACATATATTGACATTTGAAAATATATAAATATATATTTGCATAGTTATGAACTAAAATATATTTGACAGCTCTCTCAAGTGTTTCCAAACTCGTCTTGAAAAAATTGAAGAATACAAGAAGTCTATCCGTGAACGTATCAATAAATACTACAACAGTTTTAAGAGCACCATGGCCAAGATTGTTGAAAAGAGATCTGATTGTTTCCAAAACCTTCTCTTCAAGGTTCACTGTGAGTATCTTAAAATATCATGTAAAGAAGAAAAATTTGAATATATAAGAAAGTTTTTTCTTTGGCAGGCTCAAGCTCCTGGCAACTAAACAACATCAGATATGTTGTATCTTCTTACCGTAATCGTCTGTACAGTGAATGTTTTGCACGTGCCAGCACATACTACAGTAAGATGTTGGAAGCCGAAAAGAAACTCATTCAATATTACAAGTGCTCATACCGATGTGCAACATACAGTGGGACCCTCTGCTTCCAGAGAAAAAGTTATTACGACTCTTGGTAAATATAGAAAAAAAACTTTAACACCATGTCTACAGTGTTACGGTTAATAATGTAAAGCCGGGGTTGCTTTATTGTGTGAACAATTTTACGTTCTTGTTTTAATACTGGAGAAGCATAATAAAAGTCATCATCATCATCATTATTCACTTACTCAATAATATAACAATATAATATCACGTAGGTGGTACGTAAATACTCGCAAGGCTATAAATTTGTGCCAAATTCTTTTTTCATTTTTCATCAGTATTTGTTAATAAATTTAATAAACATTCATTTCTTGCAACAGCAAAACAATTGGAACATGGTGGTCATGCAGTACAACAGTGAAATATACTGGATTCCGTTACATTGACTACAGATTCACATACAAACCATGCCAATACAAGAAACTGAGAACATGCGATTTGAGTGAGACTCGGTTATTTTATATAAAATTGATCTAGTTTGACATAAATTTTTTTTTTTCTTTTTCATGGATCAGATTTGTTAAATGTATCAACTCCACGCCCAGTGCCTTTGGTGACTCATGATTAATACAACATAATTTAAATAAGGCCGAAAACTGTGCCCAATGGGAGCCAACTAACGCCTCTCAAACGATAAAGCTACCACTAGGTGAAGTGCGAGCAACTCCACTCTAAGCGGAAAACATTTCATACGAAACAAAACCGCTATGATAAAGCGCAGTTAGTGGGCGATGACAAAACCACCTACCACTTTGACGCTTACGTAGGGTGCATTTCTTATGGGTTTGTTTTATTCAAACCTTACGATTTACGCTTGTGCAATGCTTGCGCACGCGTTTGTTTATATTTTCCAACGCAAACGAACGGTTTGTGCTTTGTATGCACTCAAATACAACTTACCCAAATTATTAACTTTTTTACGTAAAACAAGTTTAAGTATATTGTGCACTTTAATGTGAATAGGAACATTCCTTGAGATTCATTGTGCACATTCTATTTCTTACATATTTTATTGTTCTATCTAGACAACGTCAACGTTAGTTTGGAAAAATTCAAAACTGACACGAAAAACCTCGGAGAAAAAGCTGTTGAAGCTGCAAGAAGTTCTTTCACTGCCTGGAAAAATCTCTGGACTCAGCGTCATTTTGAGATATACAATGCTTACGTTAAGATTGTTGAAGAAAGACACAGATTTCTCGTATATTACATGACTGCATGTTACTACGTAAAGTGAGATATATTTCTAAGAAATCATTTTACAACTGTCTTTTGCATATTTCTCATGATACCAATATTCAATTTAGATACCAATATCTTTGCTCAGCTAACAAATATACAATCGCCGCATACGTCAAATCTCTCGAAGAACGAAAAGAAAAAGCTATCGCCGCATACAAACAAATGCTTCACGAACGTATTCTTCAAGGATGCGCTATCTACAACAGCAGGATCACATGTTACAAAAAGATGGTCGATGATATGATCACAAAGGTTGTTTCTGGATACGAAAAATGTCTTGAAACAAGAAAGCAAAAGATTGCCGAATACACAAGCAAGTTGAATGCAAAAAAAAAACGAATTGAGAAAATGTCTTGAAGCAAGACTTTCAAAGGTATGTAAAATATTTTGCATACTGCTGTTGTAACTTCGCCGATTTTCTACATTCTAAATTTACGCTGTTACATTATAGGTTGTCGACATCAAGTGTGATCAATATTACCAACTGATGCTTTTTTACAACCCGATGGAAAAACTGTGCGGATATCCTTTCGATCTTTGGCTCCACTACAAGATAAAGGTTTTCAGCGAATATTACCACCAACTCAGTGTATTTGATGCACACTGGAAAAACAACTCATCCCCTGTCTCACTCAAACACTACGCGTGTGGGTACAAATGCAAATCTACTCTTACATTCGGAATACCTCAAATGAATTTCTGCCTGAACTGGAAGTTTGTCATGCCTACTTCTTCATGTTATTCCTACTACTATAACAGATACTGGTGAGTATCGTGATGAGTACGCTGAATATTGCACGGACTTTTTTTTACTATATTTAATTTTTATATTTCTGTTTCAGCACATACCACACTTACAGGTATTACCAATGTGATGGATATTACGTCTACAGAAGATAGATCTTTAGTAACAATCAACAGTATCAACAAACGACATGACTCCCCATCATTTTTTCCCGTAGATTAGACTAACTGAAATATTTTGAAATGTGTTATCATCTTTTTCGTTTCACAATAAATTCAGACCGATAGCAAAATATATTCCTTTTTTGTCTATCAGCTGCTTATTATTGATTAAAGGGATATGAAGGATCAATGAAATTCGGTACTGATGTATCGGAATTAGATAGCAACTATCTGTTTTCTACTTATGCGATGAAATGAGGTATCTTTGGCGTGAGGATAAGAAAACATATTATATATGTGCTGCGATTCTAATCTAGCAGTTATCACAAGTCACAGTTTTATTGATAACGCTATATTTGGATCAGAGAGCTATGATACAAATTACAAAAAATAAACTCTAAGTAACGATGCGTTTTGTATAATCTCTGTGGAAGCTATGGTAAATATTTTAAAGATAATAAATTTGATATTTGTGCTGCGTGTTGCGCCCATTGTCCTCGCGCTAAATATATGAAAAGTTGGCATAAAAATACGTAAACAAAAAAATTAAATTTTCATTTGAAATATAAATTGAAAATAAAATAAATGAGAATATATATGTATAAGTAAAGTAAAAAATATATTCGAGTTCGACAAAAAAAACTTCAAAATAATGGCAAATGAATATCATGAAGAATAAATTGAATAAAATAATTGAGATGAGAAATACATGGTAAAGATGGGTGGGCCTGGCAATCCACTTTGAACCGGTATTGTCCCTTGTGGTTCCACAAGAGTATAAGGCTCATGAGGCTAATATGAGCAAAGTATAATCTAAGCAAGTGTAATTGTTGTGGCAGGGTAAATTGAATATTTTGTACGTTTATTAGGATTTATTAGGAACGTTATAAAGTTTGTAATTTTTGTGTATTTTTACCATCAAAAAAAGAATTTCAAGCTCCAATTTGCAATATTATCGAATGCGTGTGGGCTATAGTTCAAAATTCTGAACTATCTTACTACCTTACTAAACTGTTCCACACGATATGTTTACGGGTAATCGTGATTTTGTTTGTTTCGCCCGGTGGAAGAAACGAAAAAATACTATTTATCCAAATTAACGAAATTGGTAAAATATAGGTCCGAGAGTAGTTGTGAAATTTAAAATCATGCTTGCCTAGCAGACAACACGAACAGTTGCTCGAATTCAGTGCATATTTTTGTTTTGCTTTTTATGAAAAGACGCCAATAAACACTTTTTTGGCATAAAAACTACGAAGCAATATTGATCTTAAAAACATATATTTATGGGTTATGCATGGAACAGACAAGGTATGATGTATGGCTTTCGAGCGAAACTATCTGACTGACAACAAATTCCTAACAAACAGGAAGTCACGCTCCTTAGACACTAAGTAACGGCGAAAGCTTTCAGAATCGGACGAGTAACTTGTCTGAGCATGCCCGAATACAGCAATATGACGACACACGCGCTGTAGCTCATAAATGGACTACGCGTAGTAAACAAAGTGACCAATAACAAACAGTCCGTAACAACTTCAGCATGTTTACCTAGAGGTTCGCAACATTTTTGCATACGAATTGCTTAATGTAATCGAGTTTATATAAAAAGTGCGAATTTTACTGTGAGATATGTTTTCCATTTTTGTACTAGTTTTCATGCGCGAAACTTTATACTCGCGCAAACTCTTGCATGATCGTAATTGGTATTTGCGCAAACTTCTAAATATGCTGTATAATAATATCCGATCCTGAAATGGAACAGACCTAGGAGAAGGGCATGGTCAACAAAATAGCAACTTATAACGATATTGTACATAAATATTGAATTTGATACTAGAACAAAAATCACAATGTCAAATACCTTCCTGCAATAAGTTAAGGGGAGTACCATCGGTAGAGATAAAACAGGAAATATTTGCAAAATGTCGGATATTGTATCCACTGGTAAATTATTGTGCAAAAAACTGCAGGAAGAAAATAACAAATATATTTTCTGCTTGCGCCAGAAAATCGCTTAATTGAAAGGAAAAATAGAATGAAAAAATCCAAATTTAGCTACAAAATATCATACTTTTACAGACTTCACGTATTTTTCTTCTCAAAAGAAAAGTCAGCTCTGAAACGGTTAAAGATATGTTATCACAACAAAAACATTTACTTGTTGATTTTCAAGCACACAACCTCGCTTTATCAGAAATGTAAAAGAACAAGATGTTCTAGAACTGAAAATAGCCAATACTTTAGTGAGAGAAAAAAATACAAGAGGAGATTGTTTATAGAATCTTATCATATACACAAAGAACCTATCGTCATAAATGACATTGTGTTCAATGCGTGATTCCTGCACTTGAACAAAAATTACAATGTCAAATATTTTGCAATTGCAATAACAACACTGAAACAAATTTGTTATGTCAAAGTGAAACATTTACAGTCGTTGCTACAAATAGAACACGCAATATTTTTTTAAGATAAAGAATGTTGTGTTCATTGAAAAATTATTATTCAAACAATATGATGAAACATTCGGAAATGCCATATTTATGAGGAAAGATTTCAATATCAGTCAATTAATAGTGAAAATATTTCCCATATGAAAAAATAAATTTTTTCAATATCATCATGAGATATAATTGAACGTCCAACAATTGCAATGCTTATTTCTAATTTAATGGCATTGGGTATGTTTTTTTAACATAATAACCATGAGTGTTTGCGATTTTAAAACGTTTAAAACAGTTTAAAGTATATTCATATTATATATAAAATAGATTTACAATTTGCTACATATTATTCGAACACTGCAAAGACACAACATTGTTATTGGATTTGAAATAAAAAGTATTAAACAAAAATGATAAATATTATCATGAGCAATTGAACTCTATTCAGTTCTACCCTATTCAAAGCGGTTTTATAACTCCAACGTTTTGATGGGCGGATCTTTTAAAAAATTCCTCTCAAATATTACTGTTTCAAGATCTTGTACTTTTGGCAGCAATTTAATATTTGATGAAAAATCATAATTTAAAATAATTTTCAATTATAAGTAACTAATTTTAATCAACTGTTGGTATAGATAAAACAATCAAGTAGTATTATTGACAACTCAAAGCAAAAACATTGCAATTATGTTTCATAAATGCAGCAGAAAATTAAGTTTGGAGATTGACAAGCAAACTATATGATGCAATGATGATATGTATTTTTAAAGTCTTCTATTGAATTGTTAGAGCTGATTTGAACAAAAACATTTACTTGTTGATTTTCAAGCACACAACCTCGCTTTATCAGAATTGTAAAAGAACAAGATGTTCTAGAACTGAAAATAGCCAATACTTTAGTGAGAGAAAAAAATACAAGAGAAGATTGTTTATAGAGTCTTATCATATACACAAAGAACCTATCGTCATAAATGACGACTTTGTGTTCGATGCGTGATTCCTGCACTTGAACAAAAATTACAATGTCAAACATTTTGCAATTGCAATAACAACACTGAAACAAATTTGTTATGTCAAAGTGAAACATTTACAGTCGTTGCTACAAATAGAACACGAAATATTTTTTTAAGATAAAGAATGTTGTGTTCATTGAAAAATTATTATTCAAACAATATGATGAAACATTCGGAAATACCATATTTATGTGGAAGGATTTCAATATCAGTCAATTAATAGTGAAAATATTTCCCATATGAAAAAATAATTTTTTTCAATATCATCATGAGATATAATTGAACGTCCAACAATTCCAATGCTTATTTCTAATTTAATGGCATTGGGTATGTTTTTTTAACATAATAACCATGAGTGTTTGCGCTTTTAAAACGTTTAAAACAGTTTAAAGTATATTCATATTATATATAAAATATATTTACAATTTGCTACATATTATTCGAACACTGCAAAGACACAACATTGTTATTGGATTTGAAATAAAAAGTATTAAACAAAAATGATAAATATTATCATGAGCAATTGAACTCTATTTAGTTCTACCCAATTCAAAGCGGTTGTATAACTCCAACGTTTTGATGGGCGGATCTTTTAAAAAATTCCTCACAAATATTACTGTATCAAGATCTTGTACTTTTGGTATCAATTTAATATTTGATGAAATATCATAATTTAAAAAAATTTTCAATTATAAGTAACTAATTTTAATCAACTGTTGGTATAGAAAAAACAATCAAGTAGCATTATTGACAACTCAAAGCGAAAAAACATTGCAATTATGTTTCATAAATGCAGCAGAAAATTAAGTTTGGAGATTGACAAGCAAACTATATGATGCAATGATGATATGTATTTTTAAAGTCTTCTATTGAATTGTTAGAGCTGATTTGAACAAAAACATTTACTTGTTGATTTTCAAGCACACAACCTCGCTTTATCAGAATTGTAAAAGAACAAGATGTTCTAGAACTGAAAATAGCCAATACTTTAGTGAGAGAGAAAAATACATACAAGAGGAGATTGTTTATAGAGTCTTATCATATACACAAATAACCTATCGTCATAAATGACGACTTTGTGTTCAATGCGTGATTCCTGCACTTGAACAAAAATTACAATGTCAAACATTTTGCAATTGCAATAACAACACTGAAACAAATTTGTTATGTCAAAGTGAAACATTTACAGTCGTTGCTACAAATAGAACACGAAATATTTTTTTTTAAGATAAAGAATGTTGTGTTCATTGAAAAATTATTATTCAAACAATATGATGAAACATTCGGAAATACCATATTTATGAGGAAAGATTTCAATATCAGTCAATTAATAGTGAAAATATTTCCCATATGAAAAAATAAGTTTTTTCAATATCATCACGAGATATAATTGAACGTCCAACAATTGCAATGCTTATTTCTAATTTAATGGCATTGAGTATGTTTTTTTAACATAATAACCATGAGTGTTTGTGATTTTAAAACGTTTAAAACAGTTTAAAGTATATTCATATTATATATAAAATATATTTACAATTTGCTACATATTATTCGAACACTGCAAAGACACAACATTGTTATTGGATTTGAAATATAAAGTATTAAACAAAAATGATAAATATTATCATGAGCAATTGAACTCTATTTAGTTCTACCCAATTCAAAGCGGTTGTATAACTCCAACGTTTTGATGGGCGGATCTTTTAAAAAATTCCTCACAAATATTACTGTATCAAGATCTTGTACTTTTGGTATCAATTTAATATTTGATGAAATATCATAATTTAAAAAAATTTTCAATTATAAGTAACTAATTTTAATCAACTGTTGGTATAGAAAAAACAATCAAGTAGCATTATTGACAACTCAAAGCGAAAACATTGCAATTATGTTTCATAAATGCAGCAGAAAATTAAGTTTGGAGATTGACAAGCAAACTATATGATGCAATGATGATATGTATTTTTAAAGTCTTCTATTGAATTGTTAGAGCTGATTTGAACAAAAACATTTACTTGTTGATTTTCAAGCACACAACCTCGCTTTATCAGAATTGTAAAAGAACAAGATGTTCTAGAACTGAAAATAGCCAATACTTTAGTGAGAGAGAAAAATATAAGAGGAGATTGTTTATAGAGTCTGATCATATACACAAATAACCTATCGTCATAAATGACGACTTTGTGTTCAATGCGTGATTCCTGCACTTGAACAAAAATTACAATGTCAAACATTTTGCAATTGCAATAACAACACTGAAACAAATTTGTTATGTCAAAGTGAAACATTTACAGTCGTTGCTACAAATAGAACACGAAATATTTTTTTTTAAGATAAAGAATGTTGTGTTCATTGGAAAATTATTATTCAAACAATATGATGAAACATTCGGAAATACCATATTTATGAGGAAGGATTTCAATATCAGTCAATTAATAGTGAAAATATTTCCCATATGAAAAAATAAGTTTTTTCAATATCATCACGAGATATAATTGAACGTCCAACAATTGCAATGCTTATTTCTAATTTAATGGCATTGGGTATGTTTTTTTTTAACATAATAACCATGAGTGTTTGTGATTTTAAAACGTTTAAAACAGTTTAAAGTATATTCATATTATATATAAAATATATTTACAATTTGCTACATATTATTCGAACACTGCAAAGACACAACATTGTTATTGGATTTGAAATAAAAAGTATTAAACAAAAATGATAAATATTATCATGAGCAATTGAACTCTATTTAGTTCTACCCAATTCAAAGCGGTTGTATAACTCCAACGTTTTGATGGGCGGATCTTTTAAAAAATTCCTCACAAATATTACTGTATCAAGATCTTGTACTTTTGGCATCAATTTAATATTTGATGAAAAATCATAATTTAAAATAATTTTCAATTATAAGTAACTAATTTTAATCAACTGTTGGTATAGATAAAACAATCAAGTAGTATTATTGACAACTCAATGCAAAAACATTGCATGTATGTTTCATAAATGTAGCAGAAAATTAAGTTTGGAGATTGACAAGCAAACTATATGATGCAATGATGATATGTATTTTTAAAGTCTTCTATTTAATTGTTAGAGCTGATTGTCATGAGTGACTCTCATGTTTCTACTCAAGTTTGAACACATATCATACTTCAGTTATCCACTATTATTTACGGAACAGATAATCTATATGATAAAAATGGTGAAATATTTTTATTTTGAACAGAAACATATACTTTATATAAATATATGATATTCGAACAACACAGATATATTGTATATGATTTTATATATGTGGTATTATATTTGTTCTACTATTTGTGCACTTGAACAAAAATCACAATGTCAAATATTTTGCAATTACAACAATAACACTGAAACAAATCTGTTACGATAAGGTCAAACATTCAGTAGTTGCTACAAATAAAACATCAAATATTTTCAAGATGCATGATATTGTATTCATTGACAAATTAATATTCAAACAATATGATAGAACATTCGTGTATGTTTTTTGAAACATCTTCATGCGACCTAATATCATTATCAAAACATTGTCAATTTATAATTAAAATTAATTTAAAATAATAGGCAATAGGCACGATAGTCAACCATCAACTCCCACATATATGTTTTTATAGTTTTAACAACAAGTGTTTTCAGTTACACATCAAGGACTTGTCAATCAAATTTTGTCAAGTAGATTATTAAGTATATATAGAGGTATCTACCCACCGATTCGAGGAACAGCCGACGATTAAAGATGATCATGAAGACTATTGTTTTACTGTTGGCTTGCTTGGCCGTAAGTGTCCAATTTTCTGATTGTCACAAACGTGTGATGATAAAGTCAAATAATTTATTTTTTCATCACAACAGGCCGCAAATGCAGCATACGTTGTACCACAATGTGGTTACTCTTCCTACAGTATTGCTCAATACTATCGCATGCCTCAAACATGCTTCCACTTCAGAGTTTACTTTGATCAATCTTGGTACACAAGCAGATACTATTCTACTATCCTGAAGGTTTATCCCAACGACAAATGCGAAGGTAAGAATTTTAAGAAAATATTTTTTCCTCAAATTTAAGTAACTTCAATGATGGTGATTGTTTTTATTTCCGCATAAATGATTATATTTTTAAAGAAATGTCTGAGGCCGATTTCAAAAGTGACTGTCAAAAGAAAATCGACTCAAAGGCCACTGCACTTCTCTACACCATCAAATATCACTACGCCGAATGGAAGAAAGCACTTAGTTGCGCAGTTGGGAAGCCGCCAAGGAGCAATACAAGAAATCTGTATACGCTTACACGTACAAATATCTTTGGTATGATTATATTGATCTACTATTTTATTTTGAATTAAGAAAAACCATTGATGAAATTTAATAATCAATTCACAGCTACGGAAATCATTATTGTTTGAGATACTCTATCTGGCCACAAAGAGATGCTGCAATCAAAAAGTACAATGAAGCTATTGATGAAATGGCAAATAAAGCATGCGCAAGTTATTCAGACGCACTTCTTCAGAGATATTATAGCATTCGCAAATTCCACACCTTGATTTTGGAACGGTATGTTGTATTATATTCACATATATTGACATTTGAAAATATATAAATATATATTTGCATAGTTATGAACTAAAATATATTTGACAGCTCTCTCAAGTGTTTCCAAACTCGTCTTGAAAAAATTGAAGAATACAAGAAGTCTATCCGTGAACGTATCAATAAATACTACAACAGTTTTAAGAGCACCATGGCCAAGATTGTTGAAAAGAGATCTGATTGTTTCCAAAACCTTCTCTTCAAGGTTCACTGTGAGTATCTTAAAATATCATGTAAAGAAGAAAAATTTGAATATATAAGAAAGTTTATTCTTTGGCAGGCTCAAGCTCCTGGCAACTAAACAACATCAGATATGTTGTATCTTCTTACCGTAATCGTCTGTACAGTGAATGTTTTGCACGTGCCAGCACATACTACAGTAAGATGTTGGAAGCCGAAAAGAAACTCATTCAATATTACAAGTGCTCATACCGATGTGCAACATACAGTGGGACCCTCTGCTTCCAGAGAAAAAGTTATTACGACTCTTGGTAAATATAGAAAAAAAACTTTAACACCATGTCTACAGTGTTACGGTTAATAATGTAAAGCCGGGGTTGCTTTATTGTGTGAACAATTTTACGTTCTTGTTTTAATACTGGAGAAGCATAATAAAAGTCATCATCATCATCATTATTCACTTACTCAATAATATAACAATATAATATCACGTAGGTGGTACGTAAATACTCGCAAGGCTATAAATTTGTGCCAATTCTTTTTTCATTTTTCATCAGTATTTGTTACTAAATTTAATAAACATTCATTTCTTGCAACAGCAAAACAATTGGAACATGGTGGTCATGCAGTACAACAGTGAAATATACTGGATTCCGTTACATTGGCTACAGATTCACATACAAACCATGCCAATACAAGAAACTGAGAACATGCGATTTGAGTGAGACTCGGTTATTTTATATAAAATTGATCTAGTTTGACATAAATTTTTTTTTCTTTTTCTTGGATCAGATTTGTTAAATGTATCAACTCCACGCCCAGTGCCTTTGGTGACTCATGATTAATACAACATAATTTAAATAAGGCCGAAAACTGTGCCCAATGGGAGCCAACTAACGCCTCTCAAACGATAAAGCTACCACTAGGTGAAGTGCGAGCAACTCCACTCTAAGCGGAAAACATTTCATACGAAACAAAACCGCTATGATAAAGCGCAGTTAGTGGGCGATGACAAAACCACCTACCACTTTGACGCTTACGTAGGGTGCATTTCTTATGGGTTTGTTTTATTCAAACCTTACGATTTACGCTTGTGCAATGCTTGCGCACGCGTTTGTTTATATTTTCCAACGCAAACGAACGGTTTGTGCTTTGTATGCACTCAAATACAACTTACCCAAATTATTAACTTTTTTACGTAAAACAAGTTTAAGTATATTGTGCACTTTAATGTGAATAGGAACATTCCTTGAGATTCATTGTGCACATTCTATTTCTTACATATTTTGTTGTTCTATCTAGACAACGTCAACGTTAGTTTGGAAAAATTCAAAACTGACATGAAAAACCTCGGAGAAAAAGCTGTTGAAGCTGCAAGAAGTTCTTTCACTGCCTGGAAAAATCTCTGGACTCAGCGTCATTTTGAGATATACAATGCTTACGTTAAGATTGTTGAAGAAAGACACAGATTTCTCGTATATTACATGACTGCATGTTACTACGTAAAGTGAGATATATTTCTAAGAAATCATTTTACAACTGTCTTTTGCATATTTCTCATGATACCAATATTCAATTTAGATACCAATATCTTTGCTCAGCTAACAAATATACAATCGCCGCATACGTCAAATCTCTCGAAGAACGAAAAGAAAAAGCTATCGCCGCATACAAACAAATGCTTCACGAACGTATTCTTCAAGGATGCGCTATCTACAACAGCAGGATCACATGTTACAAAAAGATGGTCGATGATATGATCACAAAGGTTGTTTCTGGATACGAAAAATGTCTTGAAACAAGAAAGCAAAAGATTGCCGAATACACAAGCAAGTTGAATGCAAAAAAAAAAACGAATTGAGAAAATGTCTTGAAACAAGACTTTCAAAGGTATGTAAAATATTTTGCATACTGCTGTTGTAACTTCGCCGATTTTCTACATTCTAAATTTACGCTGTTACATTATAGGTTGTCGACCTCAAGTGTGATCAATATTACCAACTGATGCTTTTTTACAACCCGATGGAAAAACTGTGCGGATATCCTTTCGATCTTTGGCTCCACTACAAGATAAAGGTTTTCAGCGAATATTACCACCAACTCAGTGTATTTGATGCACACTGGAAACAACTCATCCCCTGTCTCACTCAACACTACGCGTGTGGGTACAAATGCAAATCTACTCTTACATTCGGAATACCTCAAATGAATTTCTGCCTGAACTGGAAGTTTGTCATGCCTACTTCTTCATGTTATTCCTACTACTATAACAGATACTGGTGAGTATCGTGATGAGTACGCTGAATATTGCACGGACTTTTTTTTACTATATTTAATTTTTATATTTCTGTTTCAGCACATACCACACTTACAGGTATTACCAATGTGATGGATATTACGTCTACAGAAGATAGATCTTTAGTAACAATCAACAGTATCAACAAACGACATGACTCCCCATCATTTTTTCCCGTAGATTAGACTAACTGAAATATTTTGAAATGTGTTATCATCTTTTTCGTTTCACAATAAATTCAGACCGATAGCAAAATATATTCCTTTTTTGTCTATCAGCTGCTTATTATTGATTAAAGGGATATGAAGGATCAATGAAATTCGGTACTGATGTATCGGAATTAGATAGCAACTATCACAAGGAATCTGTTTTCTACTTATGCGATGAAATGAGGTATCTTTGGCGTGAGGATAAGAAAACATATTATATATGTGCTGCGATTCTAATCTAGCAGTTATCACAAGTCACAGTTTTATTGATAACGCTATATTTGGATCAGAGAGCTATGATACAAATTACAAAAAATAAACTCTAAGTAACGATGCGTTTTGTATAATCTCTGTGGAAGCTATGGTAAATATTTTAAAGATAATAAATTTGATATTTGTGCTGCGTGTTGCGCCCATTGTCCTCGCGCTAAATATATGAAAAGTTGGCATAAAAATACGTAAACAAAAAAATTAAATTTTCATTTGAAATATAAATTGAAAATAAAATAAATGAGAATATATATGTATAAGTAAAAAATATATTCGAGTTCGACAAAAAAAACTTCAAAATAATGGCAAATGAATATCATGAAGAATAAATTGAATAAAATAATTGAGATGAGAAATACATGGCAAAGATGGGTGGGCCTGGCAATCCACTTTGAACCGGTATTGTCCCTTGTGGTTCCACAAGAGTATAAGGCTCATGAGGCTAATATGAGCAAAGTATAATCTAAGCAAGTGTAATTGTTGTGGCAGGGTAAATTGAATATTTTGTACGTTTATTAGGATTTATTAGGAACGTTATAAAGTTTGTAATTTTTGTGTATTTTTACCATCAAAAAAAGAATTTCAAGCTCCAATTTGCAATATTATCGAATGCGTGTGGGCTATAGTTCAAAATTCTGAACTATCTTACTACCTTACTAAACTGTTCCACACGATATGTTTACGGGTAATCGTGATTTTGTTTGTTTCGCCCGGTGGAAGAAACGAAAAAATACTATTTATCCAAATTAACGAAATTGGTAAAATATAGGTCCGAGAGTAGTTGTGAAATTTAAAATCATGCTTGCCTAGCAGACAACACGAACAGTTGCTCGAATTCAGTGCATATTTTTGTTTTGCTTTTTATGAAAAGACGCCAATAAACACTTTTTTGGCATAAAAACTACGAAGCAATATTGATCTTAAAAACATATATTTATGGGTTATGCATGGAACAGACAAGGTATGATGTATGGCTTTCGAGCGAAACTATCTGACTGACAACAAATTCCTAACAAACAGTCCGTAACAACTTCAGCATGTTTACCTAGAGGTTCACAACATTTTTGCATACGAATTGCTTAATGTAATCGAGTTTATATAAAAAGTGCGAATTTTACTGTGAGATATGTTTTCCATTTTTGTACTAGTTTTCATGCGCGAAACTTTATACTCGCGCAAACTCTTGCATGATCGTAATTGGTATTTGCGCAAACTTCTAAATATGCTGCATAATAATATCCGATCCTGAAATGGAACAGACATAGGAGAAGGGCATGGTCAACAAAATAGCAACTTATAACGATATTGTACATAAATATTGAATTTGATACTAGAACAAAAATCACAATGTCAAATACCTTCCTGCAATAAGTTAAGGGGAGTACAATCGGTAGAGATAAAACAGGAAATATTTGCAAAATGTCGGATATTGTATCCACTGGTAAATTATTGTGCAAAAAACTGCAGGAAGAAAATAACAAATATATTTTCTGCTTGCGCCAGAAAATCGCTTAATTTATAGGAAAAATAGAATGAAAAAATCCAAATTTAGCTACAAAATATCATACTTTTACAGACTTCACGTATTTTTCTTCTCAAAAGAAAAGTCAGCTCTGAAACGGTTAAAGATATGTTATCACAACAAAAACATTTACTTGTTGATTTTCAAGCACACAACCTCGCTTTATCAGAATTGTAAAAGAACAAGATGTTCTAGAACTGAAAATAGCCAATACTTTAGTGAGAGAGAAAAATACAAGAGGAGATTGTTTATAGAGTCTTATCATATACACAAAGAACCTATCGTCATAAATGACGCCTTTGTGTTCAATGCGTGATTCCTGCACTTGAACAAAAATTATAATGTCAAATATTTTGCAATTGCAATAACAACACTGAAACAAATTTGTTATGTCAAAGTGAAACATTTACAGTCGTTGCTACAAATAGAACACGCAATGTTTTTTTAAGATAAAGAATGTTGTGTTCATTGAAAAATAATTATTCAAACAATATGATGAAACATTCGGAAATGCCATATTTACGAGGAAGGATTTCAATATCAGTCAATTAATAGTGAAAATATTTCCCATATGAAAAAATAATTTTTTTTAATATTATCATGGGATATAATCCAACGTCCAACAATTGCAATGTTTACTTATAATTTAATGGTATTGGGTATGTTTTTTTAACATAATAACCATGAGTGTTTGTGTTTTTAAAATGTTTATAACAGGTTAAAGTATATTCATATTATATATGAAAAATATATTTACAATTTGCTACGCATCATTCGAACACTGCAAAGACACAACATTGTTATTGGATTTGAAATAAAAAGTATTAAACAAAAATGGTAAGTATTGTCATGAACAATTGAGCTCGATTCAATTTAGTTCTACCTTCCTACCTTAAGAAGTTTTATAACTCCAACGTTTTGATGGGCGGACCTTTTCTGATTAAAAGATAAACAGTTATCTTAAGGAAGGGCATAATCAGCAAAATAAAAAATCCTCACATATATTACTGTATCAAGATCTTGTACTTTTGGCATCAATTTAATATTTGATGAAAAATTATAATTTGAAATAATTTTCAATTATAAGTAACTAATTTTATTCAACCAATGGTATAGATAAAACAATCAAGTAGCATTATCCGTAACCTAATGCAAACACATTGCAAGTATGTTTTATACATGCAGCAGAAAATTGAGTTTGGATATTGACAAGCAAACTATATGATGCAATGATGATATTTAATTTTTAGTCTTCTAATAAATTGTTAGATCTGATTGTCATGAGTGACTCTCATGTTTCTATTCAATTTTGAACACATATCATACTTTAGTTATCCACTATTATTTACGAAACAGATAATCTATATGATAAAAATGGTGAAAAACGTGTATTTTGAACAGAAACAAATTACTTTATATAAATATATGGTATTCAAACAACACAGATGTATTGTATATAATTTATATATATGTTATTATATTTGTTGCGCTATTTGTGCATTGGAGCAAAAATCACAATGTCAAATATTTTGCAATTGCAACAATAACACTGAAACAAATCTGGTATGATAAAGTCAAACATTATCAGTCGTTGCTAGAAATGAAACATCAAATATTTTCAAGATGCATGATATTGTATTCATTGACAAATAGGCAATGACGATAGCCAACCATCAGCTCACACATATATGTTTTTATAATTTTAGCAAGTGTTTTCAGTTACACATCAAGTACTTTTCAATCAAATTTTGTCAAGATGAATATTAGGTATATATAGTGGTATCTACCCACCGATCTGAGGTACAGCCGACGAAAAAAGACAATCATGAAGACTATTGTTCTACTGTTGGCTTGCTTGGCCGTAAGTGTCCAATTTTCTGATTGCCACGAACGGGTGACGATAAAGTCAAATAATTTATATTTTCATGACAACAGGTGCAAATGCAGCATACGTTGTTCCACAATGTGGTTACTCTTCCTACTGTATTGCTCGATACTATCGTATGCCTCAAACATGCTTCCACTTCAGAGTTTACTTTGATCAATCTTGGTACACAAGCAGATACTATCCTGAAAGTTTATCCCAACGACAAATGCGAAGGTAAGAATTTTGTTTTTGATTTCCGCATAAATGATTATTGTTTTAAATAAATGTCTGAGGCCGATTTCACGAGTGACTGTCAAAAGAAGATGGACGCAAAAGCCACTGCACTTCTCCACACCATCAAATATCACTACGCCGTATGGAAGAAAGCACTTAGTTGCGCAGTTGAAGCTGCCAAGGAGCAATACAAGAAATCTGTTTACGCTTACACCTACAAATATCTTTGGTATGATTATATTGATCTACTATTTTATTTTGAATTAAGAAAAACAATTGATGAAATTTGATAATCAATTTACAGCTACGAAAATCATTATTGTTTGAGATACTCTATCTGGCCACAAAGAGATGCTGCAATCGAAAAGTACAATGAAGCTATTAATGAAATGGCAAATAAAGCATGCGCAAGTTATTCAGCAGCACTTCTTCAGAGATATTATACCATTCGCAAATTCCACACCTTAATTTTGGAACGGTATGTTGTATTATATACATATATATTGACATTTGAAAATATTCATAGCATAGTTATGAACTAAGATATATTTTACAGCTCTCTCAAGTCTTTCCAAACTCGTCTTAAAAAAATCAAAAAATTCAAGAAGTCCATCAGTGAACGTATCAATAAATACTACAACAGTTTCAAGAGCACGATGGCCAAGATTGTTGAAAAGAGAGCTGATTGTTTCCAAAACCTTCTCTTCAAGGTTCACCGCGAGTATCTTAAAATATCATGTAAAGAAGAGAAAGTTGAATATATAAGAAAGTTTATTCTTTGGCAGCCTCAAGCTCCTGGCAACTAAACAACATCAGATATGTTGTATCTTCTTACCGTAATCGTGTGTACAGTGAATGTTTTGCACGTGCCAGCACATACTTCAGTAAGATGTTGGAATCCGAAAAGAAACTTATCCAATATTACAAGTGCTCATATGAAAAACCTCGGAGAAAAAGCTGTTGAAGCTGCAAGAAGTTCTTTCATTCCTGGAAAAATCTCTGGGCTCAACGTCATTTTGAGATATACAATGCTTATCTTAAGATTGTTGAAGAAAGACACAGGTTTCTCGTATATTACATGACTGTATGTTACTACGTAAAGTGAGATATATTTCTAAGAAATCATTTTACAACTGTCTTTTGCATATTTCTCATGATACCAATATTCAATTTAGACACCAATATCTTTGCTCAGCTAACAAATATACAATTGCCGCATACGTCAAATCTCTCGAAGAAAGGAAAGAAAAAGCTATCGCCGCATACAAGCAAATGCTTCACGAACGTATTCTTCAAGAATGCTCTATCTGCAACAGCAAGATGATCACACAAAGGTTGTTTCTGGATACTAAAAATGACCTGAAACAAGAAAGCAAAATATTTCCGAATGCACAAGCAAGTTGAACGCAAGAAGAAACGAATTGAGAAAATGTCTTAAAACATTTTGCATACTGCTGTTGTAACTTCGCCGATTTTCTACATTCTAAATTTACACTGTTACATTATAGGTCGTCGACCTCAAGTGTGATCAATATTACCAACTGATGCTTTTTTACAACCCGATGGAAAAACTGTGCGGATATCCTCTCGATCTTTGGCTCCACTACAAGGTAAACGTTTCCAGCGAATATTACCACCAACTCATTGTATTTGATGCCAACTTGAAACAATTCATTCTCTGTCTCACTCAACACTACGCGTGTGGGTACAAATGCAAATCTACGCTTACATTCGGAATTCCTCAAATGAATTTCTGTCTGAACCGGAAGCTTGTCATGCCTACGTCTTCGTGTTATTCCTACTACTATAACAGATACTGGTGAGTATCGTGATGAGTATGCTGCATATTGCACGGCCTTTTCTACTATACTCAATTTAATTTTTATATTTCTGTTTCAGCACATCATCATTTTCCCCATCATTTTTTCCCGTAGATTAAATTGTCTGAAATATTTTAAAATGTTTTATCATCTTTTTCGTTTCACAATAGATTCAGACCAATAGCAAAATATATTTTTTGTCTATCAGCTGCTTATTGTTGATTAAAGGGATATGGAGGATCAATAAAATTCGGTACTAATGTATCGGAGTTAGATAGCAACTACTACAAAGATTCTGTTGGCGTGAATCGTTGGCGTGAAGATAAGAAAGCATATTATATAAGTGCGACGATTCTAATCTAACAGTTATCACAAGTCACAGTTTTATTGATAACGCTATATTTAGATGAGAGAGTTATGATACAAACTACAAAAAATAATCTCTAAGTAACGATGCGGACTGTATAATCTCTGTGGAAACTATGGTAAATATTTTAAAGAAAATAAATTTGATATTTAATATTTAAATTTGATGTGCTGTGTGCTGCGCCCATTGTCTCCGCGCTAAATATATGAGAAGTTGGCACAAAAATACATAAACAAAAAAAAAATTAAATAAAAATTTCCATTTGAAATATAAATTGAAAATAAAATAAATGAGAACAAAAATTACAATGTCAAACATTTTTCAATTACAATAACAACACTGAAACAAATTTGTTATGTTAAAGTGACATTTAAAGTCGTTGCTATAAATAGAACACGCATTGACAAATTATTATTCAAACAATATGATGAAACATTCGGAGATAACATATTCATGAGGAATATCATTATCAGAATATTGTCAATTGATAGTGAAAATATTTCCAATGTGACAAAATAATTTTTTTTTAATATTGTCATGAAAAATAATTTGAATCCAACAATTGCTAAGTTTATTTCTAATGTCATGGCATTGGATAAGTTTTTTAACATAATAACCATGAGTGTTTGTGTTTTTAAAATGTTTATAACAGGTTATTCATATTAAATATAGAATACATTTACAATTTGCTACATATTATTCGAACACTGCAAAGACACAACATTGTCATTGGATTTGAAATAAAAAGTATTAAACAAAAATGACAAATATTATCATTTGCTAAAAAATGCCCCATAACTTACAGCAAACGTTGAATTGAACAGCTAACCTGAGAACATATCAGCAAATTCTTCGGCTGCGTGCCTCAAAGTTTCGTTCACACAATTTATCTCATGGTTGAACGGGGGACCGAATATTATGTCACCAGGGATGCGGATTTGTCACAACTCATGGAGGATTCGTTTGTCACCAGGGATGCGGATTCGTCACAACTCATGAGTATTCCATGTCACCGAGGATGCGGATTTGTCACAATTCATGAGTATTTCTATGTCCCCAGGGATGTGAATTTGTCACAACTCAAAAGTATTCCATGTCACCGGGGAAGCGGATTTGTCGCAGTTCATGAGTATTTCTATGTCACCAGGGATGCGGATTTATCACAATTCAGTGTATTGCATGTCACTGAAGGATGCCGATTTGATACCACTTTTTTGCCGATACTGATACTTTTAAATGAGCCTGATACTGATAATGCCGATGATCCCAATACCGGACGATACCGACCGTTGCCGATAATTCAAAATGAACTGATTTTGATATCGCCGATGCTCAAAATTTCCGATAACGACCGATAAAGATTATTTAAATAGGCCGATACCGATACTGCCAATAATCAACATTGCCTTTACCCGTCGAAAATGATACTACAAAATGAGTCGATACAGATACTGCCCATACTCAGAATTACTGATACCGCTTAACTTTACAGCGAAAAATGTACTAGATAATAGTGCCCCAATAATCTCCGACAAATTTATTCATATATATTTAAGCTAAATGAGGCATATTGTGCTACAATGAAATGCTATTTTGCAGATTTTAAAGGCGTATTTCATTATACTCCATTAGTTTTGTTTCATAACACTATTGATATTTGAAAATGGAAGGTTTGCGAAATTCAATATTAAAAAAGCAACTAAAATCGATAAGTATTTTTTTAATTCGAATATCGTTAGGTAACCAGAAAAAAAATATGCTTTTTAAGTTTTACTCGCCAGTTCTAACACATTACTTCCAAAGCTAACACACAAACCTCACCAAAATTCACTTATGAAAAAATTTATGACAATGATTTGCAATATTTTTCACATTCGCAGAAAAAGTAGTATCGGTACATACCTAGTGAGAAATCGGCATCCCCAATGACATGCAATACTCATGAGTTGTGATAAATCCGCATCCCCGGCGACATTGGAATACTCATGAGTTGTGACAAAGCCGCATCCTCGGTGACATAGAAATACTCATAAGTTGTGACAAATCCGCATCCCCGGTGACATAGGAATACTTATGAGTTGTGACAAATCAACATCCCCGGTGACATAGAAATACTCATGAGTTGTGACAAATGCGCATCCACGGTGACATAGGAATACTCATGAGTTGTGACAAATTCTCATTCCCGGTAACTTAGGAATACTCGTGAGCTGTGACAAATCCGCATCCCCGGTGACATAGAAATGAGTTGTTATATATCCGCACCCCCGTGATATTGGAATACTCTTGAGTTGTGACAAATCCTCATCCCCGGTGACATAGGAATACTCAGGAGTTGTGACAAATCCACATCCCCGGTGACATAGGAATACTCCTGGGTTGTGACAAATCCACACTCCCGGTGACATAGGAATACTCATGAGTTGTGAGCAATCCGCATCCCCGGTGACATAGGGTACTCGTGAGTTGTAACCAATCCACATCCCTGGTGACATAGTAAAACTCATGAGTTGTGACAAATTCGCATCCCTGGTGACACGTGGTTACTAATCCTTCTCTGCCTGGACGCAGATTACACTCTTGGTTCCTTACGTCCACTCTGCGAGAGTGCATACCAATTTGATTTAATTGTGAAAGCACACTGGGTGTAATTATTAGAAAGATAAACAATCGTACGACCAGATATGCCGGAGTGTCAGTAATGAGCCGAGTGTGTCCGCCACAAAACAGCCAAAAACGGCCAAACCAACCCGGAACACGGCTGACTCAATGGTGGCATCCTATTGGTAGGGTAGTCAAGTCTAACTCATTAGAAATAGTTTAAATAAGGCTCTATATCGCATGACCCGCGCGGTCAAAGCAATAGTAGTCGATTATTCAACTTTTGTTTTGCCGAGCGTAATCTCGTTTTGATCACTCATTATAAATAAACAGGCAAAACTATATAGCATTTTACTACATCCTGTAGGAACAAATTAGAGCAAAATGCTAAGCAACTCCATATACTGTATAGTTGGCGCCATGATTTAGCTGCATAGACATAGTTGTAAATAAATTCAACCATTTCCATGACGTTGGGTAACCAACAAAAACAACCTCCTCAAATCTATCTAAATCTGACACTACGGACTTGAGAGTCACATAGAAGCGATTACGACAAAAAATTAACTGGGAGAATATCCAATACGGATACAAAACTTACAAAACAATTTAGACGAAATGCACAAGCCCAATAATGTCCAAACCATTTCGAATAATTGAGTTAGAAATGTAAAACGATTAAATCGTAAATATGGTTTCAGTCGAAACAAACATAGCAATGTGTTTTAAAGGAATTAGACAAAATTATTGATATTAGATCAAATTCATTGGCCAGAAAATAATCAAAGATGGAATGGAATGTACGACCGGATTGACACCCGATAAACTTTAATTCACATAAAGGGCTTTAAACTGTTGAGATCGATTTCTTTTTCCGTCAATGAAGAAGCGACGTAAAACGTAGTGGCATACTGTAGTCTGTAGCTCAGCTACTCAAGCAGTGCTCGTTGAAATTGTTCAGAATGTGGATATGAATTAATTATTAATAGCATTATGACAGAAAGTCTGTCTTTTCGAATTAAGAAGCAGAAATCGTAAGTTGCAGTTCTCATTCATAGAAACACAAAATTCTTCTGTTACACAAGATTTCAGTGCATTTTTTCATCGAGGTTTGATAATTGAATATATGAAAAGGACATCATACTTCTCAGAAGCATCTGAAAAATGATGGAGTTGTACATCGGTATATTATCCAAAATGCAAGGGATTAATTTTAATCATTCATCAAACCAATTCAAGTATTTTTCCAAAGTCTTGTAAGATCTGTTCATTTCAATGACATTTCTGCATATATCCTAAATAAAAAATTTTATCGGTTGAATTACGCGCTTACTGTACAAACGCAAGAGAGTTGTTTCTAAACTTGTCTACCTAACTCAACAACACTTTGTTCTCAATATGAAGCTGGATTGAAATTTAGTAGTATTTTTTCATCTGTCATTTTCAATTATACAGTAAGGATGAAAGTAAAGTCAATATAAAACAATGTGTTTATTGAAGTATACACAGTAAAAGTGTGTTGAAATCTTTTGTACGTTATTGAAAACAATGTTTCAGAGGCATGAAATTGTCAAGTCGAAAAGAAATTTGAGCAAAAGCACCATGTTATGGATAAATTGACGCATTTGCTGAAACATACAAATACTCCAACGAAAATGAAATCATACCATATCGCACAAAGAAACACGAAGTTCATAAAAAACTCCTTAGTTTGCCGATTGCAACACCTGGGTTTCGGTATTTGCAAATCTATCTAACAGTAGCGAAAGCGTTCGCCGACATTAAAAATATATTTTCATTCCAAAATATGATTCACCTCTAGTTTAGCTAGAGGTTACTTGTTAACATAATTAGATAAATTAGTTTAATTTATCTAATTTGCAATCGGTACTCCCAAAAATTTACCCAGCTCACTTAGGTAAAAAACAACACATGAATTTGTGCCAATTATAGAATAAAATAGATTTGGAAATAGACCAGCCCACATGTATTACAGATACATCTGGTACGATTGTCACTTTGTCAAGCTTATTACCAAGAAGAATTCTAAAAGAAGTTGTTGTCGAGATGTCACGGATAGGGCAGGGCAAAACCAGAATCATTTGGAATTTTAATCTGATTAGAATATTTTTATTCGGATCTAATTATCAATTCCATAAAAATAACAAATATCCAATTTTACTATTACAAATCGTTACCAAGAAAATCAAGAAATGTATAGTTACGAATTACTAACTACTGTCTCAGAGCTAAACGTTTCATATTTTAGCGTGGTAATGCAATCGATGTTGGTCACTTTTGACTAAAATCGATTGCAATCTGTAGTTAAAAATGAAAATTCTGCTTCATTACCTAAGTTTTTGTTCCTCTGAATGACTCAAGATTGACTCGAATAATTTGTACTTTGAATTCCGCTTCGAATCACAGAATCAAATTGTCCAGACCCAGTCACAGAACATAAGCCGCAGTTTAAACGATGTTACATATTAGGTGCGATCCCCCTGTGACTTGGGTTCAGCATCTCATACATCTATAAATATACAGATTGAGACTATGACGGAGTTTAAGCATTTAAATTTTTTTTCGTGACCTATTTGTGTATGTGTGGGAAATATATTGTACAATAAAGTAAATTCAGAGTACAGACAGATCCTGGCAAGACTTGCTTCGACGTGCTTTTTCACCTTTGTCTTTACGATGCAATATTTTCGACAGGCAGCGACTTATTCTCTTAGTATATCCCTGTGTTCCGTTTGATGTATTTGCTGACAAGCTGTTGGTTTCCGACTGGTCTGAGGCTCTCGTGAAGTCAATACGACTGTTGCGTACTGCATCCAAAGATTTGCGGCGAGGGCGTACTCCGCAGTCGACGTCACTTGGCAAATCGAGAGATGACATCGGTGGTGTAAAACGTCTTTGTCGTCCACTGTCGTCACTCAATGAATGTGATAGCGGCTTTTTTGTTCTGTGAGATGGAATAATTGCATGTGACATTAATTGTAATTATGAGTGCGTCACTGCACTTTGACAGCACCAAACTATAGTTTTTGAAACCTGAAAATTTATTCTTGAATAAAAACGAGCGTTAGTGAAGAAATGATCTAAAAGGAATGAGGTGGTGTTCCAACCCAAAAAAATTGTCAAACCATATTTTGTTAAGTTTGTGCCACTAATAGATTGTGTCGATGAGACGTGGTCTATTTTTGGCGCATGCTTGGCAAAGAAAAATTGCTTATTGGGTACCATGTCAATGTACAATCACTGTTAATAGAGAAACCAAACGTAATTCCCATATGAATAAAGTAGTCACTATAAAGCAAACCGATAATAGAAGATTTGTCATTGCATGGGGCATATACTGCTCAGTTCAGTTCTGATAGGGAAGTTCTCTGCTTAGAAGGTAGACAGAGACTGTACTGCATTTTGCAGTATAACTTTTCTGTATAAAAGGCCGTTGGTAGTTTCCTTTTTGACAAAGTTTTCTGAATCGCGTAAATTTGATTTCAATGAAATAAAATGACAATTACCAATATTCTAAAAATAGCACTAAAATCGATACGTCGTTATATCAGTTATTCTAAATTCGCATGAGCAAAACGAAGCATATAACGATGTAGGCAAGTGTCGATTAGTTTTGAGGCATTCTCCAAATTAATTTGTCGAGTATGAGCTACAAGATTCATCGTGCCTCGACGGCGCGATCCAGTGGCCCATATCTGACAAGATATGTTTAGTCCAAATATTTTTGTAATTAGTGTACTTACATTTGCCCAGGCTCTAGATAGGCTTCTTCATGTTCTGTATCTGTGTATTGACGTAAACGAATTTGTTGAATGACTCCTTCAAATAACTTAGTCACGTTCTGATTCAACGAAGCTGACGTTTCAATGAATTTGGCGTCATGTCGCGCTGCCAATCTTATACCGTCTGTCAGCAAAAATTTAACTTTGTATTCAGTATTCTATTAGGAGTAATATTATTCTGGGTAAAACCGAATCCTTCAAAATTCGAATTCAATTAGAATAATTTTTAAAATTGGATGGAATCAATAATTTCATTTAAACAGCAAATGTTCTGTTTTTCACTACAATTTGTCTTCAGTATTATCAAAATCGCGTAAGCTGAGGATAAAAATACACTATAAACCCATTGTTCGAATCAATGTACATTTAATTCCCATAACATTTCAAACGAAAATTGTTAAATTTGATCAATTTATTTTAGTTGTGTTCCGTCGTTGGAATATAATATTTCCACTTTACGTCATATGTTTTTCTTCGTGTGACCGATTCACAGATAATAATTTATGATTTGAAACTCCGAACTGAATTGTGATTCCTAGTGTGCCAAGATATTATTTGTATTGAACTCCGATCTAATAAGCCCGGCCCCTGTATGACAAAGAGCAATTTAAAAGGTGTCAGTATTGGACTTTATGTGAAAATTAAAATATGTCAGTGCCATATTTTTCTTCCGAACTTTCCATTATATGGCTGCTAAATGTTTGATAGGGGCCACAAGTCTCGTATCAAACATTTAGTTGTCATATAAGGCAGGAGAAACTTCTTCAATTCAATGCATTCTCTCTAACGACACCTCTGAAGCTGAAATATTTCGCCAGCGACATCGAATATTAAGTGAAAATAAAAATTTTCTGATTTTGCGTTGAGTGACTCCCATCCAACCCGTTTGTACCTCAAATCGAGTAAAACTCTGCTGCGCAGTCTATAGGTGTCTGATACTTAACGAAATGTTTTTAAATAAAAATGTTGCCATGCGCAATATTTTTGCTCAAAAGCTACGATTTTACCTGTTGTTGTCACCTGTCTCCTTCTGACCAGATCACATTTGTTTCCCACAATTATAACTGGAAGCGACGCCATTCTTTCCGCGTGGAATTGAGACATTCGGGAAAGGATTTGGGAGACAGTTTTAAACGTTCCTTTATCTGAAACAAAAAACAATCCAGGTAAAAAATATTTATGTCATCGTTACGCAGAAAATCTAGTTGTTTTCTAAAAAATGGAAATGACTGGAATATCGTAAATTGACGAATACACATTATATTTAAATCATAAAGATGAACTGAATAGCCACTTCATTTATAGCTTGAAGAAGGCGTTAAAATTTTTAGCCATTTTTTATTAGTCTCATTCTATTTTCTTAGATTGTTTGTACTGTATAGCAGCATTGTTTAGCAGCATTAGGGTAGGTGTTTTCATCTTACTAATTATATGAGGCTTACCTGTAACTGCGTAGGCAAGAATGTAGGCATCTCCGGTATGTAGGTATGGTTCAAAGTCACCTACGTCTTCGCATTCCATTCTGTGTTTCTGAAAAAAGTTGAAATTATACGATTACTGACATCGACGCAACGTTTCAGTTACAAAAATATACAGATTTTAATGTTGAAATCCAATATTTCATATGCGCTCCTGATCTGAAATTTTATTTTGACAACTACTGGGCAATGACACGAAATTGCAATGAGACAAACTCTGAACAGTAGCCTAACACTGTTCACTGTTAGCCTAACACTTCATTATCTCGCGGACACTTCATTGGAAATAAAATATCAGAAACGTATAAAATATATTGTTATGCACAGATGCCAAGTGGGAACATTTTTCAGCACATATTACGTTTTTGTTGAATTTGAGACACTGGTGGATCGCGCCTCCTATGTTTGGACGAAGCCTTTTGCGCATATTCGAAACAAGTGATCGAGTTTCAATGTAGTTGTTAAAAAGCATTCTTACTGAAAATATTGGTTTGGAAATTTTGAAGGGTGCATGTGCTATATAATATATGCTTAATATGGTGAAAATTAATTTAAATTTAAAAGAAACCTCAAACACCTATTTAAATTTCTGCCAAAATTGGTATTTGCACCAATAACATTAATAAGGAATGGTACAGATAACTCACGGGGCTAAACGCTTATATTTAGCAACCGGGAAAGTCAATCAAGCGCCTAATTGCTTTCTCCTTATAATCCCGGAGTTGAAATATGTAATCTACGGGGCAGCTAATTTGACCTCGGTAGGATCACGAGGTTCGTCAATAACATTTTCCTTTGCTCAGGATCCCTTAGAAACAAGATAACAAACAATGTTTGTCAAGCATGGACTACTGATGAATCGCGCCGCCCTGGCGCGATTCATCAGTGGCCCATGCTTAGCAAAATAAAACAACTGATAAATAGACTTGAAGGTTGAATCCACAAGTGACTCACGCTTACAAAAACACAATATATATTTTAGGAACGAGGTACTTTTCCCACCAATTTCTCAGCTGATCGTTTTCGTCGAATGATGTTTTGTCAAGCATGAGTAACTGATGGATCGCACCGGGACTATGACTCATGATTGTCAAAATTAATTTATTTTTTTATTAGGAAGACCAAGTAATCCGGTAAACACCATTCGAAGCCGAAATTTTCTTTTTAAAGCATAAGCCACGAGTGAACGGTAGCTTGTCGTTCGGTACATTAATGATCAAAATGTGGTAAGCCACGTATATAAATTTTATATGATGAATATATCGATTACATTAAAACGTAGTTTAAATAATTCAGATCTTTTATACGCAATTCGTTATGTTGGAGCTAGAAGCATTTTAAAAACATTAAAATATGCGTAAACATTAATTCAGTCGTTTTTTTCCGAGTTAAAGTCAAAATCAAAGACTGAGTTTCCATCTGCTACCCATCATAAAAAAATATTGGAACCATAATTAAGCAAAATGATGATTTACAAACTCCGGCAAACTACTTATACGCTTGCGTATGGGTAGGGCTGGGCAAAACCGAACATTTAGAATTCGAATCTAATTCGAATAATTCTTTCGAATCGGATTCCTTAATTGCATATACATGACAAAATCCAAATTTTAATATTACAAATTGTTAAAATCAAGAAATTTATAGTTTTTCGTGTATTTTCAATTCACTCAATGCCTAGGAGCATCAATTTTCAGATTTTAATGACAAAATATAATCGATTTTGGTCAAATTTGACCAATTGCATTTTGTTGTTAACAATGAAAATTTTAGTTCATTTAGCAAGTATTGTTCCTATGAACGATTCACAATTGATTCGAATAAATTGTGCTTCGAATCGATTCGAATCCCCGAATCGAATTGCGCAGCACTAAGTATATCTTGCGTATTTTTTCCGCTTATTCTACTTCATTCTCGTGTTTTATGGAATACATTGCAACGCAAGAAAAAAACACGCCGTCGTATATTGTGATTATATAATACATTATACAGTATAATGATGGATACCGGTAACAAACTTCACAATAATAGTGAAAATTTTGAAAATAACGAAGGAAAATATAAACTCGAGCAATTGGCGAAATATTGAAGTTAGATCAGGAAACTTCATTATTTTATTGATGCAGCATACTGTCGACACTTTATTTTGTTACCCGAAACTTTATTTTATGTGTATATTATGGTAATGTAACGGGAACGCTTCGAAAAAGTAGCATTGGTATTTATACCCCGTAACTGTTTGTATGACATTCATTCAATAAACGCAAGAATAAGTTTTCTTTGCAAATCTTTTAATAAGGTTGTACGGAACAACTAAACATTGTTTAATTAAAAGCATTCCCTAGAGATATACTCCACCAACACACAAGGTTTAGTTGCACAATACATATATATACGTAGCACGCGCCCACATTGACAGTTACATTACTCTTGTCAGGAATTGCAAACGCATAACTGATATACATGAGACGTATTTATAAACACTTAACAATTTTTATGTACATGATGATCCAAGGGCGCGGCGAGGCATTGATGGATTGCACCGCACCGTCCCTCTAAAACCTATTATAGCCTATTATTCTACCCATACAGGGCTGCACATATTATTTGTCAAAAATGACAACGTTTACACGCGCAAGAATTAGGAAAAAATGGCCAAACATGGGTATGGGTACAGGTTAGGGATAGGCTGAGAGAGAATATTTTTTATGCTTAACAATAAAATACTTTACCGGCGCAGAACATCACAATAGAAATGCCTGACGTTACTGCTCTTGATAAAATCGCCCTCATCAAATGACTTGTTTAAATATAATCAATTAATCAAAAGATACTTGACGATTTGATACATCGCTCACGTTTCATTTTTTGTGTTTCAACGCATACAGAAAGCAGCACGAGCGACTCATGAGATTTCCAAAACCGAGTGGTAATGAACGTATGGTTTCAATTATGAAAATGTAATTTTAACTTCGCAATATCGCAAACGGAAATATCTGTCAAGCACATGTTTTTAAGAATGACTCACCGATTGCTACTCCTACTTAACAAAATATTTGAGTAATAATAAAGCAAAATGATGGTTTACAAACCTCGGCGTTTATATCTAAGATTCTTATTCTTGTGCACTGACCATCTACTGTTACTGGTCTTTCGTATATATGATCTGAAATGAAAAGGAATAAACTAATAAATGTGGATAATTGGATTTCAGATGCCTCCTCTCCTCTGGGGTTCTAAATAGACCAACTATGTATATATGTACACTCTCATCTTTCCCTTTTTTTACGTTGAAATTTTGACATTCTTCGCGAATAGATGAATTTTAAATCACAATTTTTTTAGATTGTCGGTATTTTATCACAAATACTATTTCCCTTTGCGCGTGAATATTTAAAACAAAAAATATTAGTATCAATTTCTTACGGCTGTCAGAACGAGGAGTTTCGGTTTCTTGTGCATCCTCCATATATGACTCCATGAATGTTTCATCATCCTCCTCCTCTTCTGCCTCATCATATTGTTGTACTCTTCTGTTACTTTTTTGGGATTTACTTCTGTTGATTTCTTTTTCGTTAGCCTGTACTCCAGACCGAAAAAATTTCCTGCACAAAGCCGATTTTCCTACACTCAGTTCTCCCAAAATAATCACGGTGTGGGTGGACATAAACATCTCACTGTTTTCTTGATCTTCTTGCAAAAGAGCCGTTGAAACACTTTCCACGCTGTAGTCTTTATTTAAGGCACCAAGCAGAAAACAGTTTTTTGCAGCTCTTCCTAAAACTGGTGTTGTGTTTGTACGCTGAGTTCTCTTTTTCGGTCTATGTCGTTTTCCAGAAACAGATTTTGCAGGAAATTTAAACCGATTCTGTTCTGCTTCTTTATCTGGTGATTTGCTGCTATAGATAAGCCTTGGAGACCTAAGAGGAGGCATGTAGGGAACCCCGCTGGTGCTGGCACCGGGAACGTGGAGTCCACCTCCCAATTCCAAAGCTCTGACACCTAATTTGGGCGTCAATGTAGCCGGCGAAGAGGGATTGCTTCCGCAGTATTTCAATATTTCATCAATCGATTCACAATCCGTCTGATGAATGAAGAGGATTAAAATATAAAACAATGAACATACAATCAAAATCCGATAATACGTTATATATTGATGAACATCGTTAACGAGTGAATTCTATTGCACCAATGGACAATCACATAACCGAACCCTATCAAGTTGTATAAATCTAGATGAAAAATGATATTCTTTGCTGGGATTTAAAACTCATCCGAAAAAACTAAACTTTAAGCTCGTACAATTGTCAATCCCATTCCTTTTAGTCAGAGAAAATTTGCACACATATTTTATGTCAAATATGAGTCACTGGTGGATCGCGCCGCCGAGACGCGGTCCATCTGTGCCTCATTTTTGACAAAATAAAAAGTTCTAATCTGGATTACTTCCATCCGAATATCCTAGTTAGAAAAATGATGTTTATACATATTCTGTCAACCATGAGTCACTGAAGGATCGCGCCGTCAAGGTGCGGTCCATCAGTGAATCATATGTTAACTAAAAGTTAGGGATTCGCCAAACTACATTCAAACTTTGCAAATTTTATTTCCTCAGCAATCAGTCTTCCGCCCCATGTCTACCTTACATATTATTTGGCCCCTCCCATTCCCACAAAAGAAAAATGTTCAGCTCTGTTTACGTTTCTGTGCGTTTTAGTCAAGACAGCTTCGCCTGAATGACAATCAACAGAAGTATGGAGGAGAAAAATAGAACACTATCAAGATATTTAGAAAGGTAAAGGCAAAGGAAAAAATACTACTTTATTTCAGGTTTTCAGTCAAGTGAAATTTTCAAAACCCAGAAAAAATTCAAAAAATTTGATACACGCAATATTTTGTCTCTTTTGTATTTCCGCGTATGGGTTTTTCATTTCTAATGTAAAGGGCCAGAAATTACTTTAAAAAATCGATATATTTTACATGTTTTTCAAACATATGGTTAAATTTAGACAACAATCAAAATAAATTGAAGTTGTCTGTTATATATCAGACATGTCATCCTAATCGCGTTAGATAGACATTAAATAGCCTCGCATTGATCGAAAATAAAAATAAAAAATATGCGAAATCACTTTTCTCCCTGTGGTTTTGCGATCGAAAAAGACATTTTTTTCCAAGCAATTATGACAAAAAGTCCTTCATATTTGATTATATTTTTATAACGTGATTGACTTTGATTTCATTTTTGTCAGTTTTTATATCCGGGTACGGATCAAGATTATGTGATAAATATATAAGAAATGTCTCCCTTATTGCGTTAGGTTTCAGAAAGAATATCAATCAAAAATGGCGTAAATTTAAGTACTCATTTTACCCAATCGGGAATATTTTCACCAAATAAGTTTTGTGAAGTATAATTCACAGATGGATCGCGCCTCCAAGGCGCGATTCATCTGTGAATCATACTTGGCAAAACGAAATATTTGATTGAGTTTCAAACCTAGCATTGAATGCATTGAGCGAATTGAAGTTTTTTCCAAATGTGACTTTGGTATTAATGTTGTTGTATTGGAATATATGTAATTTATATTACGTTTCCCACGAAACATTTTGATCTATTCAATCAAACGTATCAATGATGGAAAAGTACAACATTAAATTTGTTATCAGAGGATGCATCAGGAGATTAATACCCAGCAGTATAATATTTTGAACAAAAATGTGAGACCTAACAAAAATGAATAATTTTAAAATATTAGTTTATTTTTACGATAAAAATGTATTCAAACACAGTAAAATCATGTTTTATGGAGAGTGCGATCCAAAATAATCAAAGTAAAATCTTTCGTAAAAGAATAACGTGAAAGTGTCAGTTTGAAACCAATATCGGGAACATTTTTGTGATAACCATTGCGGCCACCTACCTTGCAATTATTAGACCTAAGAATTGAGATTGTTCATTTTTTTCAAGCGCGGGCCACTGACGAACCGCACTTCGGTGGCACGATCTACCAGTGACGCATATTTGATATTTAATTTCTCTATAGATAAGTTCTCAGTAGTTAACAATGAACCGCTTCATATCAGGAAAAAATTCCCAGTGAATTTACTGTTCATTTGCATTAATTGTATGTTTCCGAAATTCGACAAAATTCGAATTTTATTTACATAAGACTAAGGTAATATACAATCAATCAATATATACAAAATGAAAATGGCTGTTTCCTTGAAATCTTGCTATCCAATGTACTACTGATATAACGGATTTTTTTCAAAAGAAAACACGCGCCAGCTTACCTTTCGATACGCAACAGCGTTATTCATTGCTTCCATAACATGTCTTCCGTCATCCAGGACAATCGATGGTTTATTGGATGCTGGTGTCCTTGATAACATTGCATGTTTCCTATCGTCTTCCCACGAGGAAGCAGGAAGCATAATTTGTGTGTCCATGGTTTGGACCATTGTACATAATCGTTCAAATTTTCAAAGATCTTGCTGTTGAAGCGTCAGCAAAATCTTTATCTACAATATAATTGTTTAATGTTTTCTAATATCTAAATTGTCGAACAAAAATCGGATTTTTTTAAAAGAGAGGCGCTTATCCGGCGTGGGATTCTTTCAAATATTTGTTGGATATAATATAGTTAATATTTTAATTTCCAACTAATTGGTGTACTGGATTATATCACCTCGTTTTTTTTATTTCTATTTATAGGGCTTACAAGAAACTTATTTTTGTTGTTTTTCCGCCAATTTCATGCCGTTCCTTAGGTTTGGTCATTTTATGCTCTATAACTGCGGGTTCAAAATTGCCCGCGCATTTCTACGTCTCATATGAGGGAATTAGGAGTAAACAAAGAAGGGAAGATGTCTAACTTTTGTACAGGGCAGATACCTCTAACTGAACTTCATTAATCCTCTTCAGTCTTCTCGAAGAAGATTTCCACGTAGAGTGCAGTTGATGGTAATACTAGTAATATTCCTTCGTCACTTAAATGGCCGTTAGTGAGTTGGTTCCCCGACGCTGTTACCATCCTTGCCCAAAGTGAACTTAGAAAAAAAAGTATTTTATATCATTATCGTAATTGTGTTGCTTTTCCTGATACTTTTTGATTGCATTCTATATTCATATCACCGTTTTCTTTTCATATCATTTTACAGCGTGTCTTTTTTCTCGTACAATTGGAATTGTTTTCGTGAACATGTCAACAACATTAACAAACAAATCAGTCCAAGTATTCAAACATTCCATTTTCTTCGATCGATTTTTCAAGATACGTTTAAACGTGAACGGCGTGACCGACGTAGATACAACGTCTACACAAATCGTTCACGCAAGCACGTTATTTTCAAATTCGATCGGCGGAGTGTTTGAATCTACGCGTTTGCGAAAAAATGCAAGGCTTAGAAGGGTTTATACCTGTATCGTTCCTCAAATGCACAATTCAGTTGTAGCCTATACTCGAACGTCCGAAAGTTCGGGATTATACTAGACTTGCTGATTCGGAAATTTTATTTTGCCTAGACGGCGCGACCCATCAGTCACCCATACAAGGCCAAACAAGTTTTGACATATTTTTTTCTGATTGTGATATCGCAAATCGCAGTATCGACTGTTGTGCAATTTACACACATGTTAATCAGAATACGGAAAAGTCGACTTGCTTGCTTCATTATCGCTCGTGTCTGTTTTCGATTCAATAAAGCGAGGATTTTAATTGCAAATCGATTTGAAATATTGATTTCAAGTTCCCCGTGTGCCATAAAATATTAGATACCGGTCATTTTACTGTCTACATTAAATTTTTATTGATAAAAATTTCAGAAGTCATCAATGACCCAAACTTATTGAAATATATTTTGGCAAAAAATTTCTGACTCGGTTGTTCCTATTTTTGGGGCTGAAAAATGTGAATTCAATCTGCCCCTAAATCTAATCGAGATACCGTTATACATGGAAACACCTTTTTCTTCGTCAGGTAGAGTTGACGCATCCAGATTGAAACTTCAATTATTTCATATACCTTCAAAAAATAAACAGGTTTTGTTCCAAATGGTATTCAACAGTATTAAATTTATATTTTTCGTATAAAATTTAGAGTACACGTATGCATAAAACGAGTCCGGCTCGTTAATCCTTACCCACCACTCAACCCAGGGTGTAATAATTTGGGTAGGCTAATCGTTTCTAGCAATTCTAACCCTACCCGTCTATAAGTTGCTTCTGGTGCAGGGCCTTGATCCACTCCAAAAAGTGGCTATAAAAGAAAATTCGGGCGAACACACAGTAAGCGAATAAGTAGCGGAATGGTCAATACTAGAAAAGGTTCATTTTTGTAACGTAAGATTAGAGTGAGAGAGAGATACAGTGCCCTATATTATTTCGCTGTGCCGTGAAAGGCGTCTAAAAGGAGGTGAAAAATGGTAGATAATTTTATCATCGCATGTAGGGAAGATACAACGCCATATACCGTAAAGCAGTGATTCAGAAAAGTCATGTAACTATTAGTTCGGTTTTTTTGTTTTTGAGACGCTCCTTCCGATCTCGCACAGAGTAAATTTCGATTAAAATACAAGAAGATGAAATTTTATTCCATCATATCATTGTAAAAATCAGAAAACCAGCATCACATGAATGGTATTTATCATATACAATTTTTCTGTGTTTGTTGATGAATAAAAGCCACATTTCTCTACTTATTAGGACGCAATAATTTAAATGCTTTCAGTCATGTCAGCGCTTGTTTCTTTTCCGAAGAAGGATCCTTTCTACATATTTTTGTTAACTGGCTAACTCTAATATCCAAAATCCAGTTCTCGCCTCTAAAGCTTCTTGATATTATAATTGCTATCCTAACTCTCAGTAATACGATAATAACCTATATTATCATATATTCATGTACATCTGGCATATCTAAAGATATAACATGACATGTCAACATAGAACTCTACCAACACTCTGAAAACAAGTTCCCCCCGTTTTGCTCTAAATACTGTTTTACAGATGATGTAACATTCGTCAGGGTCGCGAACTCAGAATCGCGTGGAAAACCTAGCTTTGTCCAGTGCCTCTTGATACCGCAATTTCCGACATTGCTGGTTCACCATCTAACCGAATGATTACTAATGTAAGGAACCTCATTCTGTTACGTCTAACATCGTTTAGCTTGGTACTCCCTTGAGAATGAAACTCAATTTACGTCACGTACAATTTTGGAAGTCCACGCAGCTGCGCTTCTTTCGACGTTGCAATTCTCCTTCGAATACGACGCCATAGAATCGGCTTTAGACAAAACTGTCGATTAGTTAACACCCTCTTTGGACAAATGTGTCACATTGCTTAGAAATTCTACACTCTTCTGTTATAGAACTCTTTTGTAAACAATTTGAGATAAAGGTCAAGTAATCGACTGAACGTACCCTGGTGTTGCATTTCATCAATATTCTAAGGTTCCTCATATTGTATCATCAGAAACAAATATTATGAGTTGTTTTCATTTTTCATTATTGAAATCGTGACTAACTTACCCGCTAATAAAGTTGTTTTCAAATACCATCCACCCTTCAACAGACTTTCAGAATTCCAGTAAAAATGTATGGATAAACTCTTTGTTAGGCTTGAGTCAGTAACGAATCGAGCCGATGAGGCGCGGTCCATTTGTTGCTCATGCTTAACAAAATCCTGTTCCCCATTGGTTAAACTTCAGACGATGATTTACGAAATACATATGCAATCATGTTTTTCGATTAAAAACCTCAAAAAATGTCATACTCAAGAATTTTAATCCAAAATCCCTCAAATATTTGGTGGGGTGAACTAATAAACAAAAATTTTGTTCATTCCTCACAAAAGTGCATGCTGCTGTAAACAAGCATTTATTCAGGGATGATTCAGTAATGCGTTAAGTAAGAATTTTGTTTTCTCAATTCAATTAAACCTAATTTCAATAATTAATATAGACATCTCGTAATAGTAAAAATTGGATATTTGTTATTTTCAAAAGATTAATGATTCGATCCGATTTGAAAAAATAATTCGAATTTGATTCGGATTCCAAATGATTCGGTTTTGCACATCTATTGACCAACTATATGGCACAGTCCGTCGGTTTAAATCAGAAGATTCATTTCGTCATGAAGGCAGCATATTTTATCAAACCAGCAATTATTGCGTGGTTTTAAAACAAATTGCCTCGAAAAAAACCTATAACTAAAAATGCATTTTAATAATATAAACATAATGAAAGAGAAATTCAATTCATATCTCATCTTAAGGGATGTAATAAATTTGAATAAAATTGAGAATATTTTTGTTGTTTTTTACCATCAAAATATGAAAGTTCCTTTCCAATTTCCAATTTTTGTTTCTATGACCAATGTACAACTGATTCGACTCAATTGTGATTTGAAACGATGACCAGCCCCAAACAGAGGTCTGGATGTACGGGAAATATCATAGACAAAGTCTCTATTTCATAACAAAAAATTGTAAGTTGTAGCCTTTAAGCGTTGCGACCGAAGTCATCTGCAGACCAAAAATTCCTAAAATGAAAATCATAGATCCTCAAAACATTCACTGGTGGCGGCGGGTGGCCACAAACTTGCAATGTTTCATGCCTTGATAATGCGCTGCCAATTTCTCTAAACGTTCATAAAACTACGGGACGTTTCTCAAAACATTGTCGCATATTCATCCAATGTTTGTTGTGATTCAACTAAGGCTAGTTCCTATTTACCAATGCTTCAGTTCAGCTATCCATCACAGTCAAAAATATTGTTTTGCCAAGCATACGCCACGGTTGGAGCGCAGCTCGGCGGCGCGATCTATCGGGGACTAATACTAAACAATTTGGTTAAACCCTTTCTGACTGACATGTACTCCACAAAAACATGTTTCTATAATTATTCAACACATGAATCAATAGTAAAATATGATAATAAAATATGACGTACATTGTTGATCCCGGAATATGAATATTTAATTAGTGATTGATAATGTGCAACAATATGGTATGTCGCAATATAGCGGAATGCGAAGTGCAAATGCGATAAATTGTTTCAACCAATAATCAATTAACCATTGTTAGGTCTAGCTTTACTTGAAATGATCAGCCATATAGGTTGCTCTCAGAGGTGTGCTGTCTTTCCGTCAAAATTATTTGTCGAAGCATGTTTTGTAAAGTATCCGTCACTGCCGCATTGCGCCGCCTGTAAGCGTGGACAATCCCAGGCACAGACCAAAACATAAGAAAAGTAAAAGTTTCGAAATCCAGTTGAACGAATTGGGCAGCACAAATGGACTAAAATGTGCTATCCCAAACAAGAAGTTCCCATTCATATTGTTCAAGCAATAGGCATGTGATAGCATCGTTGGGGATGAAAGCTGAGGATATCAAATGTACCATTCAGTGGTGTGTTCAAAACCTTCAAAGGGGGAGAATACAAAATATAATATATTATATATTTAACATGGCTTGTTCGTAAAATGCTCTGCAGAAGAGCACGCTCATCGGTGAAAAGACCAATCATTAAAGCCCAACCATTGGGCTTTCGACTTATAAGATCATGCCTATTGCGTCGCCAAGCAAGATTTTCCTATTTTTTCTTCTTTTTTTTTAGGATTTTCGAATTATTACCTATGGCCTGTCCTTGAGCCTACCTGCGAGCTTATTTCAAACAACCCTTAGGCACGGACCTTCGTAGTGATTGTGTATCTGTTCTATGTTACCCGCTACTCGTTTTCCATGTTTTTCAGTTCCATTCCAAAACTATTTTGTAGCGCCCAGTAAGCTCAATTGTCGGTAAAAGCGTTGGGAACATGCTTCGAGTTATAATCTCTAATCGCCATGACGCGAGTTCAGTGATAATTCATTCAATTATTATATGCGAGAAGTCAGGGCGCCTCACCGTTGTACAATTGTTCACGTAAGCACTGCTTACGGCTTCCTCCAACAACCAGGTCCTCGAACTGGAAAAAGTAGAAATACGACAAGCCAAAAAACTTCGCCGCGATTCTGAACTGGTATCTGCACGAGACGTCGTGGTTTGTCTTATGATTAAGCTTAATTCTAGGCATTCCTTTCCCCCCGGATAAGGATGAAATTGTATCCTAACATTTGACTTGACGAAAAAAGTGGGAGATGGTTTACAAAAATAACATGTTTTCATATCACCCAACCCAATTAGCGATAAGAACCATAAGTTTTGTGAAATCCTTTCAATATTTCGGGAATTTTACATTTTAGGACAGCTAACGAGCTCACGAAGATTGAGTATCAAAAATGAGGACGGCAAACATCGTATACTTTATTACAATAATAACTTTTAATTTTGTCCAATTTTAGTTTATTTGTTTGGAATTCAAAGTTCAACTTCATTATTTCTGACAACCCGATAATGACTTTTACTTTGCCAAGCATGGGTCACAGATGGATCGCGCCTCCACGGCGCGTTCCATCAGTGACTCATGCTTGACAACTACTTCTGAAAATGACTTCTCCCAGGGTGGTGAATAGTCTATGTTAGTCATGATAAACAATGCCTCGCTCCATCCTGATGGCAGTCGTTAAATCCAAACTCATTCTTCGACTTTATTGTGTAAAATTCGCCTAGCAGCGTGTGTCCTGCTTTATGTTCGGCTAATTATTGAAGCGAGAAGTCTTGTTGTTTTCAAAAATATTTCGTCGTTTCTTCTCGAGCTCGAGTCAGATAAATATATCAGGCGATGTTTAAAGGGTTGTTCAGAGTACACTTTTATTTAAAACTGAAAAGTTTGAAGTTATTTAATCTAAAAACCGAGAATAGAAAAGATAGATTCTAGAAGTATTATATTGCCTTAAACATATTCGAAGAGTTTGAGTCATAAGGTGAACCGTGCGCTGAAGTCCCTCACATTTTATTGTCTTACAAGTATGTGCATACCTGTTAACAATTCATTCAGAGCTGAATCATTTGAAATTCCGAAAAGTCCGATTCGGAAATTTTTTTCTTTTAATTAGGTTCACTGTCAATACTTAGTCTTGAAACGTTTCTCACTTTGCAAGATATCTTTTACAGTTCAGTATTTCATGTTTTTCCGTATTTATCACTTGTATGTTCTATCATCTTATATATTATAATTTCATACAGGCCTTTATAGAGTACAAATCGGTTCTGGTTAGGTGAAAAACATGATTCAACATCTCCAAAATACAAATCGAAACGGGTTTATTTAGTAAATCCCCAGTCAGAAATTTAATTTTGTCTAGCCTGGGTCACAGAAGAACCGCGCCTCGGCGGCGCGATCCATCAGTGACTCATACTTAACAAACGGTTTATTGACAAAATCCTTTAGACTGGGTCTGGTATCTCATTGACTAGGATATGTATAGCTAGTATTTGAAGTAAATTTACGTCTTTTCTGTTCAAATACTCATTAAGCCAAAATGTTATCTCCTTATATAATTGTTTTCGTATTTGGAGCAAACCTGCTGGGTGAGTCGTTAGCTTCGTGGACTCAACATGAACTAACCGGCCGAAGACCTGATCAATTTCAACACGGGAGGAAAGTTATTCAACGGAGAAGTGCTCCAAACCTTGGCGAACTAACTACTATTAAATTAGCTGCTATCTTGCCAACTAGTGGAAATTTTTTATTCAGGAAAGAACTTGTTCAACCTGCCATTGGCTATGCTGTAAATGCAGTAAAAAACGATATGGCTTCCATAGGATATAAATTCGAACCTGTTTATCGAGATTCATTTTGCAGTAGAAGGGCTGCGTTGGCTGTGGTAGACCTATATTACGGCGATGATGCCATGTATAACAGGTCACTGACTATGCGTGAGCGTAAAAATCTTGGGGGAGGGGTTTTCCCCACAACGGGCTATGTTCAAGACTCTAAAAAGAAGCGACGGAAGCGATCATTGAACAAAAGCGGCAGAGACAGAAATTCTCCTCTCGTGATTCTTGGTCCTGTTTGTAACGAAGCGACATCAATCGTGTCAGCTTTTGCAGAAAATTGGAACGTTCCTCTGATCACAAGCGGTGCACCGGCAGCCTGGATCACCCCTGGACCTGATTACCCAACATTGATCAGAGTATCTCCGAGTTATATGTATCTTGCCTACTTTATATCTAGTGTATTCAATAATCTCGGGTACGGAACTAAAGTACCAATACATTTATTATATGAAGATGTTATTCAAGGAATGGCAGCTGAAAGGTGAGCTCCACATTTTTAAATTGGCGAGCTATTTTGCTTCAGTCTCTGAATTTCAAACCTACATGTAGTCGGAGGGGCGATTAATCTGTAACCCATGCAATCAATAAATTAATAAACAAATAATAGTATTCATGCGTTGCCAAAACCAAACGATTAATAGAATTGTGGTCCGTATTGGTCGCTTACATAGTTTGAATGAATGCTTTTATACAATTTAATTTGGAGCATTAGCATATATATTTGATTAAGCAAACAAAAGAATTTGTATAAATTAATGACGACAGAAATTGACGTCTCATCCACGTCTTGTGCAATCACCGATATATGCCCATGCTGTGCTATAGGAGACTTCATGTTTTAAACTTAATTCGTGGTTTTGGCTTTTTCCAAACCCTTAGTTTGTTTTTTTCGTGTTTGAGGATTTTTCTGTATGCATGTTTGGTGGAATTCGGAATCAACTTATCTTCAATATGTTTCGTTAAGTGTAGATCATTGATTAAGCGAATGTGGTTGAATCGTGATTTATGCTTGATATAGTTGTGTGTCTCATTAATAAATTCCCTTTTTATAAATATTTGGAGCAAAAATGTTCATTTGAAATGTCGACTGTTCTATTATTTCTGTTTTAGAGAATGTCACTACGTCATGCAAGCAATTTACCATGTGCTTAACCGCAGTCCATATATGCGAATATACGGACCAACATATATTATAAACGGAGATTTTGATGATGAAAGAATCGCTTCTGACATGGGAGATCCCAGAGGTATTATTCATTTTAAATAAAATAATTCTTTTAGAAAACGGAAAAAATATTAGCCGGCACCTATATAGCAAATATTTAGATAAAGTCAGTGCCAAAAACTGGACTGTAATCAGGGAAAAACCGAATTAATCAGAACTGGAATTTGTTTCGAATATTTTTTCGAATCCGATCAAATCACGGATTCGATGTAAATAAAGAATATGCCATTTTTACTATTACAACTTGTCTTCATTGTGAAAATCAAGAAATATATACCTTATAGTGTATATTCAATTCACACTCCATGTCTAAGAACAGCGTTTTTTATATTTTAACGAATAAATATACCCGATTTTGGTCAAATTCGACCAAAATCAATTGCATTTTGTCGTTAAAAATGAAAAATCTAATCCAATAAGTAAGTATGTGTTCCTATGAACGATCTATGATTGATTTGAATATATTGTGCTTCGAATCACCTAATCGAATTGATCAGCCCTAACTTTAATCGGAAATGTAACAAAACTGAAACGCAAATATTATAGTACAGTAAATGGTATCAGTCCTGGCAGAGATAGAAATCTCCACCGCTTTTTTGCTGTTGCCTTCAATTTTAGCATACATCCCAGCATGTGGAGTCAAAAAGATTATATGGCCTTGTGATGTTATGTCAATATTGGTTTACTGATGGACCGCACCGACGATGCGCGGTCCATTTTTCTCAAGTTCAGTGTGAAACCTCTGTTTTCTGTAAATTGTAATTTGTCTAATCGAACTACTGAATAAATCAAATAATTAATGCCTACGTCATGACTAATTTGGAGTGGAAGATATAGTGGTTGTGAAAGACAGTCCCCTGAAAGGGTGACCAGATAGGAAATTTTTATTTTTTTCAATTTTCACATCAACTTCATCCAGGCGATCTACCACACTTCTTGCTTTTAACAATTTTCACAAGCAAACTTATGTTGTTCATTTCAGTTGTGCTAATGTGTGGTTCCAGTGATATCATTCGGAGGGTAATGCTTGGAGCTTACAAAACCGGATTTGCAGATCCGAAGCGCAATATGTGGTATACTATAGATCTACATAACACAGATCATTACGCCGAAGGGGCATGGAAAAGAGGTAAAAATGTTTAATTTCGGCTAAAAATTTGTGTCCAATTAGTAGTAGAGTGTCCTGATAAGAAACCTTATTTTGGCAAGCATGAACCAATGATGGACCGCGTTTCAACCCCGCGATCCATCACTGACTCATACTCAGCAATGTTTGGACAAAAGATTTCTGACTGGGGTTAACATGAAGGTCTTGTGGAATGCATGTTGAAATCATATATCAAATATTTCGCAATCAAGTTCCATCACTTTGATTACTATATCTGTGCGAGCCCCTTATTCCAGATTGAATCAATTTAAATAAACGCAGGTATAACAAAAGTACTCAGTGGCCTCGAGTTAATGATCTTGATATGAGTGATATGTTAGATCGAATAAGATTGAAATAAGGTCAAAATCGCCATCATATGCTCCGGTTTTGAGAAAACAGATTTGTTTTGTAATTTCTTTTGTTGACGAGAAATTTCGTGGTCACAACACTCAAATTTAAAACGTTCTCTATGGGCAGTGTGATCATATGAAAATAAATATTTTGTCCTGCACGGGTTACTGAGGGATCGAGGCACCAAAGTGCGGCTCATTTGTAACTAACATAGTTACCGCTTGAAGTACCCTTTAGCGCATGTCCTTTTTAAATCCGTGTGCAAGGTATTTCAACCATATACGAGGTCAATCAAAAAATGTATAAACTCAGAAGGACACATTTGTCAGTCTATGTCCAGAGGGAATGTTTTGTTTGTACTCTTTAACTTCAGAAATCCACAATGCACACTTTGAAGAAAAAACTGTTTTATATTACATTTTTTTTAGTTTTATCCTTTTTGTTTTCATTTTATCAAATTGCCTGTTTTAGTCCTAATTAGATGTTAGTAAAAAATCCTGGCATATGGTGTATTGCAAACGTTTATTCCACTTTTTCTGTCAATTGTGTTTCTAGATGATGGACAAGATGAGATAGCAAAACTAGCATATCGAGCTCTTCAAGTGATAACGATCTACACCAATAATACACCGAGATTTAACGATTTTGTCAAGAACATGAATGTGGAATACAAAAATAATGGGATTTCTCATAGTGGTTCGGTACGATAATTTGATAATCCCGATAACCAACAGTAACGCAAGAAAAATTAATTAAACAATAACCGCAAAAGCAAATCATAAGTTTTTTTTTATGAAGAATATACCATATGTGGACCCCCGGTGCTATTCATTACACAGTCGGAAATTCTTCATCGAGATCTAGTTTTTTAAGCATGGATCACTGGTGTATCGCGCTACCAGATTGGGTTCCTGATTTTATCTGAGGCTCGATTTGTAGCCCATGGCTGACTTTGTACCTCACTGATATTTTTAGCAGGTATAATTTTGAGCCATTGAATTGAAACAAAGCCTCATATTTTTAAATATATATTGTGTTAGCTACTGTATGTTTTTTCTCCCAGATTAATGAATTTGTTGAAGGGTTTCATGACGCAGTATTGCTATACGCTCATGCAGTAAGACGATGTCATGAGCTAGGAATTAATATTCGGGATGGACGTGCAATATCGAAGTTCATGAAAAATGTTACAATTCACGGTAGTTTATTTTTTTCATTATTGATTCTTTACTAAAAACTCTTTTATTCAGTATTGCGTACTATATTTAAAGGATTGAACTCTCAACTATCAAGTATGGCCATAGTTTGACTTCCCATTATTAGGCTTTCATACTTGTGATTAAAAATTTGAAATCCGTGTATACATTCTCATTTGGATCGCGGCGCTCTTTTGCTCATACCCAAAACATGCACCTTTAGAGTAATATACTTCGTCGACTGTGGTGTGGTATTTATTCCGAACCTTGAAAAGAAGCGGGGCGTAAATATATAAAATGTTATGACGCCATAATGAACGTAAGGCACCCAAAAAAATGAGGAATTAGAGGATTTCCTACGTTTCCAGGCACTAATGATACTGGGAAAGTGCTCAATAGGAAATACATAAGTTCTGATTTTAACGGGAATATCTCCGAACGAGCCGAAAAAATAATGATCCGCTGTTGCTATGATCCGATAATCCATCTGTGATCAATCAATCAATCGATAATTTATTTCGTCCTTCGGTAAATAATACAACACAATGAGAAAAAAATAATGTTCATGAATAAAATTAAAAAAATGGAACTGGAACGGAATTGTGTCGGACTATCACTATCATCATATAGACTGGTGGTGCGAAAGACTAATTCAAGTCATCGAGCTGTACTTACGTAGTTGGTCGCTACAAAAATAAAGTTATTGCCTTTGGATTAAAGTCCCCGACCGCTAGGACGAACGCCGCTAATAATATGTTCGAGCATGCGGCCAAAGTGGCAAAATCTTGTTTTTTTTTTTTGAATGAACAAAAAACTTCAAATTTTTCATAGCAGTATTGAGGATTTTGAATCCTTTTATGCAGTTTGGCTACAACCAGACACTCAAAAAGAGACATTTAAATCTTCTGGCCACAGATATACCATAAAATATTTGCTAATTTTTTTCTGTGATGGACATATTTTCTTTGGGTGTGGAAGTAACACAGTAGATGACAGGGCTTTCGATTTTTCTAATTTTAGGAATAGCTGGTCCAGTGGTGATGAATGAAAACGGTGATAGACATGGGGATTACAGTATATTAGCAATGAAAGATTATAAATCAGGAAAATTTTCCGTGAGTATTTACTGAAAAAAACAAGACACAACACACATTTAAAGTAGGGGGTAAGATCACGTTCGTTTTGACATGAAGATTGCAGGCCCATGTAGTGGAGGATAAAATAATTGAATAACATAAGAAAAAGTATTTTATTTCCAAACTGTACATGTAAAAGGAAACAAATACGAAAAAATTGGACGGACAACCTCCGTATGCGGAAGACCCACCAACGCCTCTGCAAAACATGTAAAAAATTTAAGTCAAAAATATGAGGCCTTATTTATATCTTGTACCAGCAAAATCATAAAGTACTTTGTGGCCGGATTGTGTTTATATTTAATATAACACATTAATTTAGTTATAAAGTGGGCAAACAAACGAGCATCAGGGAATCGATTTCTACAGAATTGCTATCGCCAATATATTTGTCTTCATTTCCCACCACGGCTTTTTAAATAGTTTGAAGATATTTAGTCGTAGTTGACAATAAATATTGCATATACCTTTTAAAAAAAACATGATGAAGAAAATTCAGGAAAGCGGTTGCTATACTACAGTTTTGAGAGTCTGAATTCGGCTTTTAGCCAAATTTGTCTTCCCCCCTTTCATGACCCCAAGTTACACCCACCCAAATAGTGCAACTAATCTTTATGGGTGTTATGGTTCTGATATAAAAGTATTACAAAACGGTTGATGTGAATTTAAAATTTGAACAAATGATATGGTTTCCAGATTCACTCATTCATGCACGGACAACTTAGTAGCTCAATGGTTTCAGTGATTTATGACATATTACCGAAAGTCATTAAAACCTTATCTTGAGCAAACTTAATTTTGGAAATATCATCAAATAATATAAATAAAATATTAATAATTTTCGTCTAATATACAACAGTCGGTGTACGATTATCTCGGAAGCTGGGTTTTCGTTCATAACCATGGAATGCCCGAGTTGGACTTGTCAGATACAGGTAACCTTTTCATTGTTTATAATTTTAATATATAATTTTATAAACGCCTAAAAAACATCGGTAAATAACTTTTTATTTAAAAATTCGGCACGATAATTTATGTGAAATGAAGCCTGGAGTTGATAGCAAGAGAGCTTCAAGTTGGCATTAATCGTGCTAGTGAAAACAAGCTGATGTCAATCTAAATTCATTTTATCATAGATTTGTGGCCAGAAAAAATATAATAACAAAGTTCTGTAACAAATGGGTGTGCTAATTTCGATTAAAAGCACAATATTTAGGTATCCGAAACTTTCCATTATTATAAATTCATAAAGTCTTGGAAATAAATCAGAAACGATCCTATTTAATGTTGCTCGATATTGGATTGAAAAATAATTGTATGAAGAAGTGTTAATCTTACCTATCTGTCACCCTGAAGTTACAAATGGTATTTTTTGAAATAAAATATCATATTATTAATTTAAAATTCGTTTTTATTTTCAGCGTCTGTGAACTACACCCAGTATAACAATGGGGTAGATGTCAGAGCTATATTGGCTGAAGCTGAAAAGGGTAAATTGAGCTGTCCTAATTGCATAAAATAGTTTTATATACTCCCATAATAAATTACCGTTTGAAAAAATGCTAAAATAATTCTACTGAAAGCATATCATCACTATTATCTATCACTATTATTGTGGGCATTCGTCATCCTTTTCGATCATTATAGATTAAAAATTTTGGATAAATTCTATTTTGTCATTTGAAAATCGAAATCACGGTTTTTGCTCTTGATATGATAAAATTTAATCCTAAATTTTATCCTACGAGAAAAGAAAGGGGATAATACAGCCTAACCATGTGGTGAACCGCGACCTCTCGAGCAGACAACAATTCCGAATCGGGGCGAAGATAATGGCCCAACTTTATATCAATTTTCCTGTGCATGGTTGGTTGAGTAAGCTCTAAGCAGCGCGTAGCCAACTACGTGAACCACCACTTGTGTGAATTAATATTTTTTTAAGATGCGAGAATAATATCATTTGTGAGCATCATTAGATAAAAAGTTTTGTTGAAAAAATAAAATTCAAACTTTCAATCCCAATTCGTACACACTAATTTTTCACGCAAATAAATTGACTAAAATATCATTATACAGAAAAAGCAAAACGGCTTGCAGAATCTACCACTCAACATGAGATATTAGCTGGAATACTTGGTACGTTCGGAGGAATGTTATTGTGTTTTGCACTTATTTTCGGACCGATGTGTTACAAGTGAGTACAGTGCAATAGTGTATACCAAGTTTATTTTAAAATAATTTCACATATTTAATATATATGTTTTACCTAGCTAAACGTTTACCTAGTTTTTTGCCCGAAGATTTACTTCAGTGCATCGGCAAAAGTAACTGATAAAATTATCTGAGACAATATATTTCTAGTTTTCACAATTTTTGATAATATCTTGTTTTCAAAACAGCGCAAAATTTCATTCCAGTATTGTTGATATAGAATTTTGGAACATAAAATTTGACAAAAATCTTATCTTGACGAAATGAAATTGTTATGGGTTAGCCAAAATGAGTCTTTTATCATTTTCAGTCGGCGACGTCGACCTAGAATGCCAACCAGCGAAAATGGGAACGCAGTTGGTGGCTTTCTTAATGGTAATTCAGATCAAATATGTCTACATAGACCGTTACGAGAAGAAGGATCAGTTACTACATGCACCACGACACTAGATGATGACCAAAAGCTTTAAACTAACTTTTGACTCATGTAATTCCAAAAGCAAATCGAGCATGGGTCACTGATAGTGATGGCTCCTGCTTGACAAATATACATTTCTGATTGAGGTGCCAGGATAGCATACGTGTTCAAATGTCATCAATGGTTTTTATTTGTATCGATTAATTGGTGAGAAACACATCTAAATGTTGGGTGCCATTTTTCATTCTACCGGAATTTTTGCATCGATATTAACAAATTTCCTTGGTATTACATAATTTTACTCTCCAAAATATTTTTGCATTTTTTGTAAATATTTTTATGTGATAGAGGACGCTCCTTATTGTCTCCTGCCTGTGCATTTTTTGTAAATAGAATTACTTTTGCATTTATACAAAAGTAAATTTTAAGCTTTGGAAATAGGATTAATATGACTGATAACATTTTGTGTTCTATATTTAGCTGTACCATCAGAAACCACATTTTGTAGTAGCTCTTTGCAAAGTAGGTGATTGTAAGCTGGTTCCGACCTTGCTTCTAGTGGATTTCATTAAAAAAGAAACTACATTTGTATCGTGCTGCCGGGTTCAAATATATCATTTTAAGGCTACTTTTGAAAGGTAGTAAGCAAGCAAGCTGGTTTAATAGAATCCTAATTTAGAAGAACCGGAGATTTGAACTTTTCTCTCACATTTATTGTTTGATATGGTACTTTACATAATTTTCGGCTTATGAGCATATTATATTTTTCAAATATACAATATAACCTGTTTTTTTTTTATAAATAAGCATAGTTGATGACACGGAACCGCTGTAGAGTGTTAGATTTAGGGATATCCATATTAAACATTGTGAGAGGTTCTATGAGGTATTTTCTGAAACTCGAAAAAACTCCCAAGCTTCTTGTCGTAGGTTAGGCTACAGCTAGTTTGCATGGAAAATCTGAGTCGTAGTCTTAATCGGAAGTTTGGCGAATAATAATAATTATTCACAAAATATTACATATCTTTTACATAAGTTACATAAGTTATTTCAGACTTCATTTCAAGTGGATATGGGTCCATCGCAAGGAGTGCAGTTAAGATGCGACTAAAAAACCGCCTGCTTGTATCATGTCATGCTGCTTTATTGCGCCAAGTATGAGCCACGCATGGGCCGCGCGACATATCAGTGGCTCAGATAACAAAAAAATGCGTTTGGATAAAGCTTCCTGATTTAGATGCACAACAAGATTTATGATACGGTGGAGTTACCCATTTGAAAAATATTTTTCAATCATGTTCTGCTTTGCGTGGGTGACTGATATGCCGCGCCGCCGAGGGGAGTTCCGTCTGTGACTCATGCTCGACGAAATAAAATTTTTGATCGGATAAAACAAAGTAACACAGCAATAGGTTATTCAATTGAGGAAGTAATGGACAGTTGTGATTGCAATATAAATATCAATAGTTTCCTATATAAGAGATTAGCCGATATCCATTACGCCGCGGGGTGTTGTCATTTAACGGCTATTGAGAAATGACCTTTCTAATTGACCACCATAGTATGATTATGGGCTTTGTCAGTTTTAACAACTTTTTTACCGTATTTGGGATTTTAAATTTAGCGAAACGATTTACTGAAATTCATTCATGCGATTTACTGGAAAAATTAAGTGTGGTCCTTAAGACTTCGTTAAATCTTATAACTACTGAATGAATGACATTAACATAACCATAATTTTGTTCTCATCAATTGAAGCCCCACCGGAGGTTGATCCACAGGATATTAATATAACTCAAGTTGAAGCTTCTGCGTGTTGTTAAAAACCTATCTATTCCCGGTGTGCTTGTTCTCGACGACCCGTAGAAAATCATAATACAACCGTTTTTGAACATTGGGGGAGTGATATTACTGTTTATGTCATCCACTAGACCAAATGATCCCGCCAAAGCCAATGATGTGATAACATTACCAGGGTGCAGATTTTTTACTGAAGAAGCCGACAATCGCAAAGACTGAAAACCCCTATCCGAAAAATTTCTTCACATCGCCTTTTGTTAAGTATGTGTCACTGATGGATCTCGTCAATTGGACGCGGTCCGTCTGTGGCTCATACTAGACAAAATAAAATCTCTTGATTGGGACATGCCTACCAAAACCAGATTTTAGTTCGTCGCACATAAACCAAAATAAGTCATAGAGGCAGAACATGTTAATGAAATTTGATATGGGCATCAGTGTTCCATGCTAGTTCACCTTACATTGTTTGACATGAGCAACCAATAAACCAAGTCATTAGCGAAGTTTTGGAAAAGTATACCAGAATCTGAACCGCAAACATATATACTGAATACAAGCTCCTATAAGTAATCAAATATTGGATAAGTTGGCTCGAATGTTCAATGAGTCAAATCATTTAAAAGTGGTAGATGGTTTTGCCATCACCCGGGGTAAATGCAATTTACTCATCGCACTTTACCACAGTGGCTAAGTTCTATTTGGGGGATTTTACGCTTAGAGTGAAGTTGCTGGTACTACATTTTGTAATAGCCCTATGCTATTAAGTGGCCGTCAGTTGGTTCCTTCTAAGCACTGCTTCCCGCCTTGCTCAATGAAAAAAAAAATATTGGTCGATGTGTTAAAAGCTATAATATATCAGATAGCATCTAATTAAAACACTTTCACTTTCCTACCCTCAAGGAACTAAAAGAAGCACTTCATTTAAATACTTAGTTTACTTTATCATAAAAAATAGCATAGTTAATAAACAAATATTGTTAGACTTGTTTAAATATATTAATATCAAAAGTTACAATGATAAGATGTAAAAAAATGCTAATGTATTGCTTCAGCACCAACACCCTGGCTTGGTGGTCATCTTTGGTTTGCCCTTCGATTCTGAAACAGAATTTCAAATCAAATCATTGCAATCCATTTCTATTTTTAAAAAAATGAATGGGAAGATTCATCATTTGGGTGATTATTTTTGTTTTAGTGGCAAAATTTTTTGAAAGATACATAAAATTGCAGCAAACCCAATGAAATTTAATGTTTTAGCTCAATGTTTTTTTTATTGTTTAGCTTGAGTCACTGAAACGCACCACCAATGCTCAGTGCATAAGCATAAAATTTCTGATATGGAAATTATGAAATACCGGTAATAAAAATGATTATTCAAAATATAATATGCAATATCAGTGGCAAATAATGTTCAAATAGTGAGAAAGTAAAATATATATGAAAATCATGTCATGTCAGAATCGTGACAGAAATTTTCTTTGCCTTCAAAATTGTCATACATTCCAATTTTTTACTCATATGAAATTTTTGGCACACACAAATTATATATGATTCTTCTTCATAATTGATTAAATTGAATCAAAGAGAATTTCTAGATAATCCGCTTTTAGATTCAAGACATGGTCTGCAAATTCAAAATCATCAAGTATATAAAAAATGAGAGCCGAAAGTAACATAATACAAAAAAATGTTCAAAACCACATCTTTGGTCTATATAATGTCAGTCCTATGAACTGATGGAAATTAAAATAAAAAGAAAAATAATCAATATATATATATATATATTCCATTTATTTTAGAATAATATTCAACATCACAGAGTTGAACAGATTTGAAAAAACATGATAAAACTTAGAAAGAAGCTTAATGTAGGCAATGCAGCACATTTTATAAATGAATAAAAAGTTAGATTAAACATTGACAAATTAATTACGAATCATATCGATAATTGAAATATCTCTGAACCTATAATTTGATTTATATGAAATCACACTTAAATTCAAATGCCATCTGAAGAACCGTCATTTATTGGAAACAAAATTTGTGATGCCGGTATATCATATTGTTGAAAATTTTGATTTTGCATCTCATTCAGCCTATTATGAATGCATAACTTTTGAATAAACGAATATATGAAAATGACAGTTTTGAAGTCGACATACCTAAACTCTAAAAATTAGTTATTGCTCATTATTGCATTAAAAAAGCACCTACGCATACCGGCAGAAAAGCGGGCACAAATCATCAGACACCCAAAGAAAATGGCATATATATCAGTGAAAATTAAACATTCTTCAATGCTATACTTGTTATATAATTCAAACGTAATGCTTTTATAGATTCTTCAGAAATAAAATATAACAAGTCTTCAAAATCATCAACACTGCTATGAAATAGCAGTGTTGATGAATATGAAAACTCTAAATACCTTAATTTGATGTATCAGAAAAATATAAAAATTTTTCAGACACCCGAAAAAGAATAGGATCCTGCCATGTTGCACCTACATTATCTTGACTCTTTAGGTAAGAGATGAGAAATCCTACAGATAATCTGAAAAATATTCTATCAAACAAAATGGCTGTTAATTAAATCCTTTAATTTTCTAGTGCAATCATCACCATGATATTTTCCAATTCACAAACTAACTAACATTTTTGAGAAAAATATATCAATCATATTTCAACTTGCTCAAAAGATTTATTGAAATATGAGCAATAAAAGGTCCGCATCTTGACAGCATGATCCCAGAATAATAGACAAAAAATTAATGATAACTCTTTCTCACAAGCCACATATGAGTTATATATACATGGATGAAAAACGAATAACTAAAAGCATAATTTCACAATGAATAGAATGATTGTATACAATTGTTAAAATTGCAGGTAAAAACTTCCAAATTTTCAAAAATATCATAAATCGTAGGGCAATCAAATAGTATTGACAAGCAAGGCATAAGGTTGAATGTATTCAATTTTTATATGAAATAGTAAACACGATTTTCCTCTGATGTCTATCGCCAACATACTCCTATCCTTTTCGTTTTATTCCAAAAAGTCGAAAAGAGATTCTACTATAGAATTCCTTGCATATACAGAGAGATCATAATAAAACTCTGGACTCTGCCACCAAGTTTCATGAATCCAACAAAATCCAACTTCAAACTTTGTGTTAACAAATACTAACAGGTCGTTGAGATATCAAACACATGGGTACTGACAACAGAGTTTTAGAAACCAGGGGGAAAAGGAGATTCAGTCATCCTGGTTGCTATATGGAATTAGATTATCCTATCGGAACTTTTTTGTTGAGCATTGATAATGGATGCAACACCATAAAGTAGATGATGGTACCAATCAGGGTCACAGAACATAGTTTTCTCCAGTTGTCTGAAATGTTCGTCATTCTCTTCAAAAATAAAAAAGCTTCAAAAATCAAAGCTGCTATTTCATAGCAGTGTTGATGATTTGGAACCCTTTTCTATAGTTCGCTAACGAACACTCACAAAAACAGAATTTTTTCTAGAAAAAGTACACCATAAAATATTGCCCATATGCTAAATTTTCTTCTTGCCTTTGTTTGTTTTATTATTTTTATATTATATCTGAATTAATATTACTAAGAGGACTTGGTTTTGAAATCAATGTTCAAGTATTTGAAAATAACAGAGCCCAACATAAATTTCTTTTCCTTAACTTTTATAGAAAATGACACAAGGATGATATCAGCTATTTTTATAGCATGTTGTAAAGCCTACATGTATTGATTACCTAATAACTTCACGCAGAACAATATCCACCATAAATTTAATGCGTCTGACTATATAATTGATAATTTTACCGATATTTGATTAAATAGTACAAAAACCTTAGAATGGAGAAGAGATATAAAAATTTCAACCTGGGTATAGGAAAACTTCAGATTAACAATTCAGAGTTGGAGAATTACTGATTCAAAATCATATGGATTATAATGTATCAAAAGGCATCCAAGTATGTGATCGGAGTATTGAAATACTAGAAAAGATGAGTATAGCACAAAATAGAGATAGTGCAAATGTGTTAATATAGAAGTAAGTTGAAAAAAATCAATACATAGTTATATGAAAATAAATATCTTGCAAGGAAAAAAATAAAACCTGCAAACGGCATTTTGCAAATTTATTTTATCTTTTTAATATGACCCTTTAACTTGATCAATTCGAATTGTTTTGTTCCAACGAACTTTCATTACAGTCTGTCAAAAATCTTTATTTGGACAACATAAACTTTCATGAATATTACAAGCAATAGGCAGACTCAAAAAAACAACAAAAAACAATATTTCCAAAATGAACAAATCAAATATTCAATCATAGCTAATAATCTTATTTAATATATTTTGAGAATCATCAGAAAAAATGGATTGGTTCAGCATAAAATACATCAATTCCGTAATCATAAATAACTCACTCTTGCAGAGTAATTTTCAGAGGAGGTATCGTTTTCAGCATCACGGTTTTCGAGTAAAGGATGTTTGCTACTACTTCGGTCTCGACTACGGTTTTGTGATGACCCATTTTTTGTTGCATTATGTTCCACAGCTGTATCATATGGCATCGGTATCTCGTTGTCCGCACTTGAAACTCTTCCAATACGACCTTTGTTAGTAAGCAGTGGTTCTGTAGGTGATGACAATTTTTCATAGGGATTAGGTGGAATCACATTTACATAACTAGCAGAACTAGACTCTGGTACATGATAATCGGCAGGATACGATTTCAGAAATTGACCTAGCATGTCTACAAGTTCATTGAAAGTTGGTCTTTCCTCAGGTCTAGGATCCCAGCAAGGAAATATTGTATCATTCCAAATATCATTCGGACATCCCTTTGGTTGTTTTAAACGAGTTCCTGCTTTCAACAGTTCATGCATTTCGTGATTAGCCACGCCGGGATAAGGATTTTGACAAAATGTAAAAACTTCCCAAGCAGTAACACCAAATGACCAGACATCTGTCATCGTTGTGTATATTCGATCAATGAGACTTTCCAATGCCATCCATTTTACTGGCATTTTAGCAACTCTTCTCTGTCTGTAATAATTGCTGGAATATATTTGACGAGACAGACCAAAATCAGACACTACGACTCGCATTTCAGCATCAAGCATACAGTTTCGGCATGCCAAGTCTCTGTGTATTATGTTTTTCATAGACAAATATTCCATACCATTTGCAATATCATGCACAAAATGAAGTAGTTTGGTGAGGCTCAAATCTTTAGTATCATTTGTAGTTCTGGCTAGATACAAATATGATCTCAAATCACCATTAACCATAAAAGGAAGTACCACTAAAGGCGAGACAGCTTCATATCCAGAGAGTCTGATTTGATTTGCTCCGTTTGTGTTTGTACCAGCCTCTGGTAAACAAATTCCAATTAAGCTCATTACATTTTCATGATTCATACCTTTCATTCTTAATCCCTCTTTCACGAATTCCTCTCGTTCGCTTGGGTCAAATTCATTCATTTTCATTGTTTTCACAGCAACATCGATTGTACCATCAGAAGAGGTAGCTTCATCCCTATCAAACGGTTCAAATTTACCTTTATATACACAACCAAATTCTCCTTCTCCTAACACTTTGAATATTCTCAATCTCTCACGTCCGAATTCAACATTCTCAAGTTTTGCCATGGTTTCAGCAGACAGCATTGAAGAATCTGAAAGCAATGGTGTGGAGTAGGGATTCAATGTATTTGCATTACTTCGAGATAAATTTGGAACTTCATCATATTCCCCAATAGCTTGCCCACCATTCACTGTGTATGCGACAGATGGATTGTTATTTGCATTGGCTTTTCTGATTTTATTTTTTCTACAGAAAAAGTACACAACAAAGAAAATTGCCACTAAAATACCTACTGCAGAACCAACAATTATAAAAACACTTATTTGATCTTTATTAGGTAAAGGTGTTATACCGATATTAGTTACATTAACAGTTGATGTTGTCACAGTCGTCCAAAAAGCCATTTTCATAGATTTATACTTAGTCGGACCACAACCAGCATTTGTGCAGACCGCCACTTCAACAGTATACCAATGCTCAGGTTCGACATTCATAAAAGTATAATTTGTTGATTGAATTGAATCATGGCACTTAGTTTTGTATTTAGATGATGAAGAAATGCAAATATTATATCCTGTGAAATTCCCATTTAGACGCGCTTCGTCTATAGCGCTCCATGTAGCAAATAAACCATGGTTTTGTTCAACAAGTGTTAAAATTTTTGGAGCACTCTTGGGCTTTTCTTCCATTGTTCTAAAATACATTGAATCGCTTCTGACTGTGTTACCATTGACAGAATTACATTGTATACCGACACTGTATGCTGCGTTAGGTAGCAGAGGTCTTATTGTATTTTCAGCTGCTATAGAGTGGAGATCAACATGAAGTTTATATTGTGGATTAATTTTGTCTGAATCTTGGATTATAATTGAACAGTTCTTGAGTTCTCCTTCGCGATTATTTCCATCTCGATATGTTACTGTAACTTGTCCTGCCCCTGGTTTAACTTTTTCAATGATAGGTGGATCAGGAGGTTTTGCAAGCGGCATTTGTGTACAAGCAAAATTACTCAAGGGTCCATCCTTCACCTGAGTGAACGCAAGAACTCTTGCGCAATATTTTCTACCTGGAACCAAATTTTTAAATTCTACATTTCTGATATTGGGGCCAAGAGTTTTTATTCTCCCAACAAGAAGACCATTATACAATATTTTTGCTTTGTAACCTAACAAAACACCATTGATATGACCTTCCAGAACTGGGAACCATGACACAGCTAGTTGGCTTTCTGAAACAGGTGATGAAGTCACATTCTCAGGTGAACGGTCAGGATAGCCTTCTAAGGTGGTGAAATTATATTCCTTCGACCAACCAGAGGCTCCTATTGAATTGGAACATTGTACAGAAAATGTGTAATAAGTTAGTGGAGTCAACTTGACTAAAATTTTCTGGTTCTCCTCAGTTTGCGATTGTATTGGCATTGAAAAAGACTGGTGAAATTGTGGTTTGGAATGTAACTGCAATGAACAAGATGTTATTTTATCAAAACCATTGGAAGATATCTGCCAATATACTGATGCACCATACCCATCAGTTAAGCGAACAATTCTATTCACAATAGGGATTCCCGGTTTACGTTTAATATTAATTCTCGTGACCAGAGACGAAGCTCTTCCTCTGGCATTACTAACTGTGCAGTGAACTCTATAAAATGCAACATCGTGCAACATGGCATCATCTTCCCTAGGAAGATTATGTAAATGGGGGAAACTTGTGATCTTGTTCAGGGTTGCATCAAACAAAGGTTTATCATTTGACTCAACGAACATTTTATAATTCCAGATTACTTTTTCGATATCTGGCGGACCTTTACCAACACAGGGTATTTCAAACCTTTCATGCCAACTAACAGCAATAGTCTTTGGTGAAGATACACCCATATTTACACCAGGTGGCCCACTAATTGTTAAAATGGCAGGCCTTGACTGCGCATTTCCTCTTAGACTATGAGCTTTGCATGCATATCTTCCTTCATCCTGTTTATTTAAAGTGGTGAATTGAAGATTGCTATAAGTTATTCCCCTCGAGTGTAAAGGTACGCCTGCTGAAATCCTTTCGTTCCGGTTTCTGTTTCCAGGTAGAAGTTTACCATCTTTATACCAATCTATCACAATAGTTGCTGGACCACGGATTGCACATGACAAGCGTTGTGATATCAGGCCCACGTCCCATGTTGCACTTTTTGGGTGAGACAAAACTGTAAGTCTTTGGGCCTTACTATAACATATGCAGCAATAAAAAATAACACATAGGATCACTTTTCTGCAATCCATCACAGAAAGATATTATGATACTAATAACGTTACTTTCTAAAGCATATTCAGTATTGTGAATAATAGAGATAATATTCTGTATCTAAAAACATGAATAATCTTGGTTAACTTACACCCATCACAGTGCTATGCTGTATGGTAATCAAATGAATGATGTGTGACTACTCACCAAAAGAAAGCAACACCAAATATAAACAAAAAAATGCAAAGTGCCACAAAACATCGGGTAGGCTAGTGAATTTGGGCAAATACATTACATATCATTAACACGAATGCATGCACAGTGCATGTCCATTCGGGCAGTTTGTAACTACGTTCGGTTACTGAAAAACACAGAACAAGGGAATAGACAAATATAGACCAGAGTTCTTCACTTCACCAGTGTTCTTCACTTCACTTTTTTCATCACGACCCACTTTGCAGGGCCAAATTTTTTCGCGACCCTCACGGACTAAAATAAATACCAATGAAGTAAAATTTATATTAAAGAAAATATTGAAAAAAACGATAATAAAAGACTTATGTGCCTGCATATTCTCGCACAAAATATCAAATCTTGGCTCTATTTCGATGATGGCGGGTCTCAGTACTAGTTCTAAATCTTTCAAATTGATCTATATTTGATTTTTACATAAGTTGGTCGAAAAATACTTTTCACAAAGACAAGTGGAGGCAAAAGGAGGAAGAGCAAGCATGGCCAGTTCCGACAATAATGGGTATTCTCTTTTTACGCTAACCCAAAATGAGCTTATCTTCCCCCAGCACCAGCGGCATATCATTCTTCAGCATGCTCTCTAAACACAAAATCTTAAACAACTAGGAGCAAAGTTTTGTGACGTAACAATAGTTCTGTCATACACGATGGCTCGTCTACGTTCGATTTTGTTCTGGCTGGGAGAGGCGTACGCTTACTTTGTTTCTCGAAATAATAAATTGTTTAAAATGTACGGTACTCTTGTTAATACTTTGATACTGTTCTTGAAACATTCCTCGACCCCCATTGAGTTCTTTTGCGACCCCCAGTTTGAAGAACACTGATATAGACCATTGACATAAAATGCATAATACACAATAAAAAATGCGGACGTTGGATTGAAAAATTGGACTGTGGAAACCGAATATCAAATTAAAAAATAAACTAATTTACGAGAAAATATTTGTTGGTAACAGGACCAAGTCGATAGCATGAACCCTTGGTGAATCGCGCCTTCTAACTTAGGCTTTCAGGGACAGCTGATTTATCCCGAAGGATAAAATCCAATCATAACTCGGAGAACTGAGAAGCAATTAACTAGACCTTTCAACTTTTGGAATGGCATTATGATCTGCGACCAGGTAACATTATTGCAAAATATTTTTGGCAAATAACCTGATACCCTTACCGCGGTTATTCTGGATTAGCAGATTAGGCAATATAAACTAAATGAACCTCATTTAAAATCAGCTTACATGAGTACCACTAGGCCTAGGTATTTAAAAATTTTTCTGGTTACGGTATGATATTCTGCATCTGCTTTATTTTGTCACGCAAGAGTCACAATGGACCGACCATTAAATCTGCGTGTGTCTACGCGAACAGGATCCTGTGCTGTGTGTAAAATTACGGTATTTAACTGAAAATGCAACTTTCGATTTTCAAGTGACGAATTGGTGTAACGACGAATTACATACCGGTACATTTTATTCTGAGAATTTTAACCTCAGTTTGAGGGCTTCACTGCAAAGCGGAAGGGACCATATACGGTACCGGTACTGAGTAGATCTCTGCATATCGAATCAATATATCTGAATTATTACAAAATAAAATCCCACAAAAACAACCCAAAATATTGAAATGACGACTTGTATCCAGGAAAGGTAATTTGCATTTTTTCGCCATTGTGGACAGCTTGGCGATTGCATACTCTGTACTAAACCTTTTTTTTTTCACATAGATAACGAAGACCGCCTGAGCACGGGGAAAGGTATAGAGCATTGTTCTGATGCGCCATCTATCAGCAAACTTAAAATATTTCCTAATCAATACTTCAGTATATATTTACTATATATTTCTATGGTCGATGATTAAAAATTTATAATTGCACGGTTATTATTGAAAACATGATAGGGGAAAATAAGGCGCACTGTTATCGTAAGCGCATGCTGGATAGCATTAGTAAATATATTTTTATTGCACCGCTACAGATCCGTGAAAATTGAAGATCAAAATACAGAATAGGCGCAATCGAAAGTAGAGAGAAATACGTCGTTTGCATGCACGTCCGGGATATTAGGGCGTCATTGATGTTCATTGAGGTGTTTGCAAATATCAAATCTTGCACCCAAATATCAAATTCGTACCTCCGAACCTGTCGTGCCTCCCCATTGTTTCGTTGGTACAGAGTATGATATAGATATGACAAAAAATATACAATAAATAAAATAAACAGAAACACATGAATGACGAAAATCCACACATAAGAAGAGTTTTCAAAGATAATTTGAATATATCTTAACATTTTATAATATTAAACTGCTCAACTACAGACCGATATAACAAACCATGATACAGCAATTCATGCAATCAAAATAGTTCCGCTTGAAAAAACTACTTTACTGCATGAAATCTGGCAACCGTTAGACTAATTTTATATTTGCGTGTGAACATTTAATATTTTTGTAAAATCAGACGGAGCTATCGTTCAAGCCCAATCACTGTCTTCCCAGTTAAACTACCTAGCAGTTCCAGGCCAGCCGTTGGTCCATATTACTTCGGTTGTATATTCACACGAATCCATAACAATCCGCTAATTGTATAAAGTGCAATACGTTTAAATGAAAATATTTATTTTGCGAGTGGTTGTCCTCTGATCAGACAGTCAAATATTCTTGAGTAGGAAGCATTTTCTCATCCAAACAGTGAGGAATGAGTTTATTTTAAGGAAATTTATACCCTTATAACAATATATTACAAAACATTCAATCATCCTCCTTGAAAGATACTGTATATTATTGGCGTATTTTCAAATCCAAAGTATTGACTGAAGTTAAATATTTACATGAACCGTTGTGGTTCAACAGAAAGATACTTTGTAATATTTGGGTTCATCATGTTGAATCATGGAAGAACAAGAATATCAACTTCTTGAATACTTGTGTACCTCGAACCAAAACAGTGCATTATTTCTTTATATTTTTCATAAATATGCATTCAAGGTTTTTTATAGGAACATGCAGATATTTTTAAAAGTTGTATCATGCCTACCCCATACATGGAAATCGAATTTGCTGAATCTGGAAGGTCGAAATAATCCGCATTTGCTGTTATTCGAAAAAATAAAAAAATGCGGCAAGGCCTGAAAATATGTAAGCTATATGAAAAACTTTGTGAAAGTAAATCGGTTTTGCCAAAAGAAAAGCAAGAAGCATGGTCCATAGATCTGAGTCGGGATATATAATCGGTTTTATTTATATGAAAACGTGTTCTATTGCCTAAATGAATCGAGACTTTGGTCATTCCGAGTGAAATTTGCCTCAAGTGCTGTCCCTCACAAACTGTGTGCTGTATAAAGCCAAAAAAAGTGCCAAGTCCAGCATGTACTATTTGTAATACCCGTGTTGAAACTTTGATTCATTTATTTTACCTTTGGTATTATGTAGAGCAATTCTGGGAAATTGTAAAAGTCTGGTTTTATGTGGAAAATGGCCTCAATTTCAATCTTACTTGCAAAGAAGTATTGTTAGGTGTCCCACGAAATCAAAGTATTAATTGTGTGCTTTTATGTGCAAGATTTAACTTATATCATTGTAAATTACGACAAACAAAACCTCAATTCCCAGAAGTTTGTGCATATCGCAGAGCATAATGCACTGTGAAAAGCATATTGCAATCAAAAATCGAAAAAGTAAGAACACGCGAGATAAAGTGGAGAATTATTCACAACTCTATTGATCAGAAATATCAGGTGCAATATTTATCTGAGATGTTTTTAATGAAAAAAAAAATTACAAAAAATGTTACTAAATGTTAAAAATTATTTTATTGGCCCAATTTAATGACGTGATATACTTAAATATTTGATCTAAACTCAGATAACATGTCACAGTGATACATACGAACCTACGATACACACTTCAGTTGATGTGCAGAAAATACTGTTAGACAATTGTAAAGGCCGGATCTACAGTGCTGAAAACACGGAGTGTCCTTTTCAGGCTTAGAGTACACCGAAATAAGTTTTTTTTAATTTGTTTAAAAATGTTGTCGTCGCAACAATCATATGATTTTCACTGCATCATAATCGTCAATATTGAGTCATTATTCACCCTCATTTAGCATTTTGAACACTTCAATTTCCCTTTTTTTGTTGAGGTTACGTCTTGAATCGTGTGATCGGTATGATTGACCCAAAATTTTCTTCCAGCATGCAAAGCTTGTCACATCGTAGCAATGTTGCCTCACTTCGTTCATTTTTAGATATTATGATGGACTTGGTACAAGAGAGCTTTCTGCTCTCGTTCCTACGGCCGAAATATTCAACCGGTTCACTCGATTGGCTTTCAATCAATACCTATTCGCTGTGGAGATGACACAGTGTCACAAACAGTTTATGCAAAAAGCTTTTTCCCAAGAACCTCGAAACTTTTGAATTCTCCGCCTTCCCACTGCTTTCTTGGTCGTGTTGAGAATTCGCGTCAACAGACATTTGTCAGTGATGAGGAATCCTTAGTTCCCATTCCTTCATAAAACAGTCTAAATTATGAGTAAAAAGAGACATAAACGGCTAAAGATAAATGTCTAACCCAGTCTGCGCTGAAAGATAATCTGATAAGCTGCCGGAAACATGCAAGTCTTCTTATCATTCATTGTTTGTGATATGCTGTTGATGTGATATTATTCTAAAAATAGTCTTTTCTTGTAATGGTCTTCTCTCTCTAATATAGCAGCTTCTTTCCAATCTATTCCGGGGTCATTGCATTATGCATGCTTAGATAATGCAGACTTTTCACAATCACATTTTCCTACATCTCGCTGGTGTTCTTGGCATCTTGTGGCAAAACTTCTCCTTGTTTCTCCTATGTATACCTCTTTGCAGTATTCACATGGGATACAATAAACTACTCCCTTCCTTTTCTTTGGGTCAACTTTGTCCTTCACTTTAGATAGTGTATCTCCTAACTTATTAGTAGGCCTGTACGACACTCTGATGTCTGCTTCCTCAAGTATCCTTCTTACTTTTGGGTAGAAGCTACTATATTAGAGAGAGAAGATCATTACAAGAAAAGACTATTTTTAGAATCATATCACATCAACAGCATATCACAGACAATGATAAGAAGACTTGCATGTTTCCGGCATCTTATCAACGCAGATAGGGTTAGACATTTATCTTTAGCCTTTTATGTCTCTTTGTACTCAGAATGTGGAGTATTTTATCTTTTATTTATTTATTTACTAGCTTATTTTAGAACGCCCCCCTTTACAGTATACAGTATTGTCGATGACTTAACCATTCCATTGCCCTGATGAGGACGTCTTTATAGGCATTCGAACCCCTGACAAAATATAAAATATCGTTTGCATATCACCGGTTGAGCGATTAGATTCACTATGAATTTCCCTGGTGGCAATCACCCAATCATTGGATTTATGTGTTTTGAATCTATGGATTTAATGAGGAAGTAGGAGATAAAACTCACATGTGACGAGTTATGGCCAGCAGTAAAATTCATACTGTAGTATTAATCCGTTCAATGTGCCAAATTAAAAAAACATTGACATTAGGGATGCCAAAATAAATTTAGCTGAAATGGCACCGTTTTTGGAAATATGTAAATATTCACGATTAAACAAATGTGAAAGTTTTATCGTATTTGGCATGGGGTGTGAACTCAAAATACTCATACTTCATGATTCTTTATGTTAATAATAGTAATTCATACCTATACATTTGTGGAATTTATAATATAGACAATTTGTAATAGTAAAAATGATACGTATGTTATTTATATGGAAGAAGATTTGATTCGATTCGAAAAAAATATCAGAATTCTATTAGAATTCCATATGATTCAGTTTTGCCCAACATTAATCAAAAGTTAACAGACAAACCGAATAGAGATTTTTCTCCAAATATGCTTGAATCTTCCAGGAGTGTCTCGTTTTAATTTTTAACTTTGTGCTGCTTTTATCGTTTATCAGTGATTAATGTATTGTTATTTTCGGATCTAATGTGCACGAAACTAAATATCATATACTTGTTTTATAATATTAAATGCCAGGCCACAGCGACAATACAAAAAATGCCCTATTGGTCTTTGAAAAAATAAAATTTATCGAAAGATCCTGAAACTCCCAAAGTTCCCAAAAGTTACCATTGATTTCCGTTTTTTCGCTAAAATCACCAATGGTCAATTACCCCCCATGAAAATTCTCAGAATTTTGCAACTTGAATCACGTTTACGACCATTTCCGGAATTTTACTTTGCGCCACAGCAATGAATAGTATAAAATGATATCATTTAATACTCACTGGCCATAGATTACAAAAGTAGGTAAGTTTTTCGGGATTTCGCTGCTACTGAAATACTACGTCAGAAGTTGTGAGCATGCAAGTTTCCGCAAATTTTCGGCACGGGTACGGAATTGACCCTGTTTCTTCATGGATTGGTTTTGTTGTGTTTCAACGCATATAACCTGCTGCCTAATTCGATCTTCGCCACTACTACCATACCGGAAAATCCAATCGTATCAAACTTTGTACCGTACTATCGTTACCTGTTTTGACGTCGTACAGTGTAATCAATAAAGGCCACAATACACGTGAAGTTGTCTTACCGATGCGTTTCATTACGTTCCGTGTAATAAAATAAAAACGGCTATACACGCCTGCGTTGCTTTGCATTAATCGTGTTCACATGTGTACGAAGCACAAACGCGAAAAAACGAAATGAGCATTCTGCGTTAGCTTACATAGCAAACCGTTCTGTTTCATTAGGAAACGCAAGGAAATACATGCAGAGTATTGCGCTTGCGTAAAATGCAAGTGTAAAATAAGACAAACCTAGAAACAACGCAACCTTCCCAAAAGTTTAGTGCGACCCTAGATGTTTAGGCAAAAACTGTCACCCCCGACTTGGAACTGGTGTCTGCACTCACTGCATTTCAATATAACGAGTCAATTCTGTTTGAGTTTTATTTGAATGACCTGATCTCTTCCGGCCTTGCTCAAAGCGAATTTTCAATGATGAGGGCCATAGATGACTCTTGTTGCTCTTTGTGTGGGTCATCTCACATATATGTTTGCATGGCAGGCAGAAGTGGCATTTGAATGTCGATTATAATTAAATAGTCATATTTGATAAATTAGCATATTGGAGTTTGTGCAAATAATTAACAAATGTTCACCCGAAGATCCTGCGGAATCACAAACGTAAAGCATGTCAAATCCAAGTCAGAAATTTCATTTTGTCAAGCATAGATCACGTATGGATCGCGTCCTGCATACGCGATCCATCAGTGACCCATGCTTTTATAAAGCCTTCAAATAGTTTGAAGGTATTCGTGGTATGTCACGAAACTAATGGCATAGTTATTTAATAGCACATCATTCTTGGGTCTAGTTCGCCCATCTGTTGCTCAAAACAAGATATTTCGAGCTATTGCTCTACCAGAGTTGCATTGATAAATCATTTCTCCCTTCGAATGACTGGATTAATTTATACCCAAGTCTTTCCATAACATCTCCGCAAATTTCCTGAACACGGTGTATTATATCCATTGATAACGTTTTTCTCCATTTGTTGATAGTTTCTTCCGAATTCCGAACTGTCCCGTATGGATCTTTAACAGCAGATAACAATTTCGATAGTTCAAACTTTGCGAGAATTCGTTCCTTAAAAATGTTAAAAAAAATAATACGAATAAATTGAAGATTAGACACATTGTTTAATAATTTTTTTTTAGGTTTTTAGGATTATTTGGTATGACCTGTCCCTGAACCTACCGGGAGGCTTATACCCAACAACCGTTAGGCACGTACCTTTGTAGCGACTGCGTATATCTTTTCTACGTTTCAGCTACCCGCGAAGTGCCTTGCTGAAGCGCACGCTCGGTGGCGAAACGGTCGAGCATTGAACCTTCGGCCTTCTAGACAATACGATCGCGCCTAACCGACCGAGCCACCGAGTCGGGCACTTTGTTTATTATTTGGGTACTGACACATCATAGAAAAAGGCAACCGTGTGGATTGTTCTTTAACAAATGTTGAACACGTGATGCATAACATAGTAGTAATATTTATTTATCCAAAATAAAATAAATTGTAACAAAACACAGTAGGGAGGGGGTGAAATGTTCAATGGTCTCCGATCAGTTGTAAAAGATGGAAACTAAAATAGAGAATTTGCATAAAAGAGCATTTCGATTTTTGATTTATAAAACGCTCGAGAAACCTTTATGTTGAAAAAAATATATATATTTATATATATTTAAATGAATGAGAATAGTTTGGCAACGTAAAAAATGCTTTTTAAAAGAAGTACCATTGATGCTACCCAGACGAAAGTGAAATTATTGTAAAAAATCTATTGGAACTGGTTACTCGATTATTGTTTTGGTAAATTGGATCACCATGACCCCATACTTACTGAAACAAAATATTAAAAACGGACAACAACTATTTTAAGTACATGTATCGATTTGACACAAACTGCCGAATCGCATTCTGTGAAGAACCGGCCACTGAAGACTGACTATTTACTCTTATAAAGAAGCACGGTAATAGCATTTTTCAGCACAGTTTATTTTTATCTCGTCGATAGACATATCTAACTTGCAAGTTGTTAAAAAATATCACCTCTTCTTCCGTCGCTGGATTGTCTATTAATAATCTTAATCTATTTATCTTCAGCATTGGATCAATCGATGATTCTTCGATCCATTCTTTTACCTCTAAGGGTAGTTCAATTTCTAAGTGACTGTAAAAATTTATATTATTTATATCATTGAAATATATAGAAACATGCTGTTTTTTCATTGAAATTCACTCTGAGCAAGGCCAATAGCAGAGTCGAGAAGAAACCAAACACTGGCCACTCAATCGCAAAGAGCTACTAAAAGGTACAGTACAGGCAGCTGCACTCTAAACGGAAAACATCCCAAATGGTAGGGCTATTCGAAATCCCTATCCACATGACATGGTGTATCTTTGGACCATACATGGAAACAATTTGGCGCTTTTTGAGATTTGTTTTCAAAAGTTAGCCCACTATAGAAAATAGCCAAATTTACGAGGAAGATGTTTTTCTTTAAAAAATATTCAAAATGAACCAGTGATTTATATCCACATATCAGCAAGAGAATTCAGCTTAACAAGATTCTATGAGTTACTTGAAAAAATAAACGAATATCAGAGGTCTTGCAAAAATGTTCCATCTCAAAAGTATGGACATATATTAAAGAGTATACAAAATGAGATATCGACGAACCAATATTGCTTTTTTTTTATCCCCTCTCAACTATCTGTTGCTAATCCTCAAATACATTTTCGTTGTTATTCAACACGATTTCATTCATTTCCAAATAAATTAGGTACCAATCTAATTATAAAAACTAAAAAATGTAATTCAATCCCTTGAATAACTTACTTGTAAATTTTTTCGGCGCCTCTGATTGGGTTAGATGCTATGTCTTCATATCTCACACGCATGTAACTTGCACCTGGGAAATTAATTTAGATAAATTGCATGCACATACGACTCAACTACCAAAGCTTTCGCAGTAAATCCCTTATCGGTGGGGACGAGTTATTAAAACGATCGCATGCGAAGATGCTACGAATGATTTCAAACATGCGCAATACACACTTGTTTGCCGGTTTAATAACTTTGTAATGTTTTTGTTTTTGATACTTTCGTAAAAGGTTAATCACAGCAATTTTTATTAAAAGGTTTAAAGTTTTCTGTTCATTGGAATCGTCGCATTATAAGGTTTGCAGGCCAAAGCACTGGACTGAGTTCGACCAGTTAAACATCTCCATTACGACAATGTACGAAGGTCCAACGCTTGCTAGTTTGTCTAATAAGTGAACAAAAATTCAATACGATACATTTTATTATTGAAAAATGGTTGAAAATACAACATTTAGGGCATATAAAATATGAGGCATATAAGATTGAAACATTTGTTGTCTAGCCAAAATCATTTATCATGCTTTATTCATCCGTGAACAATGCTTATCAGAATTGTTTGTAAAATGGACAACTGAACTCGAATTTTAGTAATAATTAGTTAGTAATAGTTGGTGAATACCTGTAATATTCCCCACGGCGTAATTTAAATTTCTTCTCAAACGATCACAAAGTAACTCCACTCGTTTATCTAATTTCTTCGCCGGAAGATCCAACTTCAATGCTGAACTGATAATCGCCCTTGGATCCCTCACAAGGTCTATGACATGAACCTCGTTCCCACTTTTTGTGAGTTCTGTTATGACGTTTTCAAATGACGCCAATGAACAGACGCGAATTATTTTGAACGCCACAATATCCGCTGGTCTACATGTTTGGGACCACAAATTCGTATCCAATGGAAAGCCACACACAGGGGAAGTTGGCGAAAATCGATGTTTTTGAATATCGCCGGAATATTTTCCGAGCTGATCAGAAGATTTCGAATAGCATAACTCAGCGTACCTGTTTAACGCCGGTTCAATTTTGTCGGGGAAGCATACGCCTTGTCTGCCACAAAGACTTGCTGGTTTTGAAGTATAATTTTTACTTGTATAAGCGAAATCGTAGGCTTCTCTCGAGCTTTCAAAATTGCACTGAGAAATGTTCTTCAATAGCTGAAGCTGCTTGCTTTCGGAGCCTCCACAAGTTGGTACAAATGGTAGAAGAGGTTCAAAAAGATAAAACGCTTTCTTGTTGCGGTTGAAAAATTCGCCGAAAAACGTCGATCCTGACCTTTGATTTGTTAGAATAAAAATTATTTTCCCCTTCCTTGGATTAAACTGTTCAATGTGCGACGATGTGTCTAACCCGTGTGGCCGTCGTTGTAAACATAACGGATAAAGTATGAGTAAAAAGGAAAAAGATATCGCGATAACTGATTTTCTCCTAATGCAGTTTTTCCAACTACCGTTCTTCATGTGCTATGTCAACCTCAGCTCATTGCCTCTTTTCTATAAATGTTAACTAACAGCTTTATTCAAAAGTTCAATATATTCTGCACCGACCGTCAGTTTATTTTCCCTTGATAGCCTCGGGCAAAATGGAAGATATTTCAACAAATAGCGGCGCCATGTTTCAATGCAAGTCGTTAACTTGTCTGCAATCACGTGATGAGAACCCGCTTCTGTAAATATGCTCGTAAATTTTGATGGCGTCATTTTCGCGTTTTACTACCGCGTTATATTTCCTCTTGGAACTATCGTCATTCAACAACCCCAGCCCAAAAACAAAATTTTGTCAAAACCTATTTAGCAAGCAGGACAACTGGTTGATCGCGTCTGTAAAGCCCGGTCTATCTGTGGCTCGTGTTTGGCAAATCAAATTTCTGATTGTAATGGTGGGTTTCAGGATAGCGCTACCTATCTGTGTGGTGCTTGCCAACAGAAAATTTGATTCAATATGTATACTTACATTCCGAAATAACAACTTTAACAGAGGAAAGCAATTGCTTGGTGCAATTTCGAAGTCTTTGATTATTAAGGTGTGACGTCATATGAAGGGCCGTAGCTTTTTATTTTTTTATCATTGATCAAGATAAGAACTAAGACAGCCCAAAAAACAGAAACATGTTTTTACCAAAATGATATTTACCACCTAAAATTACCACCTGTGAAATACGGAAGATTACAGTAATGTGTGTAGAGGCAGTAAAATTGGCGTTTTTACGTGATTGTACCTCGGTGATACTGAAATAAGACTATAAAGAAAAAATTTTGGCCATTGAAGGAACGCACCGGCTAGGTGTCCATCAACAGCCCATACGTGGCATGAATATCAAACGCATAGCGGTTTCGAATATTCAAAATATACAATTACATCATATTAATGGTCAATTTACTGTATTTTTATTACAGTGTGGATAACATCTAAAAACATCATTATTAGCCGAAAATATTTAAAACAAAACCCAAATTGAACAGAAAAAACCTTCTTTCCCCTTTTTGACATATTGGCGATACTCTCTCCAAGTCCTGAGTTTTACGCTGCTTTGAGTATATATAACTTAAGTAATATGTCAGACAAATCGTGGTATTCAATACTAAGATTTTCTCTTCCATATGATATGTCCAAGTTTTGTACAGGGTATTACAAGTCCAATTAATCGAACCCAGCTCATGATTATTGGAGTTCCTAAATCAGCACAAGTCTTCCGCATCAGAGTTTGTATCAATCGTTGGAGATGAATTTATACCGAAGTAAACGGCTGCTGTGATGATATGAAAAAGCACTGAAAAACAATCAATCAATCCATCAATTTATGACAAGGGTCGGCAAAATCGAATCATTTGGAATTTGAATATGATGACGACGCAATTTTTTTTTTCGAATTGGATCAAACGCAAATTAGGTGTAAATAGCAAGTTTTCTGTTTATTTTCTTTCCATGTCGAAAATGAAATTTGGAAGTTTCAGATCATTTGGTCCTTATCGCAATCAGAAAATTTGATAAAAATAAATCCTTTGTTAAGCATGGGACACTGATGGATCGCACCGTGAGGGCGCGGGCAATCTGTTACCTGGGCTTAAGAAAATATATTTCTGATTGACTCACGACTGATGCCTCAAATCGATTCGAATCATCGATTTAAATTATACAGCCCTATTTATTACTGAGAAAAACCGAACCATTTGGAATTCGAATTTGATCCGAATAATTTTTTTTGTTTCGAATCAAACATTATCACAATATCACCGGCATGTTTTTTCAATTTTTAACAATGTCTGCAATATTGAAACAAGGCAATTTATCACAACAACGCACAAACAAGTGTAAAAAGAAACCCTAAAGAAAATGCATTTTTAATTCTCACTTCATCCCTGAGGGTACAAACCAGTTCATCTAGAATGAAAATTATTTTTTGTTTTCTGTCATTAAAATGTGATAATTCAGCAGAATTGCCCCGATCCTACTCACCATATAGAGTAGATAAACGGTCATCGGTTATATCAGTCATTAGAATATTAATTTAGACTTTTAACAACAGTTTTGTAAAGTGTAAGAGATGCAAACATGCATAGTTTTCATTTAAAACTAGATTTACATCTCGAATTTTAGAAACGATTTGTGTCAAGATTATGGCTGGGCAACACCGAATCATTTGAAATTCGAATGTCATTCGAATAATTTCGAAACGAATCAGATCGAATCGCTGATTCTATGTAAATACCCAATATCCCATTTTTACTATTAGAGCTCATTTACATTGTGAAAATCGAGATATTCATAGTTCACTCTGTTATTCCAATTCACACATAGAATATAACCGAAGAAGGGGAGACTCGATTATACTGCAAACATTTATCAAACGAAGACCTCTTGCACAGTGGCCACCCGATCGGAATGATATTGTTAAAATATTTTTTGTTAAGTATGTGTCATTAGATTAGACGCGGTCCATCTGTGGCGCATGCTTGACAAAATAAAATTTCTGATAGGGAAATTCAAAGACGGGATCGGAGACTTCAACTAACGGTATGCTTTATATTTCCTGGGCATGGTTGGTGAAAGAATGATATATCTGTAGATTGGAAATGGAAATTTTGCATAAATTCGCGTATTTAAACGCTATCGAATTATCAAATCCATTCTTTTTGACCAAGTCCAAGAAAATTTAGGACTGAAAAACACGGAGATCAACTTCACAAAGATGTTTAACTTGTTCTCGTATGAATTTAGCAATGCGCTTGAGATCTAAAAAGGAAATTATTTGAGAATACGCCCATGTCTAATATTTTACAGAGCTTCAGAATAACCATATATGGTGGTCCATCTGCGGTGCATGCTTGAGAAACTACAATCTCTAAACCACCAGTCAAAAATTCATACGTACTCATACTTGACATAAATGTTCTGACTATTTTTTATTGATTGAGATTGCCGTTGAGAGAGAACTAATGCCTTTCAACATGCTATTTTGCTAACTGCAAAATCCTGGTAAAATTTACTTAATTTACACTTGAGTCTAGCATATATTAATTGCTGACGATGTATTTGTGTAATCAAGCATATTATTTGCGTTTGAATTTCTACAGATTCATCACTTTCGTTAAACCAAAATGGTGGGAAACATTATCTGAAATATATTTCACCTTTTATGTGAAATATATTTTGTTTTGCCAGTCTGAGCAGACCAAAGAAACTTATGGACCAGGGTAATATTTAAATGAATTGAGATCATTATTTTTTATAGAATTTTAAATCCAAATAACATAGAAAGGTATATAATTTACTCTTAATGCTATATAGCATAAATTGAATAAACTGTACACCATCACTAACACAATAGACAGGTGTGAGCTGAGACGATACTTGAAATTATTTACTTTGAATTTGCTTCGTGATTCATTTTGGTTGCGTATTTGCTCTATGATTTAATTAAGGCTACAACTGCTGTTGAGGTAGGATTGCCCAGTCAGAAAATATTCATACAAATTTATTTAGTCAGTTTTGTCATTCTGCCTTTTTTATCTGTAATGAACAAAAATAAGGGGATAGTGCATGTAACTGTAACAAAAGTACAGTAAATTTACTAGTTACTTGCAGTAATTTCACATTTCCATGTTGATGAGATTTATGCTCATTATGGGCTGTTGATGGAACGCACCTTCGCAGTGCGTTCCAGCAACACCTCATATTGGGCCAAAAGAGTCAATTTTGAATTTTTTTTTAATATCGCCAAGGAAAATTTTTGTTCTTTAATATCGCCATGCCTTATGCACTATACATAAACGAGATAGTTTAGCTTTGCACTGAATATGTAGCTCTTGACTTTTCTACAACTACAATGTTAGCTGGGACAGGTTCTTAAAAAGAATTGTTAATCTTGTTCAATTGGAAAGAAGTCAACATGGAATTATAATCATATTTTTCGTTGCATGTTTTACAAAGCAATGCGTTTTGTATTTCCGGAATAATTTAAATGAAACACTCACACTTCAAGTTACTCGTCTGAGTAAGCCTTTTTCTTCAAGGTCAAATACGAAAATTCCTTGAAATTGTCAGAGTTTTAGAAAAGAACTTGAGCTTTGTGCGGGGATTTTTTTATAGCCACTTCTTGGAGTGGATGTTTACCCATCATGATCGAGCAGGAGACATCAGCTGCGACGGAAATACGATAAACGTTGGGATCTGTATAATCATTGGTATCCATGGACTCGAATATATTACAGTTTTGTTGCCTTTTGTTGACTCCTGCATAAGTTATATACAATAACATAAAATGAATCAATTTCTATCAGAATAGATAACTAATAATGCTTTTATGATTTCGGTCTTTTTCAAAAAGTAAGTTTTTTTTGTACTCCTCAGACCACTCGAATAATACAACTTAGTAAATCCACCATCCTTGGATTGACACATACTCAAAAAAATCATCCTGGGACGAGAAGAAAATAAAATATTGAATCTTATCTGCGTTTTTGTGTCCTACTGAGAAGCTATGCAACTCAACTACTGAGGTGAATTTAAACACTGTTTAGTTTTGTAAAAACGGTATTTATATTTATACGTTGAATTGATGCTACACTTTTTCTTTTTTAATACCCCACACTGTAACAAAAATGCAACAAAATCACTGATCTTTTACAGTAGTGTTACTATAAAATTGACTTATTGGCTAAAAATGGGGTGTTGACGGGACTCACCGCCAATGTGCGGTCCGTCAACAGCCCATACTTGTCATGAATCTCTTTAACATTGCGTTTTTTACTAACTTTGGAAATAAGCAATTACTGCAAATGACCAGTAAGTTTATATTTACATTTATATATTTTCAAAACTCATACCCAGCTTGAGACACAACTGGACCGCACCTCAACATGACGTATTCGGTCAAAAATTTCTGATTGAATACGCCGAATTATGACAAGAAATGCTTCGTCGTTTGTTATTTTTACATAACCTGTCATGTGAGAGGGGTAAATATTTGATTCTATTTGATATCATGCCCTTTGGTTAGCCTACACCACTAATTCCATTAATAGATAATTAGTCCAAAGCGTGGCTATGGGTCAGCCTGAGTAGAATGACCCTGGAAATGTTAAAATATTATCTACAAATGTCATTTTGTAAACCTCCTCATACCAGGGCGTGCCAAGATACTATTTACACATTTTAAAATGTTCGACATTCTTGTTTATAGTTGAGTATTTCAAGTGATTCACTCAATATGACATTCAAGTGATATCTTATGTCACGCGAGATTTTGTGTTGCCAGAAGGTGGCTGTAGGGATATATACAGGAGCTTAGTTTTCATCCTGGCCAAGCAGGCCTCCGACCAAACTAATCAGAAAAGAATAGCTATGCGCTTGGTTGCGTGACAAATGAGTAGATTATAAGGAAATTATTTTAGACGTAATACCTAAAATACATATATTACACAAAATCATAATAAACGCTACTTTGCCTCTATCAAAAATTATATATTATATATTGGGCATGAGGCACTGATGTATAGCGCAGCCTCACATATAGCTAAATATGAGTGATTTAAATATTTCTGACAAGGAAGTTATTGGAGTATTGTAGTTACTCTGTTTCACAAATACCATTTTTTGTGAATTCCAGAATATGAAAGTGACTCATCGATTTTTCTTATTTTTCTGGATAAATTCGATCTCACAAGCGCAAGCTGATTCATCCTGTTCCTTTATTTTGTTTTGCATTTCTTACTGGTGAACTGGGACTTGGTAAAACAGAATCTGATTGGATCAAATCATTAATTCTACATAGACAGCAAATGCTCCGTTTTTCAATGCATCTTATCCCCATTAACAAAATTCAGAAATCTGCAAAAACGAATTTGTTAATATTTGAATAAACATCGAACTAGAGAAAAATTATTATTATTTCACAAATATTATTCAGGATTAAAATTTCCCAAAACTTTGTCGTAGAAATATGGTAATTCCACCTTATTTCAAGAGTTTTTTATTCCTATGGCTTATTCACGACGGATTCGAATCACCAGATCAAATTTTCCAGTGCTATTGGGTACACAAAAGCTATACAGTCAACGATGCAAGGGGGCTGGAAATAGATAAAATTGTCTCTGTAGACGTTAGTAAAAAAAGTTAAAATTCGACCGGTAAGTCTTTCAGTGAGTACAGTGGTTGGATTCATCAGCACACTGTAGCAAAAGTACGGTAAAATCACTGGTTATTTACAGTAATTTCATATTTCCAAAGTCAAAAAACGCCATGTTGCTGAGATTTATACCAATTATGGGCTATTGATGGAACGCACCTTTTTTGTTACAGTGCACCTAAAAGCGTAATCTTCAGCAATGTACTACATACAAAACGACATATGTACCTACAAAGGGCCCATGTCTATCTACTTTTGCTGTGAAGAAATTTCAATTGAAACAAACATGTTATTTTATGCAAATCTAAAAATATTCTAACGTAGTGCAAATCTGTTAGACGCTCTTGTATTGAAATAATTACCATTCATCTTTCTTTAACAAGGATTATATAATATATTGGCTAGTTTATACACAGATTTTCCCGTAATCCATTATAAAATAATTTATTTATCCCATATTGCGGTCAAAAACTACATGAAGTAGAGAAAGATTTTGTCCCTGTGTCGCATTTTCTAACTTCACTCACCGTATGTTTCGTGGCAACTAAAATTAAAGCTGTGTACAACATCGTATTTAGTGAGTGTGGCGATCAAAAAACGTAGAATGGCCTTTAAGCGACTCTTTAAACGACAGAAATCTCCATATTTCGTAGGGTCCTGGGCGCAATCTCTCATATTTAGCCTATTTTAGGTCTTGAAATCCCAATTATTCAAAATTTCCTCGCGACTCCCGCGTGATTTCTGGGCTGTTTTGTGATGATATACAATAACAACAAAATATTTTTTAAGAAATTTTCCCCGCGGCGCCGACTATAACGTCTAGATCACACTTTAAAATATTCACAAAATTTAACACTCCCCTTTTTTCTAGGTTCTAACTACGCCCTGACAGTGTCAACAAACCCCTTTTGACGAAGAAGAATGTCACAAGTATTATTTTGAATTGCGTTAAAGACTACTAATCACTATAATCATAATGCCTGATGAAGATATGAATTATATTGTGAAAATAAAATTATGAAAGAGATATGCGAAACATAACGTTATGAGTATTATGAAAAATGAAAAACAAAAGGTTTGAATTATAACCGATACGGTTGAATGAGAAACTGTATGACATATGTAATGTTGCATATAGTGGGCTGAAACTTTCGAGCATATAAATAATGATATTTCATATCGTTTTATCAATATTATTTTGTAGCCGTGGCACAATAACATAGTGGTAACGTTATATTAGAAATTTTATTTTGAGCATGAGCCACTGATGGACAGCGTTTTGTCGACGCGATCCATCAATGACACATACTCAACAAAAGATATTTTGACAAAATCTTTCCGACGAGTCAAGGAATGATAGATGGTTTTACCTACGCCCAAGTAGAAAAACTCTCACTGCATTTTGTTATAGTTGTCTTGTACACTTTCCGATGTTTTCCCCTTGAAGTGCAGTGACTGGTACTGCATTTTGGAGTAGGTTTTGCAATATACGTAGCTAATAGTTTATTCCTCGTGGATCCTGCACAAGGCGTTGCTTAGAGAGACTTTTAATAAAAAGGGGAATTCAATGATTCACTATATTTTCGTTATAGGGAAATGGCGTAGCATAATTACGAGTGTAAACGGCGTGTGTGTGTGAAAAGTCTTGTACGAAATAATAATAATCTTGTACGAAACAGTTTAAACGGCATCCGGATTTAAAGTTGTGGTACATCGGGCTCTAATATAGAGCAATGCATGCAATCTACTAAATACTCAGATTGATAAGTTTCTAATGCCACAGTTATACAATAGATTAGTATGCAACACAAAAGGTATGCTTTTGCGATGAAAGAAAATCGAGTTTTTCTTTACTCTTGAACAGTTGGTTTGATTCAATATGATTCGATATGTGCAACGGCGGACCATTCCATCATAGTAAAAAACTTCGTATTCAGACAAGGAATTCTATTTTGTCAAACAAAAGCAACGGATAGACCGCTCCTAGACGGCACGTTCCATCAGTCGCCTATGCTTGAAAACGGACATTTTGTTGAGAAAATTCAACCTTGGATATTGTGGATTTTCAACGGTGAAATAAATGTGAGTGTATAGCCAAGCATATATACATTACTTGAAGATGATATTTATGGAACGAATTGAGAGAAGCCAACTGATGAAAATTTAATATTTCTTATTGATGTCTGCAGGCAAAATAAATCGCTTCTTTGGCATTGAATGACTGATAGAAATTTGTCTTAATAATAAATAATAAAAAATTCTTCGATTATTGAGATTGTACATACTTTCATACGTTAGGTATATATATATATATATATATACAAATTGAGGGTGGCACTTAGTTTTAATTTGTAAATGTGAGACAAATTGAAGTTAGATATAGTATGGAAAGTATAAAAGTAGAAGTAGCATGAAAATAACATGAAATGCGACAGATGCCACAAAAATGACAATACATTGGCGATTGGCTCGATTTATATATGTTTTATCTCAATAATTTAAAGATTATATAGTGTTCTATGAGAACAAAAAATATAATAAACTCTGGCATTAGCTCCGTTTGACACCGGTATTTCTGGAACCTGCTGTTCATCTTGTGATCATGCGGCATCCACAAATTTGATTCCTGGACGTTAGTCCCACCGACTTTGCCGCTCGTGTACTACTCATGGAGCATGGCTACCTATTTTTCTGTTGTCAACCGAACGTATGATCTAATCCAAAGATTTTTAACCAGATCTGTTTTGTCAAGTATGAGTCATTGATATCTGCGGCTCTTGCTTAACAATACAAAATTGTTTTTAGGATCACTCCCAAAGCTGTTTAGTCAAATCGTTTCGTTCCTCTATGCTGTTTATCAATTTGTAGCCCAATTTTGTCATTATATTCCCACACTTCTTTTGAATATAGTCAATTATCTCCATTTTGAGAGTTTTTCTCCATTTTACAACAACCTCGCTCGAATCTCTGACAGTACCGTATGGATGTCTATTTTCCTTGTATAACCGCGACATCTTTTTCTTTACTTTTAAAATTTCCTGTTAAAATTAGGGATAGATATTTAAAAAAAAAATAGTTTAGAGCGGTGATCGGAAAATATACTGATGCGTTTTGATCCAGAAGTTCATAACCTAGTGGAACTCCCAATAATTAAAAAGAAATCTGCTTCAAAACCTTTCAGTTTATACCTCGTGACATAACTATATACGTTTCCTTGTGTAACGGCGGAATGTACCAACGGCAATATTATCCTGTACTGTACTTAATCATTTTTTTTTAATGAATTCAATTTGCCACTTTTTCATGTTTTAAATTTGATGTCCATTTCAACCATTTACTTCCAAAGATTGTTTTAGTCACAGAAGTGACAAAATATATAAGAATGAAAATTTCTTTGTGTGGTATCTTTGTCTCTTCAAGTTAATTTCAACGCCATAGAAAAAATACTGGTATTATCCAACGACAAATAACTTTTTTAATTATCGCCATTGTATCTCAGTCAGACATGAGACTATTCGTTAAATTTATGTAGTAAAACTCGAGTCATTGATCCCATAATCTGAAAAATTTTGTCGACAAATTTTGCCGGCAAATTTTGCCGAACATGGGTCGCCGTATAGATGTGCATCTGTGGCACATGTTCGACATAATATATTTTCTTTTTGGCAATAAATCGCACATGGGCTATTCAATAATCAACAATTAGTTTTTGCTTGGAATAAATATTTTTATAAAACAAAGTCAGGACTACTCACATATAACGCAATATTGCGTCCACAGCTTGGAAGTATATTTTTATTAAAGCCAATACTAATGAAATATATGGTGGTTCGGACACTTTGCATATATCTAATAGGAATCAAGATGAAACTACTCTGTAGAATATAAGAACACTAACCTCCGGGGTTAAGGATTCTTTATCTAGTGATGCTCGCAATTCGTCGATCTTTTCACTTGGCTTCGATGTTGATAATTCAATCCATTCGCGAACTTCAGGAGGCAAATTTATATTCATGAAGCTAAGAATAATATGAATGAGTTAATTTATGAGAGGCATCTTTTCGTAAATATATCACATATGAGAACGTGGGCTTGTTTAATAACTGAGTTAAAATATACACTCTAGCTAGAGGCTATGAATGGTATCACAAAATTTCCGCTTTGAGAAACGATTGTCCCCTGTACCCAACTCAGCTATTTTGTTATCATTGACTCGTCCATAACATAATATGTACAGGTATAAATGAATGCTGTGACGAAGACAATCAATGTTCATTTGGCCACGCAAGTAACATTTTACGAGTTTGATGCTCGTAATGCGGCCTTGTTCCTTATCATTTATAGATTTTTATGTTATTTAAAGATCGGCTCGCTAAGGCCAAATCGACAAACAATCGGCAAGATCAAAAATGGGTTAGAAGACGCTGATCTCGAGTCTATGAGATGTACAAACAAGAGACAAGCGAGACTAATGTGCTGAATGGTATTGTTTACCAAGTTTTTTTTGCGTGTTTCACCTTAAGGTCCAACGTATTTCTATACAGTATATCTATCATCAACACTCTAACGTTAGCTATTCACAGCCAGTGCATATATTTGAGATTAAATATAAATATGATATATATATATATATAATATTAACATTAAACCTGAAATACTCACTCGTATATTTTCTCAGCCATTTCCACAGGCTGTGTTGCAATATCTTCATAACGGACTCGTAAATATTTTCCATCTGTTATAACACTTTTTGATGTTATATCTGAAATGCCATTTAGATATACATATTTAAAATTGCGCTCATCAAAACTAATTACTGGATTGATAAATCAAAATGAATACCAAGTAGACATTCGTTGTTTTAGGAACTGTTTCAAAACTTGCAAAGAGCAAATTTGAATATTTAAATAAAAAACGTTTCCGCTGTACTTGCAAAGCCAATGTTGCAGTCGCAAGATTCACACCTCCTGCTCATAGAATGTTTTTTTGTGTGTGAAAACTGTGAAACTGATAAATTATTCAGAAATTGATTTCTGAAAAGCGTGGCGACTGCTGAAACTCGATAAGACGAGAAATTTCGTACTACATCAGTCAAGAGACGGACGTCAATAAAATATGAAACCCTAGTGTGAGTGAAAAAGGCACACAGTAAAATAACATTTACCTGTATTATGCTTATCAATATAATCCATACTATTTTGATAGTTTCCACAAACCCTGTCGAGTCGTGGACCTATCACATTACTCCTCAACTCAAGATGGAGTGCCGAGTTTATGATCCCTCTTGGATCTCTCACGAGATCAATAATATAGACATCGTTTCCGAGCCTGGTGAGTTCCGCAACCGTCTTTTCCAAATACTCCATAGAGCATACTCTGAGCAATTTAAAAGCTACAAGTTTAGACGAGTGGCATAATGACGACCAAATTGTCAAATTAAGCGGTAATCCACAATTTCGATTCTCAACATCTTGATACATCGAAAATGATTCACAAAGAGCATGATACCGCTGAATAATTGTTTTATGTCTAGCGGGTGAGCATACATGCGCCGATAAACATTCACGATGGGATTTTACATTACCGGTGCTGTAAGCAAAACTATAGCTTGATTTCAATGTATTGAAATCACATTGGGAAATATGTTTGAGAAATTGCATTCTTTCATTCTCTAATTGATCGCACGATGTCCCGTACGGCAACAATGGTTCATATAAATAAAATCCACGACTGAATTGGGCAAAAAATTCACCCAGGAAACTCGAGCCTGATCTCTGACTACTGAGCAAAAGCAGAACTTTTCCTTTACGAATAAACATTTTTTCGTTTTCGTGAATGATTGAGTTTGCTTTGATGTTCCTCGACGTTGATAGATTGTATATTCCACCATACAATATCATTAGAAATGCAAAGCAGGAAATTGCTTTCAATTGCACAGACTTAGGTATTGCAAACATATTTTGACTAAAAATGGAAGAGACAAATATGAACAATCAATTTGAACTATGAATCCTGCCTTGTAAGGTTTTTTACGCAACAGATGCCACTTTTGTAGCACGTCTAGCCGTCTTTCCACTTCTATCTATACACCCGAACCTAATTCGAGATCAGGACTAGTGATGGCAACCTAGTTATTTCTTAAACTAGGTAAAGTAAAACGAAACTATTACAAATTAGGTAAAGTATTATTAGGTTGCCCAATTTTAATTTCAAGACTAGTTAGTACCTAGATCAAAAAAACTAGAAAAACTAGGTAAACTGAGTACTTTCATCTACAATTGTCAACACTAATTAGGAAAATGTCATTCAATAAGTTTTCTGTTAAGTTTACCCATGTTCTGTTCCTAGTCCAAATTTTTGAATCCCGTTTTACTCCACTTTGTCCCCTTTAACTCTGTATACATATTTGATATACAGCACCCGTTCTTGGTAATTCAGTTAATTCTTTCTACAATCGCTAGCGAATTTAGAAGGTGGAATTATTCAGTCTCTGTCGCGAATTTTGTGCTAAATCATGGTGATATATAATAGAAGGGCTGGTGTTTTTTTAATAGTCATTTCAATTTATTAAAAATTCTTTGCTAGCACGCAAATGCTGAGGTCATAATTTGATTGCCAACCCTCCGCCCCACTCCCTCATAAATACGCCACTGTTTAAAGCAAAAAATGTGACTGTGGTTGAATACTTCGAACACAGAATTAGGACGTTCTAAAAAAAATTTTGAGACACCATAAAATCACCTTTAGCCGCTAAAATCAGAATTGTTAAACTCTTAACAACAACAAAAGAATGAACTCATGAAACTTGGTAGTGCTCTGACTATTCTGACGAATATTGTCAATCGAACGAGCAGGGAAAAACCCAAGCTATTTTATTACTCTGTTATCACGGCGTTATTACACACCAAACTCGTGGAATCCATCAGTGACTCATACAATAACAGAGCACATTACTCACAAGAATTTCACTTTCTGGAATTAATCAGCGAAGCAGAGAAAAAACTAATATCTTTGCTCCGTGGTTACGTTTTGACATAATCCATCATAGGCGCATGCAAAACTAAAACGTAACGCTCCCGAAAATATCCATTATCTATTTCAAATGCTATTGACGAAACCATCTTTTATCTACTGCGCCTGAACTAAAAACACTTATGTTATATTTATTCGTATGACCACATGCTCTTCCTTGCATGCCTCAAAAATGATCGGGACTATTTCTGATAAATGAATGAGCGTGCGCCTGAGGCATAATTTGAGAAAATATCAGAGAATGCTCGAAATTCTCGTGATGGCCTGAAGGCAATTGTTCTACAAGAATATAATTATATTATTTGATTTATCGTATCTTTATTACGTAATAACTACGCCATATTGTATTTGAACTATTTTGAAAATGTAAAGAGATATCGCTTTCGTTCTTTACCTACCCGTTAATTTCGCAAGTTTCAATTGCTGAGACTCCCCACCCCATATGTGATTCATGTTTGATGAGTCGAAATTATAATAAAATTCCACCATTTGCAATCGGATTAGTTTGGATATGCCTAAATTGAATATTTTATTATATTTTGCAATTCCTTCCAACGGAAACAGCACCTAAGGGCAACTAACTCACGTTTATTTAGAAGTCAGAGAACTACTTTGAAATGTTGTTACTGCACTTTAAGCCACTGAGTGAGTCTAAGGGGAAAACCTTCTAAATATGACCAAATTGATCTAATAATGTGTGATAACTGGTATCTGCCCTGAACGGTGATAAAACATCTACTACTTTCTTGATTGCAGATACCTTAGGGTGATTGTAAAACCCGCCCAACAGAAATCAAACATATTTGATAAAGCTAAAAATGGATGATTTTTCGCGCCTCGTATTTTCTTATAAGTTAATATCAATAAATAAATTCGTATTGTCGCGAGGTAAAAGCTTCTTATTTGACGTGACTTCTTCAGAAGTGACTGTCCGAGATATTACAACTCATTTCAACCTTATCCTAAATTTTGGATTTTTCTAGCTTAGGCTACTAACGAACCGAGAATATGCAAACTGATTGGCGGTCTAATCGAGATCATAATAATCAGATAGAAGATGGCGGCATCAGTCTAAAATACGAAATCAAAAGTACCTGGGATTTAACCAAATCACAAATGAAATGTTATTTTGAAAAGCAGTTGCTTTAAATTAACAAATTATTTTGACAAGCTTCCTGTGAGTTTTTTTATCGAATTTCGCTATAAGCAAAGCTTGAGGTTGGTCTAAACGAAACAGAATATAGATACTGGCTAATTGATTATATGGCTAAAGCTACCGCTAAATGAGTTACCAATTTAAATACAATTCGCTATTGGAATTTATTTTGCAACGTAAAAACTTCCTACCTTCATTAATGAATAATTCATAATTACCGTTTTCTATTCTCTTCTATTCTGCTACAACCAGAAATATTATTTTGTCAAGCATTCCAAATTTGATAAAATCTGTTTCGACAAAGCTTTACTTAATGGAAACTGTTGCGTGTCTACCAGCATAGCTTGTCAACGCGTATTGGTACTTATCTTTGGCGTAGCTGAATATATTTCACTATCTTCACTTACTATTATCTGTGATCTGTATCCATCACGCAGACGAAGTATGCCCTTTACTTCTATACAATTCGGCTGACAACTAGCAGTCGTCACTCATGGCCGTGTTTTAGCGGAATCTGTTTAAAAGAAGGAGTACTTGGATATCGCTACAACTGGTGGCAAGATCGCTATATCAACTACTTATGGTTTCAACCGAAATTAAAGGAGTAATCCACTCTACGTGGAATTGTATTTCAAAATAGCAAACAGATTTTATTTTAATTAGTTAGTTTAATATTTTAATATATTTTGACGCAAGAGGCTCTTGCTACGTAGGTCGGAACCATTTGCGGGTGCTTTGAGTTATGGTTTATTAAGCTACAACCTCACATTCAACATTCCGAGTTTAATCAGCAATAAGTTCGGATGGTAAATCCACTCGGATTCGGTTTTACCCAACGCAGCAACAGCCCTATCTGACTGCGGCTGGACTAGACTTTTTTAAATGCTGTAACCGTATAAAGTATTTTTGGCGTTTAGTTTTTTACCTTTTTTTTTGTCTTGAACGCTCAAGATTGATCTAATTTCTGTATGACTTTTTTCTTCCATGTTGAAAACTTTGAATAAATTCCGAGAAAGCGATATTATCAATTATATTTATAGCATCGACTTTCAGTGCTATACTTTGATTCAAATCTAAACCAATCAACGGAAAACTAATTTTTTTAAATAAAGAATTTTCCGATAACAGCCGTTTTATTCAATAAAATTATTTTACTGTCTTTCGCAATTAAAATGAAATATTTTGACAATTCCCGATTCAAAGTATTTTATTTATTCCACGGTTGACAAATCAGATCAATTTCTAACGAGAAAAATGTCCTTTTTAATCTGGCAGAGCAGTTTGTATCTGATACCACAGCCACTCTTGTTTACTTGAATAAAGACTTCCCGAATCCCCGATAAGCATTAAATTGATAATAAAATGAAAGATAAAAGTTTTGCTGTTTTCGAATAAAACATATAAGCACCATATGACAAAAGCGTATAGCATTTCTATATTTAAAAACCATATGTACTATAGAAATCATTATTTTTGCCATATTTTATGAGTCAAATAAATGCATTCTCTTTGATTTGTAATACTGTGCTCGAATTGAGATACTATTAAAAATATGGCATTTTTTTTTGCTAGGATTAAAAAATATGTGTGCTAAATTATTTTAGGAATATTTTACATGTCAGAAAAGAGTCAGTCACTCGCTCACCTCTCCGAATAGATCAATCAACGCAATAATAAACCATTACTGGTCACATAAGTATACCTATTATAATACATAAACTCTTGCTTGAGAATCACGAAAAAAATCAACAAACACACAGCTACTTGCCAGATAAACCCAATTAATATTAATCTTCAATAGTAAAAACACGAAACCTACACTGTAAATAAGAACCACAAAAAATTGTTCATCTTACATCTCTCTTTTTCTCTCTTCTATCCATTCATGACGATATTTTCGTTCATTTTGGGAAATTTCCTGGTGCTTAAGGAGAGTGCGACTAAGTATTGCTCCAGTATTGGTAGTTACTGAAAGACTCCTTTCTATATAGATAATTTTGGTTTAAAGAATGTTACGACAAACTGCGTTGGCGCGTTTCTCCATTTTTTGCTGGTGTGGCATTACTGTGCACAAGGACGCTTTGTCAAAACATTTACCTTCTATCTACACCCGCAGAAATAGGAACGGTTCAAAAGAAACCTGGCGCCATAAAAGACATAACAGACCAAAGGGCCTATTTTCATGGCGCCCTTCATTCCTTTATACTCTAGTATCTACAACATAGCAATATTTTCCTCCTTCCGCTGTTTCAAAATTTTTCAACTTTTTAATATTAAAACAAAAATATGAAAAATTATTGCTTTACTTCAAACACTGTGCAAAATTACGAAAATATTCAAAGATTATTTTGAAAAATTTAAGAAAAACTCATCCGTATTATTACATGAAACATTGGAAATGAAAAACCTCGCGCCAGAGAGAACGTTATCAAAGTCGATCAAACGACGCTTTTGATGTAAAGTAAATTAAATAACAAAATTCGGCCATTATTTATTCATCATATTGTTTCAATGCACAATCGGAAATTTTACTTTGTCAACTATAAGCCACAAATGAACCGCATCTCATCGACGCGATCCATCAATGGCATATACTTGACAAGGGTTAAACAAAAAATTCTGATTGTGATAGATATATACAATGCCAATTTAGGTTTGTTCTATTCAATTCAGTCATAGGAACATAAATATGTTAGAAAAGAAGAGAAATTTAAGGACAGAATGTAGCTACAATATTATATAAATTTTGCACAATTTTATTTCTGTTTTTGGAGAAAAAGTGCGAATTTAAAATTAATTCATAGTCTGTGACATTATTAATGAATTCTCAGCTATTGATTTATTGATTTCAATTTTACGAGCGATTTTGATAAAATCAAACTTTTTTATGGATTCGTCTGGTAAAATTTTCTGAATCAGATTCAAATTTTGAATGATTTAGCACGACTAAAAACAAATACTCGGACCACAGATAACTCATATGTGGTAAGCATTTTTGGTAGAATCCACCAGCAAACCAAGCTTAACTAAAGTAAGGAATATTTTGATCAAACACGTTTTAGTAAGTGTGAGACATTCGTGGATCGTGTCGATTAGGCGCGTTACATCTGTAGCCCTTGCCATGCTTTTGTAAATTTCTGGCTGGGACAAAAGGTGTGTCAATTTCTCTTCTATTCAAAACGTTCACGAGATAAAATAACACAATATTAAGTTATAGATTTAATAAACTCGCCCGAATTTTGAATTAATGTACATTTAATGTTAAAAATCTGATTTGCAATTCCATAAACTTTTTACAGAACAAATTAAAGTACAGTATCGACATTTGCATAAAACCATTCTGTTAGAGTCGCCTCGTTATCTGCTCTCCATTTTATGTTGACTTTTGTCTGTTCTATTGCCTGATCTACAGCTCGAACAGCCGTTCCAAGATTGTCTTGAGAATTCTTGAAATCTTCCAACTTTCAATGAAATATGAAAAAAACGAGTCATGTGTTTGAATAATGCATGTTATTCATCTTATCGGTCAGAAGATTTTTTCAACTATGGGCTCTTAATAGATTGCGTCTTGACGCCTTGACGCCGTAATCCATCAAGGCCCACCCTTTCAATAGAATGTTTCGACAGTTTTACTACCCGTGATATCTGCCTATTATCTAATGGACCGTACATAATATATTATTCATATTATTTTGCTGAAAATAAATAATCTGGTGTAAACTATACACTGGTATTTTAATTGATTAGGTGAAATTATTTCATGTTTGTTATATGAAATGGGTCAATAAAAATACACATCACCCAATAAGTGAAGTATCGCAATACTACGAATTAAAATTAAAGTTATAAATTACCTTCAACTAAAACACTATGTAATAAAAGGGAATACGTTTTTCTGGTGTGGACCACAGAAGAAACGCAGAACCAGTGGTGCGTTCCACTGTCGATTTCTTTTTCAGTGGCATTTGAGTCAGTTTTATTATATCGCCGGCATTGTGGAAGTCTATAACATTTGAAGGCAATATTAGCGGAGCTATAAATTTTGCATTTCGTCCTTTCACCGACAAATTTGAAAACGAATTTCAAAGGTTACAAGACTAATCGTTTTTCACGCATATCAACTCCGTGAAATATTCAATACATCTTTTTAAGCAAGATAAATATAAAAAATCTGATTTTCCGAGATAAATAATTTTAATAATTGATGAAGGATTTGTATGTCCTAATCTATACAGTTGTCATTCCTGAATTTTTTTTTTTTATTATTTGCCGTTCTCATCTCTTTCTATTGTTTCTTACCGGATAAGACTTCATAATCGAAGGCAGCGAAATGGAAGCACAGAGTTGACGCAAAGTAATATTAGAAAACAAAACGTCGATAAAGGCCCATGGTATTATCCGGTGAACCGATGGCTCTATGTTTGACGCGTAAACAGGTTCAAGGATAGGCCAGACTCCAGAAAGTCATCACTAATATTAATTTACCTTTTGCAAGTCGTATTCAGTTGAAAATCTCCTTGTAATAGAAGCAATCAAGCCATCGAATGACCAAGCTCCTCCAAATCTGAAACAAAATTAGAAAAAGTCGAAAATCTGCGACTGAAAAGTGAAGTCGGTCGGCTGAATACTCGCTCAGTGTTCACATAGTCTGGCCAAATAGGCATTTAGGATTACAATTTGATTTGAGTAATTAGGATAGGATTCCACTCTAATCCTGCGGGGAAGGAAAGAAAAAATACGGCTTAGCCATATGGCAAACTACGACCTCGTGTAGATATCAGTTCCAAATCTGGGATCGTGGTTTTTGTCCAATCCCTCGATGATTTTTTTTCGGACGACTTGGTAAAGTATTGACATGGTTACTAACTACGTGAACCACCATTCGCCGACAAGGTCTAGCAATTTTCCCTAATACAAGATTCCCATGACGCTTATGTTTTCCCGTTCAAGTTTACCGGACATCCCGAATATTATTATAAATTCTAATCTCAGATAGTTAATGGTAGACAGTCTTCATTTCATTCCGCTTTTTTATTAATAGCACAGTCCAAAATCTTGTTTGTGAAGGCGGATTCTTCCAGAAAGCATTATTTTGACAATTTTCACCTTTTAATTGCACAAACAATTACTGTTTTGAAAATTATTTTAATTTAATTTATTATTTAAATATATAGCAAGTTTATTCGATTTACACCTTCACCTCTTATGCTCGGTAAAATAAATTGATGTTTGAATTAGATAACAATCATTCCTGTCAGCAACTTTTTCTTTGCATCATTTTTTTCTTATTTATTATTCTAAAATACTTACAAAGATACCAGTGTTTCCCAGTTGTCAACCATAAAAGCCCATGCTATATCTCGACCGTATTCCTCCCTACCAACATACTCCATCGTCCGAATTGCATCCTGCTTCCTAACCAATACAGGATCCAAAGTATATTCAAGATAACGGTTTAGTATCCAAGGATCTTTACTGCACGCCAGTCCGTATCTGTTATAAATATGAAAATACACTTTAACAAAGGTGCAAAATTATTTACTGTTCATATATTTTTAAATTCAAAACAACCTTGTTGATAAGATTTATGCTAAGTATGATCCGTTGATGGACCTCACAAAGAACATCGCTTAAGATCAGGAACTCATAATAGGCTGATTATGATCATTTTGTTGTTTTATGTATGTATGATTAGTTAAAATTGCTGCCAAAAAACTGTAATTTTACTGCATTTTAAAGTAATGCATTTACCGTGCAAGAACTATTTATCTGTACAGGATTGATGTGTTTGTTAGAGATGACACTCAGATTTTGTTCAAATCGAATTCGAATCGATTTGGCTGCATGTTGGACACAACGAATCAGATATTCCTTTTGTTGTGCTTCGATAACAGTTTGATTTGCAGCAGTTTTGTCAAATTGGTTTTTCGAAACTGTCACACACAACATTATATTTAAAAAACATAGTCTACCATTAAGAAAATGGAATTGTCGGGTTACTGAATTTATCAATCTATTTATTCAATGCAAAAATAGGCATTTATAAAAGTGGCGAATCAAGGCTGTAACAAAAAATGCAACAAAATCACTGGTCTTTGACAGCAATTTTCCTTAGTGGTATTGAAAAAAATTCAGAATTGATTTTTTGGCCGAATATGGGGTGTTGGTTGCTGGAACGCATCACGAAGGTGCGGTCTATCAACGGCCCATGATTGGCATGAATCTCATCAACATAGCGTTTTTTTAACTTTGGAAATACGCAATTACTGTGAATGAAGAGTAAATTTACTGTACTTTTGTTACAGGGTAGTGGTCGTGTTCAAGAGAATATTGTAGGAATACCTATCGCTAATAAAAATGAGCCCAATAATTGTTTATATTGAGTATTTGATATTTTAATTTATATCTAATTAAACATAATTATAAATATAAATATATATAATTCAGTGGATCATGTTTGAAAAAACAGGAATACGTTGGCTCAAAAAAAAAAAAAAACTTTTAAAACCAACCTTAAACTCGTTTGCCATGTTGGGTTGTCAGCAATAGCTGCATGTCTTTCCCAAGCAAAATTCCATTCTTCGATACCGGAGTTACGGATAGCAGTACACAAAATATCAGAACGGAAACTTGCTTTTATTATACTGCAAAAAATTGAGATGAAAAAGAGAAACGTTAACTATATACAGGAGGAGAACGTAAATTATAAAGTACTGACATCTATAACAAGGATCTGATAGACAGAAACGGTTAGAGTTATTGGAAAGATCTTTCCGGTTCGATTTATCCTACCTAAAGTATGAGACCCTTGGTTGAGTAGTGGGTATGTATTGACGAGCCGGACTCGCCATGACTCATACCCGATATCTTCAACTTGCGATGCCAATATGATAACCATTAAGAGACCATCGCGCACTCTGTTCGTTCTCTTGTGTTATTTTACCTGCTTGCAGAATGATTATTATTATTTTTTTTTTTTTCTTTATCGAAATTCACTATGAGCAAGCCCGAAAGTAGAGCCTACAATAGGATACAACGGTCCTGGCAAGTATCGAACACCAGCCATTCCGAACAGGTTCACGCTTAACTGAATACCCCACTGAGTGGGGTAAGTACATTATCCTTTCTTCCTTTTGTGGCGAAAGTCTTGGCTTGTGGTGGCAGTAAAAAATTCAATTTTGTCAAGCATGAGTCACAGACTGGACTCTTCATCATCTCTCTTCGCAAGTTACTGAAATTGCATTCCGATACAGATAGTTGAAAGGGTAATATGAAGGAATTTAACATGACAATTTATAAAATTTTGCGCCACCATAATTTCAACTTAATTCAACCTTATTTCGCATAACAATAGGAGCGATGGCCTAGTGAAAAAAAATCTTGAAAATCTCGTGTTCGAGTCTTGGTTAGTCCAGCTCACCTATGCCTATCCTTTAACGCAGGGTGGGATAACTTGTGTAGGCTAGGCCAAACTGAGAAGTTAATATCTTTCTAACTCTCTTCACCTATATCTGACAGCTAGCACATGGTCACGTAAAAATAATCCGCTTAAATGAAGGACTTGCAAAAAACAGTTTCAAGATATTTCTTGTGTTTGCCTTACAGACAAGAATGACGGACGTAAAAAGGATGTTCATTATCGCAAATAATAATATCAAGTTTAACCTGGTACATATAAACATATAACTGATTTATCAGAAATGATAACTTTCATTAAAATGATCAAATAAAACTAGATTGATATTTACTTCCAGTCATCAGGTTCACTCATCCATTCTTGAAACATTTCAGTTGCATTCCCGATGCATTCATCATATCCGTAATAACATGCTGCGTCGATACCAATCTGTCGTGTTAATCTTTTGCAAAAGAAATTGTAAAGATTCTGTTAGTTGTGTAAAAAGCCTGTTATTTGTCTGATTACAGAATTACATAATGAGTTTTACGAATATTCAAACGGATGAGACCAGTTAACCGTTACAAACCATGAGTCTCCATAAATGCATTTTTATTACCACCGGTCTTTTGAAAACGCAAGCAGAGGTGGGGACAATACTTTTTAAAAAGTGCCAGTAATCAGAAGAGGCTAAAAACACAGGTTCCCGTTGATGTTATATTGTTTCAAAAAAGAGAACAAAATTCCTATGTTTGAACCAACCTTCTATTGGCACTGGAGACAAAAAAAATATTTCAGTAACATATTTCGTGTTAAAAACGTAGATCAGACAACCAAAATAAATCTGCCCAAACTGGTGGGTGAGCCGTGAAAGATTTTTTGAGAGGATGCAAAAGATAAAATTGCAGTCAATTTTCCATTTCCTGCTTGAATAACAGGATGTTTCAACAATTCTATGACATGTAATTTACAAAAATATTTCAACCTCTTAGTTAATTACTATTCATATAATGTTGATTTTTTAATTTTCTTCGGAAGTGGGTCTTTTTTTCAAGTGTATGAATAGCCGAGTCTCTGACATTATGTCAAAATGTGGTACCAACCTTTCAACCATTGCCTCATCTGAAACGTCTGTTTCCTCCCATCCTAGTTTATCGTATAATGAAGGCACTACCAAGTCCAGAATGTAGTTCTGAAAGAAAAATACAGTCATTTGCATTTTTGAGTGGTCTGGTGTTTTTTTCTTTTAGGGTGCAATTAGACAGTCTTAAAATGAAGAGAAAGTGCTTTGACAGAGAAACAATGAGAGGTTTCCCAGTACTTCCGATGCCTGGCGAGCTTTTGAGCACTTTAGTTGCGGTATTTCCTGCGCATCGCAAAAAGGCTACTTCAAGAAAACAACGAAGTGGCAGATGGCTTCACCATCGCCCAGGACAGATGACACTAATTGCACCTTATAAATTACGGTTGTTCAATCCAATTTAGGATGTTTTACACTTTGATTCCAGTTGCTAGTACTGCATTTCGTATATCTCATTGCTGAATAAGTGGCAGCCGGTTGCTTTTTTCTTCATTCGCAGTCTGAGACTTTGCTTAGAGCGAATTTCAAAAATAATAAATTTGACAAAAATCGATGTTTTGATGAGACAATTTGAATTACTGGAATTAGTTGCGCTGGAACTGCTTCTACTTTGAAAAGAAGAAAACTTCGCTATAATAGGCATACGTACCGAAAAAGTGCCAAAGACAGGTGTCCTGCCAAGCATATATTCAAAATATCGAATATTGTTCATGAAAGTTCTCCATGCGATGTAACTATCATCTCTGTAGAGATATTGAGACATTTCAAGAGGAATTGTGATACCAAGTCTCTTTCCGCTATAATATGAATAAGATAATGATTAAAGGTTGAAATTGAAAGTATATACAAAGATATAAAAAAGTCGACCGTCACGTGTATCTACAACTGTATATAAATGTCTTATCCGATATTTTATTTTGCCAAGAATGAACCACAGACGGCCTATACTCGACATATTTTGTCTGGTAAATTTTTGTTCTTTTTTAATTGGAAGGCGATCAACGTTTTAATACATTACACTTTGCTTCGCATAAGTCATTAATGACTCTCGATGCCTATGTGTGTGACCAATTAAGGCTGGGCAGCATCGAATTATTTAAAATTTGAATGTGATTCGAATATTTTTTTCGAATCGGATCGAATCGCTAATTCCATCAAAATACCAAATGTCCCATTTTTACTATTACTATTATTGTCTCCATTATGGTAATCAAAATATTTACAGTTATGAATCACAAATATTAGCGCAACAAACTTTAAAGCGATGTATTTTTTATTACACTCGAGTCTGAAACAGAACATTTTTATTTTAAAGACAAAATATAACCAATTTTGGCCAAATTCAACTAAAATCGATTGCATTTTGTGGTTAAAAATGAAAAATTCCACTTATTTAAAAAATTTTTGTTTCCATGGCTGTTTCATGATTGATTCAAATAATCTGTGCTAAGGATCGATTCGAATCACAGGATCGAATCGCCCAGTCCCCTAACCAATGTCATTTGAATTCTGCCGGTAAAAACAAATGCAGTATTTTTTAAATCTCCAATAACTGTTTAATAATACGATATATTATCTAAAAATTACCTGCCTGCGCTAATTAAATAACACGTCTATTCAGGAAATTTTTGGCTCTAGTGTACAATTTATCCCTAAAATCTTATCCCCCTGTCATGAGAATAGATCCACGAAACGTACCTTGCAAGAGTGAAAGCATCATCTAGCAATTGTGCTCTGTTTTCTTCTGGGATATCCTGGAATTTAAATTAAAAACGTAAGGAAATACGGGAAGTGATAAACGTTATATCCGTTTGTTTCATAATTTCGTGTGGCTAATGTTGTCCTTGAAAATTTGAAAAATTAACGTTAACACATACGGCGCTAAAATGCAGAGTTGGCGAAAAGGATCTGATGTTATGTGTCCGTCAATTTAAACTAGAAAAAACCCATGAACCAATGTTTTTGATAGTTTAGAAAGAACGATGGGTGCTAGAAATACTTTTTCAAAACAGATAAACTAATTTATCGGTGTGTTGATGAGGGCACAATCCTCGATTCCAGTTTCCGCGACCAGAGCAAATGAAACTGAACATATTTCAACTTGAATGAAAAGCTGTATTGATTTCGCCATGAAGTACGCGCTGTTGATATTAAAATTGCAAAAAATATTACTCGTATTATGCATTACTTTCTGGCAAAAATTGCGACAAAAATGTTAGGTTATGAGTTAGGATTCGTTATGAGTCGGGTAATATTTTCGAATCGAATCAACATTCGATTCGAATCAAATCACAAATACTATATAAATACCAAACAATTTATTTTCAGTTCATATTTCATTTCTATGATTAAAAAATTTTGTATTTCAACTACAAAATACAATCAATTTTGGCCAACTTTTACTATTTTTGTTACTATGAACGATTTACGATTGGTTCAAATAATTTGTGGTTTGAATCGATTCGAATCACCGAATGAAATTGCTCTGATTGCAATATAACCTGATATTCGCTGGAGTCTAGCTTTGCTGCAAGTTTTCCCCAAGTATCGCTATCGTAGTTTACTCTGTAATAGCCGATTGCTCTGATGTTTCCCAGTATGAAGTCAGGTTCAGAGATTGTGACTGAAAAAGTCGTTTATAGTAGTGTTTAAGTACAATTGCACTTAAAGATAATGTCGATCAGGTGGCTTGAAATGAGCGAGAGGTGTTCTACAGACACTCATTTCAGTGGTTCACTTTCAAACAAGGTATCAGAAGCAAGTTATTAGCAAACAGCCCCAGCTTTTCAACCTGCAATGTCAACATGGTACCCACAAGGCCATTGTGCCATTCCAACTTCGTAGATGGCAGACCTAATACTGACACAAAGTGAACTGGGTAACTTATCTGAATCGAATTTTTTGGCCCCATGTAAAGTTTTAGATAAATTGGTATTTTGAGATCTGGGCGAAGGAATTTTGACAAAATGTGTCTAGGAAAAAAAAGAAAAAGTTTTTTGCACAACATTGGCATTCGAAAAACAAAGTATCCGTACATGCAGATAGGGCCAAACCGAATCATTTGGAATTCGAATAAATTTTTCGAATCGGATCGAATCACTAATTCCACGAAATAACAAATATCCCATTTTTTTACTATTACAGCTTGTCTTCATCATAGTTATCAAAAAATTGGTAGTTTGTAGTGTTTTTTCAATTCACACATTTCTAAGAGCAACAATTTTCATATTTTAACGACAAAATGTTATCGATTTTGGTCAAACTTTTCAGTTTATTTAGAAAGTTTTTGTTTCTGTGAACGATTCATGATTGAATTAAATAAATTGTGCTTCGAATCGATTCGAATCCCCGAATCGAATTGCCCAGTCCTACATGCGGAGTGATTGATATAAATTCTTTACTCATGCATACAACTGATGAAACATTCCTTCTTTGTGAAGTTACAGTAAAACTAGTATAAACAAAAAGATCGTGCCACAGTAGGATTGATTCCACCTGAGGTTATTTTGTTTCTATACTCTATTATATTATATATTATTGTACTGGTTGTTGCAGACTCAAAGACCTTTTTCGTCCTTCGCGACCCCCTGCATTATTTATTATTTACTTGTGTTGTTATTTTTCATGATATATGGTAAAAATATATAACATTTCTACGCAATCATCCCTCATTCCCTCTTCTCCTTTTAAAAATAAATGGTTTACCCGAGTCATCGAGTCCAAGCCAAATGGTTTCTTCAAGTCCAGCAGCAAGATTACTTCCTTTGATATAGGTGAACGGTACGTACCATTTGTAACTGAAATTAGGAAATGAATTTCGCAATCTAAGCCAAACTTGGGTTGGATGTTTCAATTTAGGAAATGAACTTGATCTGGTATTTGTGACGAAACGTGGTTGCTGTTTGGTATAGTAATGAACTCAAATCAAATCAATTTCATGGGATGGGATAATATATCAGAGCAAATTAACTGTGATATGTCGTATTCAAACGGTAATATATTTAGTTACAGTAAGGCTCTTAGTATACCTTTTTTTTCAAACGTAAAGCTTGTGAATGTGCATATAGCCCTTTACAGTCATTTGTGTAAATGCTGACGAAGTGCATTCGTACAGGTACATATATGTATTGATTGACCAAATTCGAGTCGATAATAATTTGGACTGTGTCATTCTGTGAAATGTTTTATGGACACATGTTCTCGATAAGATAGCAAATAACTTTTTGAGAAAAAAAATTATTCTGACGAAAAAAATCTTTGTTGAAGCATAATACCAATGCACAAGTCTATAATCACTTGTCCTGTTAGTAAATTCACAAAACGTTCTTCTATGTACAACGTATTTGGTTAAGCATAAGCGGCTTACACTTGACAAAAAAATTTTTGATTGGGTATTATCAAACCAATGTGGGAATGGAACATTTTGGTCAATTTTCAAAAAAAATCTTACTTGTACTTTCTACTACCGTCGGTATGAATTGGTTCCGCATCAGGGTCGATCAAGAAATATTCCTGCGATATTGTGAACAAGTTTGAAAGAGGATCAAGATCTTGCACATTGATAACAGGATAACCCATTTGTAAAGTCCATGTCTCCAGTACCGTTGCCAGATCTGTTGGTAATGGTGGTGTCAATCCAGTAGAGTACTATTGAAATTTTTGGAATACATTAGTAAGAGCTCTAAAGATTTGAAACTTTTGTATTTTTGTTATTTTTATCACAAAATTATAAAAAAAATTCTGATAAAAAAATATGAAAGAAATGACTATCAATATTATACTATGGTCGTTTTGTTTCCTTCTATTTCACTGGATTCGCGATATTTTTGACATAGCTTATGTAAAAAAGGGGTATAAATAACAAATTTATGCTGGCTTTAGTTTTTTTTTATTGAAATTCACTCTAAGCAAGCCTGAAAGATGTGCCTAAAGGGAACCAACTAACGGCCACCTAACACCAAATAGCTACTAAAAAATAGTACCAGCAACTGCACTCCAAACGGAGGACATCTTAAACGGAAATGAACCGCCATGGTAAAGTGTAGTGAGTGGTATCTGCCCCGGGCGACAGTAAACCCAACTACTACATTCTAGTCGCCTATTACGACACGCAGAAAATACGTTTGAACTTGTCAAATTCCGCACATTTCGCTTTTTTTAATTATAAAAATGCAAAGATAGTAGTTGGGATTTATCTTGTACATTCTCCCGGAAAAAAATTGTCTACATATGTTAATGATTTCGTGCATAACAATAAATCATAGAATAGAAAACTATGTGAACATTTTATTATACCTTTGCCCAGTAAGAAAATAAATCATCGTGAGTAGCAACATTGTATTTCAGAGCATTGAGATATTCCTGTACGAATGAAAAACAATAAAAAAATGTTAAACCAGAAACCAAACCAAATTATGAGCGGAAGAATTTTCCATAAAAATTCATTCTGTTGTAAATTTTTTTAATTTTGTTGAAGCTTGGCAATCGATTTGATGGAAAGATTATATACAAATATTTCTAAGACATATTCTTAACTGGTTGAATACACAAATGTAACTTGTCGATGTTTTTCATCTCTGTTCAAACACGTTTCATTAGAGAATATAGACAGAGAATGAACATTGGACATGTTGGTAAATTACATTGCTTTTATTTCCCCAGTTGCGTATATCACGTAGTACTATAATTTTACGTTGTAAAATTTGGCATATGTCATGATTTTGGGGCGAAATCCATCAATATTCAGTCATTTTAGTAATTTTTGATGTACCCGTATCAGTGCATTTAATGTATAAGTGGTTTTGACGAAATTCGAGTTGATAACAATCCCGACGGTGACATTCAGATGCATTTACTGAATCACAATGTCGGTTCGCAGCAAAGTCACGATTTTTGTCAAATTTGACGCAAAGTCTATGTACTGATATTGCAGCAAAATGAATCAAATGTGTAATCAAAAATCGAAATCACTTTTATAATAAAAAACATCTAAAACAGCTGAGCATTTAGATAATAATATCCCTAATCCCAAATTTCTGCTTTTCGCGGTGTGTACGAAATACTTAAATGTTGTCACAACTCACATTCAATCCAGTCACAAAATTGTCTTCGCCAAGGAAACCATTGATCATCCGCAGAACACTTGCACCCTGAAAAATAAATGAATGTGTCTTTTAATCGGAAATTAAAAAGAGACTCTATAATGCATTGTCGAGAATTAACCGCTCATCTGGTCGCCATCGGGAGCGCTGTTGCTATGGTATATTTTGTCCGTCATTCGCAACTCTATTTGTTGCAATTCTTTGTTCTTATTGTGATATTTCTCTCGTCTTTGTTTTCGAACTAAGAAAATTTGGTAGTTCCGCATTGTCAATTATGAAGCCGCATATATTAAGTAGGTTTAATGACACCACGTTTTGATTACTTTAAAATAAGCAAAGGCTGATAAATATGGTCTTACCAATTCACTTAGATATCTTATGTACTTGATGCTTGATACTGTTAATTTTTTAAAGTAATAAAAAGCGAATATCTACTCTTTTCTACCACTGATAGCCAACGATCTACAACAAATAAAAAATTAAACATTAAAATTTCCAAATATCATATTTAACAATCCAAATATAAATTTTGTCAAGTATGGGTCACTGATAAACGGCGCCTCTTAGGCGCGTTCCATCGTTCCATCAGTGGCCCATACTTGACAAAATATGTATCAACAAAGACTGGATTCATAACTCACTTTGTTGTAGCTGATTGTATCAAACTGCGCTGATATTTGTTCTGGAGTATTTACTTCTTGTACAAGAGGGTGAGATGTCGTCAGCTGATCAACGGTCAATGCTCCTTGCAAATCATCTGTCACGAATCGTTCCCTCTGTTGGAATGAGTAAAATATATTTGTAAGAAAATTTTTAGGAAATTTGGGGCCCTCTTATTGTTAAAATGAGATCAAGATACTGAATTTCATTTCGCCCCGTTTGCTATGGCCTGTCCGTAAACTTACAAGAAGGCTTCTGCTGATTAGTGCAAGAAATACATTCGGTTTTTGCGCATAGTTCAAAAATTTTAACAATATAACGCTATTTATGAATTCTCCCAAATACTTTAGTGAATATTCGAATATTGATTGAGTTTCCGAGGAAAATTATTCAATTAATATTAAATTGTTTCTTTTTGCAGTGAAGTCATGACATATGCCGGATTTTACGTTGCAATATTTGATACAAATCAAGATTTTGTTACAAAAAGGGCAAAATTTGGCAAAATATCAGAAATTCTGCTCATCAATTGTTGTTGATAGATTTCGAATGCTGATTGAACTACGTGAACAAAAAGTGTATTTTGCCGCACATGGGCCCAGATGGTGCACGCTTGGAGGGCGCGACCCTTCAATGACTCATATTCGTTAAAATATGATCAATGATGATTAATGATTTCTGATAAAGTAATATATAACCCTAACTGCTGCGGTACTAATATATAACCGTACCGATTTCCATGTAGGTTGCACTGCTTCTTCACCAAGATATGAAACATAGGTAGCAAATCCTTCATTCAACCATAATTCATCCCACCATGCAGGACTGACCAGGTTACCAAACCACTGAAATGTACATACCATAAAATAGAAGGCTATAAAAATTATTGGCGTGTGGCGCAGCTGGCAATAAAACGTTTAAGCTGTAGAATCAAGTTTCGCAATATATGCACACTGCGTTTTATGTGTATGTTAAAATATGGTTCAAAATACGGTCTTTTGTAGAAGAGATTCTACTTCTCGTGATCATTTAACCTTCACTTCTCGTTAGTCATTTAATAAAAATTCCGAGCATTTCTTTGTCGAGCATTGGTCACAGATAGATTGCGCTGCGAGGCATATGCTGGACAAAATTAAATCTTTGATCAGTCTAAAATGAGACATTAACTGTAAGAAGGGATGGGCAATTCGATTCGGTGATTGGAAGCACAATTTATCAGAATCAATCATGAATCGTTCAATGGAACAAAAACTTGCGAATAAACTAGAATATTCATTTTTAACGGCAAAATGCTATCAATATTGGTCGAATTTGACCGAAATCGATAGCATTTTGCCGTTAAAATATGAAATTGTTGCTCTTAGACAATGTAGTGTGAATTGAAAAAAGGCTACAAACTAATAACTTCTTGATAACCACGATGGACACAAGTTGTAATAGTAGATATTTGTTATTTAGATGGAATTAGTGATTCGATCTGATTCTAAAAAATATTCGATTCGAATTCCAAATGATTCGATTTTGACCCGTCCTAACTGTGAGGTCGGCTTTCATATCATCTTTGATTTTGATATAAATTGCACATCTTCGCGTCACTTTTACTGTGCTTTAAACTTGGATACGCTGTTTCAAAAATGTGTTAAGATCACTCTGTGGTGAAATATAGTAATTTTACTAAACGATATTGAACTATAAACTACATAATCGACTTTTTTATCCAATTATGTGCTGCTGATGGAACGCACTGATGTAGCTTCAACAGCCCATATAACTGATATGAATCTGAACAATAAATAGGTGATGAAATAAACAATTGCTGCAAATAAAAGGTGAATTTATCGTACTCTCGTCTCAATGTAAAATGATTACTCTATAAATTAACTTGAAATTGAATTAATATTTAAAATAAATATACTAACCATATGACCAAGCTCATGAGCAACAATGCTTGTGACAGTTACTTTATAGTTGAAAGCAGTTGTATCCTCGTTGTATAAAATATATGGTTCTCTGTAGATAACTAGACCCCAATTTTCCATTGCTCCAGCAGCAAAGTCTGGTACACCAACTTGATCTACAAAGAAAACACACTCCAGAATAGAATAACGTTGCGAAGTAAAATGGATGAAAACTTCACTTTCAAAGGTAACTAGATAAATTTAGGCAAAATATCTCAGCTATTATTTAGATTTTCAAATGAGCAATACATTTTTATTATTATTGTTAAATGCAATGTAAATGCATTTTGCAAAATTTGGCAATTTTTATTAATCTAACGCCAAGGTCATTGAGCTCACGGGTAGGGCTGTGCAAAACCGGATCATTTGGAGTTCGAATCTGAATCGAATAATTTTTTCGATTCGGATCTAATCACTAATTCTATGTGAATAACAAATATCCCATTTTCACTATTACAACTTGTCTTCATTATGGGTATTAGGAAATTGATGATTTATAGTGTTTTTTTTAATTCACTCTATATTGTCTAAGAGCAACAATGTTCATATTTTAACAGCAAGATGCTATCGATTTTGACCAAACTTGACCAAAATCGAAATCATTTTGCCGTTAAAAATGAAAATTATTGTTAATTTAGCAAGTTTTTGTTCGTATGAACGATTCGGAATTGATTCGAATAAATTGTGCTTCGATTCAATGCAAATCACCGAATCGAAATTTCCCAGCCCTACTCATGGGTTTTATACATTAGTTCAGTGTGCGTTATATTAGCAATAAAAAGCAATGTGGAACCAAAAGATACTCTTCACATCAATTTTTGTTTTACTTTGAGGCCGAGTCATTTATAATATCATTTATAATATATACTCCGGATAAATTGTTTTTAAATCTACTTCTAGTATTCATCTTAGCTATCAGAAAAGTCATTCAAAGACTTAGATAAAATTAGGTGAACTGAAGTATTTTACCTAGTGAATTAATTAAGCAAAATTAAACTATAGGTAAATCAAATATCCGTGAAACTAGGTTAGAGTACTCGATACTAGGTAAACTCGGTCCTTCTACCTAGAATTGCCAACACCATTGCGGACCGTAAAATTGCTCTAACGTTTTTTTCTCCGTGTCGAAATAGGATAAAAATACAGTGGTGCCTGGTTTTGTCATCGCCCAAAGCAGATAAAAGTCATTACGCATTAAAAGAGCGGTTCAACTCTATTTGGTAAGTTTTCCGCCCAAAGTGTAATTGCAAGTACTACTTTTTAACTGTAACAAAAGTACAGTAAATTTGCTGATTATTTGCAGTAATTACATATTTTTAAAGTTAAAAAACGCTTTGTTGATGAGATTTATATCAATTATAGGCTGTTGATGGACCGCACCTTCGCGGTGTGTTCCATCAACAACCCATATTTTGCCAAAAATGTCAATTTTGAATTTATTTAAATACTACCAAGTAAAATGACTGTTAAAGACCGGAGATTTTGTTGCAATTTTTGTTACAGTTTAGTAGTTTCTCGTTATAAAAGTGGCCAATGGCGCGTTTCCTTTGGTCGCCACTTCCGGCCTTGCATATAGCCAATGTCAATAAAACATTGTGAAACCATCATTCAAAATTTATCATTTATTCAAAAATATTGTGTTTACCTCTGGAAAAATATGAAAACACAAATGCCTACAGGCCCTATCTATCTCCTTATGAGCGACGATTTTTCCACGCATTATCACCTATTTTTTATGAATTTTCTTCCTATTTGAAAATGTAAAATTTCATCAATTTGTTTCATAAATTATACTTACCTGATTTTGGTAGGGGGTATGGTACTCTGAAATATTCAGCATAGAAGTCCAGTATAGCAGGTGTTGCAAAAGCTGCGTAATCAGCGTCACCAGTCGCTACCAAACCCGGACGACCGTAGATGTTCGTCTGTTAATTGAAAGGAACGATTTTACAAAGGTATTCAATGCTGCAGTCTATTCGATAATACCCAACTGTGTTGTGTTATTCACAACATATGGCCGAACAGAATTTTCCGGTTTGCAATCCGAATTTGATTTGAATACACTTGCGAAAGCGAATTAAGAAGTATTTATTTTAATAGTCTATTTCCGACTGGTTTAAATTATTCGTCTTCGAATCGAATAGACGACTTGTTCACTGCTCAGTTCTCAAGTCGTTAATTCCTCAGTAGGAAATATTCCGACCGAGCATGTTTTGTTTAGTATGAGTTACTGATGTACCGTGCCGGTTAGGCACGTTCTCTGTGTGGCTCATACTTTGCAAAATAAAATTTCTTATTGGGTCTATCTCCACATGGTATTCTTTCCTAATTCAAATTCTTCAGTATTCGATTTAAATGTTCGATTAGAAACATCCAGCCAAACGAGGAGGTTTCCTACGCATACTACAATAAGTTTCCTACCTGTACTTTGCCATCTTTTGTTGTATTGTCAGCAAAATCAAAATCGCTAACTACCATAGCAAGAAGGTAAGTACACATCGGAACACTTTCTTGAAATGTTGTAGCTGTCCATGCTTCGCCATCAAACGTCCCAGTCTATGTATTTGAAAAAATTTGACTCATACATCATACATATAAATCTTTCAAAAACATGCTCCTTAAGCAAACATGTACGCAAGGGCATTATTATTTTAAAAAGGGAGTGAAAAGTAGACGTGATAATATAGTGGTTATCATGTTGGAATCGCAAATTGTTATCTCGAGTACTAATCCCAGCGAGCACGGCTCGTTTATCAATCCCCATCCGCCCAACAGGGGTGTAATAACTTGGGTAGGCCAGCCAAACAAGAAATATCAATCGTTTCAACAATTCTAACCCTGCCCTTCTATAAGTGGGTGCCGTTACGGGGCTTCGTCAGGGTGATCCGCTCCGTAGACTGGTTACAAAATATATTTATGTAATGATGTATTTATGTGATAATGAACCGTTATTTTTTCTGTTCATATAGGTGAACAGGAGAATCATATTTAGGTGAGCTACCAGAGACTTAATTGGCAAAATATGCATTTTCCATTGAAATACGCTGCGAGCAAAAATAAATCGATCGATATTCAAACATTTCCGATAAACGAAATTGGTGAAGGTGGCCCTAATTTACCCATTTTGTAGCAAATTCCTGATTTACGTCAAATTGGAATTTATCATAATTTAAGTGCAAATTTAAAAAATGAAATTGCTCTTAATCAAAGTTAGAATATATCACTAGATTTAGAATATTGATTGCAACAAACCTTTGTACTTTCTGGAGGCATATTTGAAAGAGGAAAGTGGGATCCTTCATCTTTAACCCACAATGTAATTGTAAAATTGGCTTTGAGTGACGGTTCATCAAAACACGGAAAGGTTTTACGGGCATCCGTGGCCTGCATCTGAGTTGTAGCAATCACTCTGTAAAACAGCAAATATGTATCCAATATCAATTACATTTAAAAAAAAATTCCTTTGCAAAATTTAAATTTGTCGACCATATTTGGAGATTATAGGGATGGGCAAAATCAAATCATTTGGAATTCAAATTTGGGACAAATATTTTTTTTCACGAATCACTAATTCTGTATGCATGATAAAGATAATATTTTTCTATTCAACTTGCCTTCATTATTAACATCAGAAAATTTATAGCTACGAATTTTCCTAATATTAGCAAAAACAGACTTGACAGAAGACAGTTTATTTTTTATTAACAATACAAAATTATTTCATATTATGTCCTTAACAATGAAAATTCCACTTCATTTAGCAAGTCTTTGTTTATATAAACGATTGATAATCGAATCGAATAATTTGAGTTTTGGATCCAGTCCAGTGCTTCGGTCTAAACGTTCTGGAGATGGATTCCACGCGGCACGACCGAGTTTACCTAGTAACGAGTACTTTAACCTAGTTACCTAGTTTAACTTTACTTAGTTAATTCACCAGGTAAATTACGTTTTATTTCATAAAAAAATGCCGGCTGAGGGCGCCCGAAACGTACACAGATTATAATGAAATTTCACAGTAATAACGGAAACCTTTGTATGGGCCCTACCCAGCAATTTCGATTTTCTTTTAAAAAATTCCTATTCTTTTGTTACCTGTCATAAGCCCTTTGTAGCAATCACTATACATATACTTACACATTTTCGCCTTTGGTGTTGACGTATTCGCTTCTATATAGTCCTGATAAATCATCTGCCAATTCCCCGCGAAAGTCTGATACGGTTAGTTTATAATATTCATCTCTAATACACGGATTTTCGGTTTCAACAACTAAGTATTGATTAACTTCGTAAAACAAAATACTTTTAATGTCAACTGCAGTACCACCTTTCTCCAAGTTGATGTTATCACGTGCGTATTCAAGTTTACTGAAAATAGGAAATTGTGTTTTATCGTTGTCAAAAAAAATCAATTTCGTCAAGCATGTGCCACAGATGGACCGTCAGCGGCCCATACTTGACAAACCACGTATTTAAACAAATTGCTTTTGGCTGGGATGCGAAGAATGGTGCAAATTCTAAAATTTTTCTTGAAGGATGACTTTCTCGTGACTGTAGTTGAGATAGAAATAGTTTGAATTCAAAGGGAAAATGTCATTTAATTCAATTTTGCGACCCCAACAATAAAATTGTATATTTGAATCATATTCAAAACAGAATAACAACAGTGCAGAGACTTCACATTAATTTTCACGATTCTTACGCTAATTACAATTCCCGGTTCACCCTATTTTCAAGGTGTATATGAAACAGGATGATTTCGTCAACTGAGACGATGTATTATTCAATTTCTTTGTGCGCCAAACGTCATATTTTAAGCTATTACGCTTCAATTTGAATGAAAATTATTAAGATGGTGAATAGAAAGTTTTCAAATTTTGCTAAATTTGATAAATTCAGAATTTTTGTCAATCAAATCAGTTTCAAAGGCAAATTATTTAAACAACAAAGCAAACTTGGGTGGACACTACAATCTTGCCGTTATCAACATGATTTATCCAAATTAGTGCAAAAATATCAGACACGGATTCCATATTGCTTAACGCTAGTCTGATTTGTCTGAAATATACTTACTTTGAATGAATAATGATATAATTTGTAGGTTCCGCGCACCAATACCATACAGAGCTTGTACCGTAAAACCAGTATTTGTCTGTCGCATCTGGTTCTAAAACTGGCCTCAATTCCACGTCATATTTGTCTGGTATAAGATTGCTTGGTAAACGTATGTTTGCCCACGGGTTCTAGAATATCAAGGAATTCAGTCATTTGACGTTTACAAGCCAATACATAATTCGCAAAGCATAGATCTTTTTCGCTATGGATAATCCATTACCATTGCAGTTTTAGTCTAGCCCTAAAGTGCCCTTTCTGAAGGAAGAAAAAGATGGCGTATTTGCAAGGCAGAAAAAGACGTATGAAACTTGACTTACTTATTCTCTAATAGTGATATCATGGTTTAAATTATAAAATTATTCTATATGTTGCCTATAGGTTGACTTCAAAACAAAGCAAATTATCATTTTGTAAATTGCGCATACTCAACATAAAGCAGTCTAACCTCACTAGGACAAAAGTACAGTAAGTTTACCGTCATTTCGCAGTAATTGTATATTTTCAAAACATGAAATGTTTGTTTGACGATATTTATTCCAACTAAGGGCTAGTGGTGCAGCGCACCTTGGGTTCTACCAACAGCAGATAATTGGTCCAACAAGTTCTACAGGTCAACCCATACAACCAGGCAAAAATACTGTCAAAGAGCAGCGAATATACTTAATTTTTGCTACAGTGCTATACAGATATTTAAGGATGACGGTATTTTGGTACACCATTATACATCAATACCCATTGTTAAAGAATATCATTAAATTGTTGCCATAGAAACACGCATTTGGTTCGTTTTATAATTTGCTATAAAAATTGCAAAAATGCTCGCACCTTCCGTCTAATACGTATGCGATCGCTTTTTGGTTGCTTTGTTAGGAATTGAAATCACAGAATGTGGAAAAGGATGCATTTTCTCGATCAAAAATTTATTTTATCAAGCATGAGCCACAGATGGATCGCGTCTTGTCGACGCGATCCATCAGTGATTCATACTTAACAAATGATGAGTTGCCAACGTTTTTCTGATTGTTTGACGCAACAAAATTATATTTGCTACCATCATGTTGTAATTGAAAATTGTTTGCAAGCGCAAATATCTCTTTGTCTAGTCATTGTATTCAGAATTATTGCTATGTCTACAGATGTTCCAAACGAACGCCAAATATTTTACATGCAGGTAAAAATGGTTTTGATCCATTATGAATATTAGCAGGCTATTATTAAACTCTTTTTCTTTCAAGTTTCAAATTTTCATTCATTTTTTGAGGATTCATTTTAAGGCCAAACTGTGGATATTTCAATAAATAATCTGCATTGAAAAATACCTAAATTAAAATTAGCGCAATTTAATTGATTTAATTAAAATGTTACAATCCCAGAAATTTTCATTTACAGCATAAATTCCAATTTTGCGTCAAGTAATCAAGATTGCTAATAATGTTCTATTTTACAGAAAGTTCCTCTATATCGAGTTAAAAAAAAATTTTCGCTTTTATTCCTTTGGTAGAGATACATCGACAACTATTATCTTCCATGAAAACAGAACTTCGATTCAATGGACAATCTGGAGAGTAATGTCTTTACAAGTCATTAAAAATGATTGCCCGAACTCGAATATATGATACAGAATATAAGCCGAACATATAATATTGATGAAAACTGATCTGAACCGAAAAACTTAAAAGGACCTTTAAACGGTCGAAATCTATGATATTTTCCAAGCAGTAATTACTCTTAGTAAGTCCATTGCTGGGATGCATTTCTTCCAAAAAATGTCTTCTAAGAATGAAAAATATTTCAAAATATATTGTTCAGCGGAAAATTATCGACTAGTGTCATCGTTTTTATATCTAACAATTCATATAGCATGTACGTAAAAGTAAGAGCCTATATTAATGTAAAATTCTGATCAATGCAGCTGTGATGATTTTGAGTTCAAATCTCAACAACCTCAATTTCATTATCCATTCTAAAGGGAAGTAAGTTATAATGTTGGTACAGGCTCAACCGCACAGAAAAGGTATTCTTTTGCACCAATACTATAATTTGATAATGTGAACCCTGTCCAAAAATGCATGTTGGTTAAAGACAAGGTTTTCACGCAGGGCTTTCAGAATGTTAGCTAAGGCTTTTTAGTACTGCAAATCTGTGCACGGCTCCCATCGTCGTAAAACCTCGTGATAAAAATTTCATCATAACACGTCACTCTACGACGGTAAACAAGAGTTAATGCCATAACGCTAACACGATGCGATCACCCCTGCCTCGGCGAAATCCACGCACCTGCAATCAGTTCCACGCGTTTAAGCTAACGGAAGGTTTTTTCGTTATCACATTTGTTATTGTACAATACCACACTACAAAGTCTGCTCCAACTTACTCGTCCGTACATTTTTCGTCACATTTTTTTTTATTTTCAGTCTCAAATTTGAAACCACACTGACACTTACACACATTGACACTTTAACCCCCACCTTTTGAGCAAACTAGAATGATTTCTATATGGGTCACAAATGACGGTATTATCATCTCTACAAACTTCAGGTCGTCTTCTTTCAAACTACCTACCTATCCCAAACTCGTCGTAGCACGTGCACAAACCAAACCTAATTATTTGTTGCCAACTGATATAGGTTTAATTATCTTGTTTAGGTACCCAATTTGTAATTTGATTTTGTCAAGCATGTGCCACAGAGGGACCGCGTCTCATCGACGCGATCCACCATTGACACATACTTAACAAAAGATATACTGACAGAATTTTCCGATTGGGTATGAGTGGTTGTATGGAACAACTCAAGCAACCGTAACCAACAGATAAGAAAAGCTAAAGAAAATCTTGCTAAAACATCGGGCTGGACATTGGACGAGATTGAGCGTTCCGAAGACTAATTTGAAAATTGATGCTTGTATAAAGAGATCCTTCGACCCGCTTTCAAGCGGAGGTTCGTTTTCTGCTATTAAAACAACAGAGCCTCATTTCAAAAAAGAGTTCTTCGTATTTCTAGATTCATTCCGGGTGCACCAAGTTATGAGCATTGGTACTCACTGCGCTTTATTGTAGCTGTTGAATCTTTTTTGGGATGTTTCCTACTTGAAGTGCATTTGGTACTATATTTTACAGTAGCTCTTTGCAAAACAGTAGCCACCAGTTTTTGCTTTTAAGGCACTGCTTTTCAGTCTTTTTTTTTCAATTTAAATTGCAAAAAATTAATCTAAAAATTATGAATAAATTGAATTTTAATATTTGAGCTCTTGCCTTAAACAAGAATTAAATGAAGAAGAAGATAGTGAAAAAAACTCGAAAAGATAGTTATTTCATGCCGTGTGTTACGGAATAGCTGTGTAATAAATTTTGCTGTTTGAATATGTAATAAGAATCCGGAATTGAAAAATAACTTGTTATTCAATTCAGGATTTGATTTGTGTAAAACAAATTGAACCAGCTCGAATTTTCCATGATTCTATTATGCATTTCAAAAACTGAAAGTCTAATGATGAAACGTACTGTATTGGTGGGAGTTGATGTAGTACTGCTTGCTGTTGAGCTGCTTTGTGAAGCTTTTGTTGATTCGGTCACTGGTACATAGTTGGCTGGTTCACAGTCCGGTCTTGCCAATAATCCAATTAACAGACCTATCAAATAAAAAATTTTGTTTGCTTTGTATGATTTTATGATTCTATGACCGTGCTAGTAAACAGGAAAGTTCGGCGAATTAACAATTTGTCGAATTTCGAGATACTTGTCTTGGTTTTGTCACGAAGTTTTCTTTTCAGTGACGCAAAAATAGCATAAACGAACATTTAATATGAATGTTCTTCGCCAGTAAATCTCTAATATAACATCAATTAAAAACTAATTCAAATTATGCTTTTCGCGTAATACAGAATACATCTCATTCAAACACTCCTACATGGAAATATTACCCTAAAATATAACCTTGGTTAACTGTGGAGAATACAAACTTCCAATACACAATTTTTATCTCAATAGCTTCTAACTTTTACTCACCTTCAACTAAAAGCAATGCAACTACTATAACTGATACCAGTATAACAGTTGTCTTTGTCAGGAAAAATCCATTTTTTGCCACATTGCCAGCACTTCCCATGGTATCGTACTCCCCTCCCATGGTTGATTATATTAACTTACAAATACTGCAACATGTGATCAAAGGCTTGGTTCAGTAAACTGCTGTCATATAAGGGTCTTACCCACGGTGATTCATTCAAATGAGTGGCAGGATGAAAAATATTTGTGTTTTTCCTCGAGTGTCCAACACTGTCGTGTCTTCTGCTTTAGGTGTGAGAAAAAACTTCAAAATCATCAACACTGCCTTTTCATAGCAGTTTTGATGATTTTAAACCCTCTTTTGTTGTTTGGTTGCTGCCATAAACAGACGCAATTCCATTTGCCATCAATAGCTATATCATCAAATACTGCTCTGCTCTGCCCAAATTTCCTCCTGATGGAGCACAATTTCCCGGTGTCAGAATCATTTACCTTCTGCCAATCGAGTATAAGGTAAAAACAATCAAACATCTACAGACACGGTTTTTTGAGCACCGATCAGTGATAAATTATAATCGTACGTTTTTTTATTGCAATTTTCTACTGTGGCGTCTTTTCCCATGTTTGAAATAAGTATTAACGATAATTTCAGAATATTTACGGATTCGAGAAACGCTTGATGTGGCCAAATATCCATTGTATTTTGCGCAAACAAGTGATTTAGAATGACAAATCATACAATAATGAATATGAACTATTTGCTATTCTGAATAAATTATCTCTGCATTATCACGAAATTTCAATTTATCTCGCAATATAAATTTATTATTATCCTCTAGGTTCTAGATGTTCACAAACTTGAGTTTTTTCCCAACCATCGTTACTGTCCATTTGAGGCTTGCATACTAAGGAAAATTTTCGAATAAGATGGAACTTCTCTTTAACAATGGCAGCATTTTTTTAACGAAAAATTTCATTTTTGCCTAGTTGCTGTTTCCTGTTAAACATGAACGACAGAGTTACTGCGTAAATACCTAGCAACTTAGCACGCTTTTCGAGATCTTTCTAATCGAGTGAATCAATCTCTAATAATGACAATATATTTTTAGTTTTTCGTTATATTTTTGTAAAAACATGATTATTATTCTATTACTGTCTAACTCGGTTTTATGGTAACTGATAACTAAGCCCACCGCCCAAGCATGAGTCAATGATGGACCGCTTCTGGTCAGTGCAGTACATCAGTGGCCAATGGTTGTCAGAATATGTTTTGAAAAAATGTTTCTAATTTTCAAATCAGAAATTTTATTTTGTCAAGCATGCATCACAGATGGACCGCGTCTCATCAACGCGATCCATCGGTGGCGCATGCTTGACAAAAGATGCTTCAAGGCATTTCTTCAAGGATTTCTTTAATTCGGTTGCAACCCCCCAAAAATCAACCTTCACATCTCACAGCGCAATGCTCCCCGTTGTAGTGCTAATATCACCATAACATTTGCGCATTGTCATGTGCCTGTCGTAATACCACAGGATATTATCACTTTTTGTCAACAATGATTGTTTACTTACATGTTGGGTGCAACCATACACTGATAACTCTCTCATTAACAATGTCGGTTAAGTATATAAAAGTATCATTAAGTCAACACAAAGGGAAATCAGAAAATGTTTTTGAAAAGCAACAGCAAATTAAAAAAAAATTAATGATGATGTTAAGGAAGTTATTAAAATTATTTTATGCCCCGACGTTTGAGATGGTTTCAATTATTTTATTAAAACGCCTTTACGGATCCAGAAAGGAGATTGGCGTCAGAAAAACATTATCCGGAATCCAATGTTTCGTTTATGTGGTTTAGAAACTAACGAAAGAAATTGTTTTGAATCAGAGCACTTTTTTCTCATTAATGCATTAATTAAAACGCGATATGGTCAGAATAGATTTTTCGTTTTTACGTAAAATTTAGCAGATCTTTAGATTTTAATTTCAAGCACCAAAATTTAAGCAAAATGTTTTGAAAAGTGCGATATTTTGGCGTGAAGCTGTTTTAGTAGCAAAATTCTTCAAAAAACGTTAAACGACGTAATTTTTTTAAAATCTTTGGTTAAAGGAAGGTTTTGAAAACTTCGCATTAGAAGAAGCTAGTTTCTACTGAGCAGTATTCATAAATAAAATAATTTACTTTACTTCAACCATATACAAAAAAGAAAACATTTTCCGGAAGCTCCTCTTTTACCTATGTAAAAATTTCTCCTCCAAACATGATTTTTAGGCTTGAGTCTTAAGCTTGAGACTTATGCTTAACAAACTAAAAAAAAATATTTGCACATGAAATTCACTGAAAAATATCAATCCTGGACAAAAGTGACAGCTTGCTAGCAATTCTTGAATTGAGCAATCATAACCTTAATAACAGCAATTCCTCAATTTTTTATTTAAAAGGACCTTCATGTCAGATTTTTTTTTAAATTTACTACCCAATGTTTGCCCATCTCGGATTGTTTGCTATTTCATTGTCGTAAATTATATCTCCGCGAGGTTAGAAAGCATTTTCAAATATTAACCCATTCTATGAACAAAGGCCAGCACGGGAGGTTTACTTAACTTAGCAATGTATGCAACTGAACCTACCTGAAACGTTTCAACAAAAAAGGTACCTCTGAACCTATTTACCTGTGCAAAATTGATTTATAGAATAAAAATTTCATTCATACAACGTATTTTTTAAACATTCTTTGCGAAGTAGGCATATGGGTCATCGGTGGGTTGGTCGCACGGCCTAAGCGCGGTCCATCCGACGGGCAATTTTTTTATTTTGAAATTTTTCATTACATAACAACTTGTAACAAAAATGCGGTGATGTCATCAGTCTTCGACAGTAATTTTACTTAGTGGTATTGAGATAAAACTATAAATTCGACTTTTTATGCCAGTAATTATGGGCTTAAGGATAATCGCACGAAGAAGCTTGGCATGATGGCATAAATCTCATCAAAAAGCGATTTTCAATTTCGTTAAAACACAGTTACTTCAAATACCCAGTAAATTTACAGTATCTTGCATTGGTTTAAGTTTTCGATAACTGTTCGGTAAATTTGCAATACTATGTTGTCAAGTTAGAATATAGACCAGATTGGATCCTGACAAAAATTAAGCATATTAAATTATCTTCTGAGGAAACGAGTTTGTAAATTTCAAACAAAAGAGTATTTTAAAAACTCGTTATTGAAATCCTTCTGGTAATAAAATGTCACCATGCTATGTAAAACAAATGGCATAATCGTTTTTTTTTAATGTGGGGGCTGGAGAGTATGGCGATTATCACAAATTTCATCAAAAAGGAAAGGATGGGCAGAGTTGGGGAGGGACAAATAAAATAGTATTTTTCCGTTCACAAAGAATCACATTATTGAGCCTAATTACACGCCAAATCGATTTTGGGAAGTGCGTTGACTGTGCAATCTAACAAATTGTGTGCAAAAATATTTCATTTGAAAAGGTTGGGCGAGTATAGTACACATATGAAAGTTATTTTTGTCTCATCTGCTGATTTTAAAAAGGGAAACCCCAAAGTTGAATGGCCTATTATCTACAAGTTGAGTGCAAGCACCGTTCCAATCATAAAATGTATATCTTAAAGGAAGTATGTAACATGGATCCTTTACCTGAGTATCATGGGAAATAACCGATGATTTTTGCCTTGAAAGTCACAAAAAAGCATTTGTAGAACGTTGGTCAAAACATTACAATATCTGGTAAAAGGCATAACGTCCTGGAAGCCGTGGCCAATGCTATTATAGTCAAATTCATAGACACCGGGATATCATATAAAATATATGTGGTTATCAGTACAACATTACACTTCAGTCAACCAAAAACCTTAGTAGTTCTCTTGTAATCACCATTTATAAAATGTACTTATTATCGAAAGGATAAAAAATCTGGGTTATGCGGGAAGGTAACTTAAAATTTTTTTAGATTACGTAATATGTCGCCAGTGCGTGGATAAATGATGAAATGAGTAGGTTTTTCGGAATAGAACGTACATTACATAAATCTATAAGGCGAATCAGAATTTTTTAAGTTGATCAACCTTCACCGTCAAAGCACTCTGTGAACATCTTGAAAGTGCTTGGACAATTCGTGCACAAATTTTGAGATTTGAGTATTTTTCACCAACGTGAAAACTTTTTATTCGAAGCCATTCAGCTATGTGCCCTTTACTACAGGCTTTCCGGTCCGGTTTACCCTATTCTAAATATTGCCCCTTGGCCTGAATGGTCAGCACGGATGAACGGGTAGAACACTGTTTACTAGCCTTGAAATTTCCACCGCACATGATGTAGCTGAAATACTATGATCATTGAAGAAGTTTTAGAGTTTTAGACCGTCCTCGAAGGCTTTCTTTTTGAAAATTGAAAACTTTTTTAACAGTTTTTCTATATTTAATCTCTATAAAACATATGTGAGCTGGATTTGGGGTATATTAGTTCAGTGGTATATACCATTAGAACTGGTTAGCAAAATTAAGCATCTAAGTTCGGCTAGCGTAAATTTGAACTTTAGCATCTTAATCATATTCAGATCATTGCAGAAGTCCAAGTATGGCAGGCAGAAAGTCACTGGAAAGCACAACTGGTTCGTCTCACACGCGCTTTTTTGCATGCATTCCCTAGTAGCGAGTTATTTGTTTGTTTCGAATCGATTCGAATTTTATAAAGTAATGTTAAATATGATAATTTCACGGGAAATTTTGAGTAAATTTATTTACAATGGGAGAGGTTTAGTGTAAATTGATCCAACATTGCCTTTTGTTTATGTAAATATTAGTGATTTCGTAGTTTTATTTCAATCTTATGCGAAAAAGTTATTCGAATTGGGACTCAAATTCGTAATGATTCGGTTTTCCAAGCTTTAGTAGCATTCTCAAGGTGCAAGACCATAACTGCAGACTATATACTGAATCTATAGAAGAGCATAAAATTAGTGAAAATAAAATCTGTGAAAGACAGTGCAATGATTTGACATCTCAAATGTAGTGTATTATTAATATGTATAAATTTCCCATTTATCGTCACATGAAAAGATTTGCAATGCTGTTTCCGTGAGTTGAATGAGATTGCTTTGTATGTAAAAATGACTATTCTATGCGTTGCTGTTTTTTCGTTTGACTGGTTATACTATTATAAGTATTTTTAAGCTATTTGAGGAGAGCTATCTGGTACTTTGACCAAACATCACGCGACAGGTCTGCGGATGCATTACAAGTGCTCTGCTTGAACAGCAACTCAGTCTCTTCATAGGAAGCGAGTGTGCGTTAGATTCCGAGAGATTTCATTGCGTCGTGCATAAGACTCGACTACGACTCGAGCGAAAATCTTTGTGGATCGCACCTTCGAAAATTTGTAGACCCGTTCGTTGGGTGGCATTATGTGTCCGCAACGAAGAGTTTTTACGCAGAATATCTGTGAAAATCCCGCCTCGGTTGCTCAGTCGGTCAAGCGTGATCGTATTGTCCGGAACCCCGATGGTTCGATGCTTGACTGTTTCACTACCGAGTGTGGTCTTCAGCAAAGCACTTCGCGGGTAGCTGTAACATTGTTCGGACAAGCCTGTGATCTACGCTAGCTGACACGATCAAGCATGTTTAAAACAGTAGCAAAATGTGACAATAATTCTCCATGCACGATCTATTCATAGACTCGTATAAATGAAGAATATTCCCAGGAGAAAGATAACGACGAATATAACGATAACGACGAAGAATCAACTTTCATAAAAGCGTTTTTAGCAATACTTGTGGCATAGTCATTCTTGGTCACATTCATAGAAAGCGTGAGTCCAACAAGTCGAATAGTTGAAGATTCTACAAAAGTTGTACCGGATAGTAAAATTTGTTTTTCTAGTAGATTAGTGTAGCGATTGACTGAAACTATTTTAGTTTACCCCGACTGAGGTGACACGTGCCCAGTGCTACTCACATCAGATACTTTGGCCAAATCAGACCCGAGCGATTTAGCAAGAGCGAGGCGTTGTTCCGGAGCAGATTTTTCATTTGGAAAAGTAAACAGAGTTGTATCATCAGCGTAAGTTACCAAGTCACATGCCGAGCTATTAGAAATTTCATTAATACAAATTGGACCAAGAATAGACCCCTGAGTGACACCAACTTAAATTGAATAAATTCCGAGTGTTGACCATCCAAAACTGCATTAATTCCACAATTGGATAAGAAAGGGTTTCAAATGGAGGAAATTTGTCCCGTTGTGCCATACGACTAGATTTGTTGCAATAAACCACGTGCCATATATTGTCATAAGCTTAGGAAATGTCCAGAGGAATTCCCAAGAGCACGGAATATACGATAAGTTGTGACTGTCAAAAGGCCGACAGTAGATCGAGAACGGCAAAAACCATACTGCTTATCGGTGAGGAGACACAACGATTCAAGGTAACCTGAAATTTTGTTATTGATGGCCGATTCAAAAATTTTGCTTAAAATTGACAGACTGATGGGGCGATACTTGCTGAGACGTGTGCGATCGTCAGAGCCTTTAAAATCGGTACAATCATCGCAGATTACCCGGAATTAGGAAATGTGCTTTCTTCCAGACACTCACTGTAAAATTTTACCAAAATGGGAGGCAGAGAGAGTTTTTAAAATAACAGAGGGAAGGTTGTTAGAACCAGAAGAGACATTAGAGTTCAGGTTTGAAATTATTCTAGAGATAAGAAGCGGAGTTATGTACCTGATACAACACCACACCGTTAAGAAAATTGGTTGGAGATTTATTGGCATTTAGTTCGAGGCTACAGTTCTTGGAAAGCATTTTTGCAAACAACTCTGCCTTGTTTTACCAGTAATGGAGATTTTCGAGACCATTGACTAAAGGAGATAGATTAATCTACACTGCGCACTATACGCTAAAAGTCTTTAGATCAGACGTTTTACTTTAGTCGAGTGCGCATACCTTGATGTAGCATATTCTATTTATTATTTTACAATATTTCCGGGCATTTATGTATAGATTTCTTTTATTGACACTTGGATTTTGACTATATCCGTGGTCATGATGATTTCTCGCAGCTATTGCCGCTGCGCATTCTGGAGAAAACCATGGGACAAAGTGAGGCTTCACCTGGAACCTTCGATAAGAAATAAATTCATCGATATCAAGACTTATTCAATCTGCGATTTCCGCCGCGTCAGGCGTCAGAAGAGAGCGAGGAACTCTCACTCCAAGGCAAATTTCGAAAAAAACTGCGAAAAACCCAGTAACCGCACTTATTTTTATGAATTTGTGTTTGATTGGATTTCACGCTCCGGCCTACGAAGAGGGTCATTACGGATTCTGACGCTTTGCACTTCAAATGCAAAGTCTGGCCCAATTCAATGAATTTTCCAGGCACTTTACAACGCTTCCATATTCTCTTCACATGAACAGCTTGGTTGAATGCACCAACCGTACACTCAAGAAAGCTCTGTGGGCTATGAAAACCCCGGAGACTGCTATAACAAACATAGGATTTTTCATGTTTGGTCTCAAGATGTCCACGACAAAAATCGGACTGGAACAGATCTATACGAGTATGTTCAAAAACTCGGACGATTTTTCAATAAACTCCATAGTATTCCATTCCGAACGATTTTAGTATTGCTACACATGTTCATTATAACAGTGGACTCTCTCGGAAAGCGCTCGATCCAGTTTATACTAGACTGCATTGGATGATATCAAAAGCAAATAAGTACTTCACCTTTGAATACAGAGGTAACCCATAGTATGTCTCAATCTACAAATTGAAACGGACACACCTGTCATTCCGCGGCGCAGGTGCTTCTGTCGACCAATCGCCAATCACTGGCCAATCTTCCGAAAACGTTGACTAGCGTCCAACTCCAACTTTTACACGCCACTGACGGACAGTATACACCCCACCAGCTACATGATTATATTTTAGACCCCACCACATATTTGAAGCACTCATCTATATTTTCTCTCGCGTTTATTTCGTTATCACTGTGTCTAAATGTCGTATTTTCTGCACTTCTCAATGTTCAATCAATATATTATATGTATTGTGTTATCAAATGTAATGTAATAATATATGTAATATGTTATCAAAATACAATAAAATGCATTTTAGCATTTTATTTTAATTTATTTAAAATGCAAGCTGTTATAGATTCCATAGATATTGTCTATCAAAACAAGTATACACGTATAGTCGTTTTTACCTTTTCGATCAATATTGCCTACGAGTATTTCGCTACGTTGATGGCTTCATAAAATAAACATGTCACGTTTTTGGGTATATTTTGTTGTCAACTAAGATTGTCACAGTTTTATACAAATCATTTTTATTTAGATTGTTTTCATTCATAACAATGTTATTTTTCCACTTTCATAGTAAACAGACCCTTCCACGTTGATGTCTGATTGCATAACAGTTATTTTTAATCAGCGACTCTTCGGCGAACTGGATAACAAAGCTCAGATTCGGCACACATCGGAGTCAACACCGCAGCGACTATTTTGCTACACCTTCATGATATCACATTAAAAGATAATCTTCGTGTAACTTTGAAACTTGCATTTATGAACGCTGAGCAAGATTCAATAAATCACATGTAGATATTCTCAAAAAACCTTTCAAATTGGCTCGTGTGCCTCATGTTTTTTTATATATATAAATTCTTTTGGACAACATGAGTTTTTTATTCCATAAGAAGGGGCATCACCTAGCATGAATTGCTTTTTTGTCAAGAATGTCCACATATGTACCGCGTCTAAGCGATTCCTCAGTGAATCATATTTAACAATAAATGGTTGATATAGCTATTTCTGACTGGGCAATGAAGCGCATCGACACTAGTGTGCTTTGTATATAATTGCCACCGAAAATGTAATTAGGCTTCCAAGCGAAGCTGGAAGACTTGTGGAATTGCTAATTTTATTATTATTATTATTTTGTTCAAGTAATGAATATTTGCTTGTAAGAGCGGGGTTAAACCATAACCCTTAGCTGGAATACTTCATTTATTCTGTCAATGAGAGAAATTTTCTCAAAATATGTGCGCTTCCAAGAAGAGCAATTCTTTGTATTTGTTCAATAACAATATGTCCAGGAATATTTTTCATAAATTTATCCAGTGATTTTCGTACGAGACCCAATGATCCAATAACTACAGGAATTATCTTTGTTTTCATTGACCACATTCTTGTTATCTCAATTTCCAAGTCTTTGTATTTACTTAATTTTTCGAGTTCTTTTTTTGCCATATTGGGTGCCGCTGGAATAGTAACGTCAATTAGGAGGCATGTAGCAGATTTTTTATCTTTAATCACGATATCTGGTCTATTTGCTTTGATGGTTCGGTCTGTATGAATTGGAAAGTCCCATAAAATTGTAACAGTCTCATTTTCCACTACAGGATTTGTTTCATGATCATACCAGTTTTCTCTTGTTTCGATTTTGTAAAACTTACATACTTTCCAATGGATGTATTTTCCCACTTTATCATGTCTTTGCGTATATTCAGTAGAAGCAAGTATTTTGCATCCATTTAATATGTGATCGATTGTTTCAGTTCTTTCATTACACAATCTACAATTTGGATTCACCTCTGTCTGGCCCATAATATTATGTTTAAAATTATTTGTCTGTAAGCATTGATCCTGAGCTGCCATTATGAAACCTTCAGTTTCTCCTTTTAGTGATTTGCTTCTCAACCATGCATACGACAATTCTCTGTCAATATCATCCTGGTTTGATCTTTGCTTGTGTTTCCCGTGTAATGCCTTGTTCGTCCACATTTCTTTAAAATTCTTCAGAATTTCTTCTTTCATATATTTCTTTGTTTTCTTGGCCAAGTCCGACGGAGAAGCGTCTGTTCTTGATGCGCCTTCAATATTGAAAAATCTACGAAAATTTTGAGCTGTTATTCTTCTCCCAACCTACTCCACCTAAACTATAAAAGGTATACCAGTCAAACTTGGACCGAGTATCAGGTATGAGTAGTAGATGAAAGTTTGATAAAATGGGGTCAGTTCCATGAATGGACCATAGATAAACCATAGATAAGTGAAACACAAGTATTGCCGTTTACTAAAAAAACTGTAGAAGGTACACTGATCAAACTTGGACCGAGTCTCAGAAAGAATTAGAAGATTCAAGTTTTAGTGTTGTCTTATCTGTTACCAGCATGGCCCATAGATAAATTACCGATTTTTCGAAAAATGATTAACTGTTGACCGTATCCCGGTCAAACTTGGACCGAATATCGATTATAGTTTAAAGATATTGGCATATCAGTTCCAAGCATGGCCCATAGATAAATCACTATTTCATCGAAAACAGCTCAACTGTTGAAGGTATCCAGGTCAAACTTGGACCATATGTCAAGTATAGGTAAAAGTTAGTGTCATATCTGTTCCAAGCATGGCCCATAGATAAACTACAAATTAATCGAAAAACGCCTAAGTATTGAAGATATCTCAGTCAAACTTGGGCCATATGTCAAGTATATGTATAAGTCAAAGTCATATCAGTTTCAAGCATGGCCCATAGATAAATCCCTAATTCATCGGAAACAGCTCAACTGTTGAAGCTATCCAGGTCAAACTTGGACCATATGTAAAGTATAGGTAAAAGTTAGTGTCATATCAGTTCCAAGCATGGCCCATAGATAAATTACAAATTAATCGAAAAACACCTAACTATTAAAGATATCTCAGTCAAACTTGGGCCATATGTCAAGTATATGTATAAGTCAAAGTCATATCAGTTCCAAGCATGGCCCATCGATAAATTACTTATTCTTCGAAAAAAGCTTAACTATTGAAGGTATCCCAGTCAAACTTGGGCCACATGTCAAGTATATGTATAAGTCAAAGTCATATCAGTTCCAAGCATGGCCCATAGATAAATCACTAATTTATCGAAAACAGCTCAAGTGTTGAAGGAATCCAGGTCAAACTGTCAGGTATAAATATAAGTTAGGGACATATCGGAAAAAATTCTGCTTGGAAGCCTGTCCGAACTGCTTAGCAGTTCTAGTTTGTATTGTGATTTCACACGTTTTTGTTGTTGAACTGTCCGATGGGCTGAGAATCGGACATAATACTCATCTTTGTCTAAACATTTTTCACAGAACACTTTTTCATAAATATCTACCATTATTTTCAAACTTTATTCAGCAGACTATCAAATCGAATCACTTAAACCAAATCTTCTCAAACCTATATATGAATATTTTTTTAAATGTAATACTTTGAATGGAATTTTTGCTCAAATCGGTCCGAAATATTCCCCCAACGCACATGCAGCGGGGCGGTTTAGAGAAATAACAGTGTGCTCGCCAGCACAGTCCGATAGACTGCGCAACCTATAAAACGCTTTCAGAAGACTCCTGCGTGCTGCAAAAACCACACAATAAGGTTCGTCGAGGATGATGCAAATGTATTGAAACGGCAACAACGGCAACAGATAAACATTAACACATTGACTGAAACTGATACCGGACGACCCTGCGTCCGCCAAGGCGGCGGGACGGAAAGAGAACGTCGCTGACCAGCAACGTGGTAATATATCAAGTAGTGACCTCTGAACCCTCAACCGCTATATGGCTCAATTTAATTAAGAATAATATAGAGAAGTGTCACTGTAACATTAACTCAAGACAGTAAGGAATATACCAAAAATCCAGTGCCGTCACAATGCCCTCGTTTTTCTTAGAGGAAATTTCTAAAAAATTTACTCTCCAAAAACCCAAATTACCCTATTTCGACAGGATATGAAAAATACAAGAGAAATCAGCATTTGATGACACATCAATATTCACAAAAATGTACAGCTCCCAATCTTATATCTATTTAATTTATTGCTCCCGTTTCGCTCAGTTCCCAGAATATATAACGTGCATATATGTAATCAAGCTCTGTGAACTTGTCGCTCTTTAAACCCCAGTATAGGCAATATTTACACGCGTACTCAACACAGTGCTTCGTCCACAGCACTTCCCTTTTTTCCGCTCCTATAACTGTCCATACCGTGACTCGAACAGCGAATTGCGCCACAGAGTCGCAATGTTCAAAACAGGCCAAAGTTCATCTACTGCACACAGCTACGCCTCCCGAATATACATCAGACGTCTCAAAAAGCATATCCATAACAATCATGCTTGATCCATCGTTGATCCACGTCTTTCGCAAAACAGGCTACCAGCAGGAATGAATCGCATCCTGTAAAACTCAAGTTCGCCACGCATGATTACATCAATTCTTCGGAACACAAACTCAACAAATATCATCAATCCACTTGGTTTTCGACGATACCAAACAGCAAAAAATCGCACATACCAAGAAGCATACTGAAACGTCAATCAAAACAGTTTCTCTGGTACTACAGAAAGGTAAAATATCGAAGTCTATATACAATGCTGCTTTCCGTCCACCAGTATGTAGGGTGGTCTACCCAATTTGCGTCCTACGCTAGTTTGCGTCCAACACATTTGTGACGTCATTTCCTATCCTTAAACTTTGACAAATTTTCCGATATTTTGCATGGAGTTCGGCTGGCATGTCACCTACATGTCCTCCAAGTTTCATCTAAATCGACTAAAAATTACCGAAGTTAGACGTCATAAAGCAAAATTAGTGAAAAAAAGCGATTTTTCGCCTTGTTCCGTGCTCCATTTCCCTCTATGAGTAATAGCTCCTAACTCATAAAATAAAAAAGAGAAATAATTGAAACTTTTCACACTGTCGGAGTTTAGTCTCTTCTAACCAACTACGAAAATTCGCGGTCAAGGTATCAAAGAGAGAATAAAAATCGGGCGGGAATCCGACGGGTGTCGACAATTCATTACTCCATGATTCGCGGACAGGCTCTTTTTCAAACGATTTTGCGTCGGTCTTTCGTCAGATGCTTATTACGGCTCGCTCAGTCAAGTGATAATTTTGTTGCAGCAGAGAAGTGCAAATATTAAACATTTTGAAGATTAAATTATGACAGGCAGATATCCTGCCATCGTATTCAAGGGTTGAGTTTAAATGGTTCCACGTCCTCTAAACTGTCAAGTATTTAAACTGTTAAATATTTTTCGTTGTTCTTATTCATTTCATATATGTGTAATCGTTTCGTTATTGCAATAAAAAAGATTATTGTTCACCATTTGTATTCCGTATGACTGGGGTCAAGGAAACACGTTTTTTTTTTGGGGGGGGGGGGGGGGGGCAGGCACAATTTTTTATTGGACAATCAACTGTTTAATTTCTATGCGTAACTATCCACGCGCCGGAGGTGGGCAAGAATTTTGCTATTAGTAATTTCACCTGAATATCCATTCAAAATCGGAAGATTATTTTCCCACATACCTCTGATTTTTTAGATTTTGCTAGTGCACGAAGAGTTTTTATTTAACAAAAATATTAGATAGGTTACCCAATTTTTCAAACAATTGCATAATATTATGAACAAACAAATCGCTGTTACAAGCGTTCGCTATTTGGTATGCAACAGTTGATTCTTTAATTGTGCAGGCCATGTTATTCATATTATTATTTAAAACACAGAAGTTGTGTCAGGTAAGTTATCACACGTTTTCTTCATTTGAAAAACATGGCAAAATTGGTTTTCCGTCGATAAACTTAGTTGTGATGACGTCACTTTTAGTAGTCTCGAAGAAGCTGGCGGCAGACAACCAGCAAAAAAACACTGGTCGCATTTTGGTCGTGACACCGCAAACTCATCCCTGAAGTGTCTTTTTTCAGCGGCCTGTAGCTTTTTAACCCTTTGACGTAGCGTCGATTTTCAAAGTTGTTGATTTGTCAAACATCTTCGTTTGTCGAATTGAAAAAAAATCAGTGGGTTAGGTTTATTAGTTTTCATTTTAGAAGCAATTTAGTGAAAGTGGTCGCAAATTGGGTAACTGACCCTACAAGACTGTAATCCAAGAACCGGTTACATTTTCCCTTGAAGTTGTGATTGTTACATCATTAAGCATCATCCTGGCGTGCTCGCCAATTTTGCAGCGGGGCGGTTTAGAGAAATAACAGTGTGCTCGCCAGCACAGTCCGATAGACTGCGCAACCTATAAAACGCTTTCAGAAGACTCCTGCGTGCTGCAAAAACCACACAATAAGGTTCGTCGAGGATGATGCAAATGTATTGAAACGGCAACAACGGCTACAGATAAACATTAACACATTGACTGAAACTGATACCGGACGACCCTGCCTCCGCCAAGGCGGCGGGACGGAAAGAGAACGTCGCTGACCAGCAACGTGGTAATATCTCAAGTAGTGACCTCTGAACCCTCAACCGCTATATGGCTCAATTTAATTAAGAATGGATCAAAATATAGAGAAGTGTCACTGTAACAATAATTCCAGACAGTAAGGAATATACCAAAAATCCAGTACCGTCACACACACAAGGGTATTCCACCAAAGCATTACTCAAAGTGAAACTGCTTCCAGATGAATAGTCCCAAGCAAAATGTTATGAAATCTATGACTAGAAAATCGATAGATTGGTCGTTCTGAAACCAGTGACGACGGAAGGTTACAATTCTTGGGGTGAAGATCAACATCGGATTGTCTTTTTTTGGGCTCCTTTGTATTGTGGAAATATTCGTCATTTTGGGACAAAAAAGAACATCAAACGTGTACAAACAGCAGTATCATAATAAAATATTATTTTATGTGTCCAAAACCATTTGATGATAGACATAGCATATTTCAAAAACAAATTATGTTTTACGGAACTTGTTTGTGCAATTTAAAAAACAGTTGAGGAAATACATAACAACAAAATCATTTGCATAAAGTATTCCACATTGTATTGTATCACACCATGGCGCTGTTGGTCTATAAATCAAACGATAAAAACGAGGGAAATCATACTTGGCCAATTATGGACTGTGATGGTGACTGTCCTTTCTCCACAACATTCACTATAACGAAATCGGTAATATTCTACACCAGTATTTGAATGTTGCATTAGTATCAAGGATTTAGAACAGGCTTAACGTATTTTCTGCGTGTCGTAAGACGGGACTGAAAAAAACAAAAAATGTGGTATATGGTTTTATCATCGCCCAGAGCAGATACCACTCACTGAACTTTACCATGGTGGAATAGTTCTGTATGGATGTTTTCCGCTTGCTGTATGGATGTTTTCCGGTTGCTGGCACTTTATCTTGTCGTAGCTCTTTGTCATTTGAGTGACCATTAGTTAGCTCCCCTAATTATTTCCCTGCACTGTTAATTATTTCAAGTTTTGTGAATCAAAAAGATGGTCCCATGGTCCGAGAAAGACCGAAAAAAATTCCAAAGTGCATTTTAAGTGCTTTAAAACGTGGGGACTCTCATAACATGTTCTTATTAAAATATTTAGTCAGTGTTGAACCCTAAAATCATATTTTGTTTTACTTTTTAGCGCAATTTTTACCTTGATATTAACTTTAGCTTTCTACTTGTAGCGTCCGCTATGAAGTCAATAATTTGATTGCCAAAATTTTCAGTTTTTGACCCTTCCCTTGACCCTTCAGTTTTTGACCCCGAACAAACAAAAATTGTATGGTGTCGTTGACAAATTAAAATAAAAAACTTACGGGAGGTTCGCGCATCGTTTCGTTTGTACGCCTCTATTAACATTCAGCAAAAATGCTGAGTCATGGAATGACGCAAATCGAGGGCGTTGCGCGTGGATTAACAACACTCAAGTGGGAGAACACACGCACACGCGCATAACTACATTCATTGTTACTTTTTCCCTCTCCCTAGAAATATATATTAATTTGATTTAGTCTAGTATGCCAACACCATTCGTTTTTAGCCACATAAGAAACGTGAGGAGGAAAAGACTTTATTTCACCAAAAAAGTATAGGGGCGACGAACGCCAACCGATTCCAATTTCATTAATGCCTAAAATTATATTGTATTATAAGTATAACTAAATATGTCAGTGAAATAGAGACTGAAATGATTATGAATAATATTGTATAGAAGTTCGCTAAATGCCACTCAAATGTTTGAAAGGCTACCGCAAGATAAAGTGACTTATTTTTGTGATATTGTCGCGTTCGGTATAATTAGAATCGTATATTTGGCGAATCTTTACAATTTCCCCTTGCATATAGAGAAGTTCAAAGACTTGCTTCGCACGCTACACAAATTCATTTGTGTAAGGCTTCGTCTCACCAAATTTAGATTTCTTCAGACAAACATTTAAAATAATGTGCTTAGATATATTTTATATTTTCAAGAATAGATTACTAACGGACCACGCCTCACTGGAATTTCCGCGCGATTTTTTGTCTTTTTTCAGAGATATATAATAGAAAAAACTTGTAATATTAAATATTAAAAAAAAAACATTTATATCAAGGACGTTTGCAACTGACACTAAAATGAATGTCAAGAAAAGGATACTGTATAGTGAAAGGGCAAAGGAAACTTTTGTTCAATTTGTCCTAACACAATTTTCAATTTTATTTTGTCAAGCATGAGCCATCAATGAACCGCGCTTTAGGAGTGTGATTCAACAGTGACACATTCTTAACAAAATATTGGAAAAATCGCATTCAAAAAATTAGGTGCGAGCATAAACAGTTACTTCTCAAATTGAAAGAGAAGGGTGTGTAGTTTTACTACTCCTCTCAATTACTTTGTCGTCTCCTTCGTTCATTGTTAACCTACAAATATTTCGCTTAGCGAATTGATGCGCATGAATGCTTGAGCCACTAATCTATTATACAAAAATAACTGCTGAGTCATATCATATTACTGCTTAGTCATGTTTCCTTCAATGGTTCTCAAATATTTGCTGAGTCACGGTGCTGTCAAATAACTGCTGAGTCATGTTTGCTTTTTTTGGATACCTGATATACGCTTAGCTGAAGCACGACCCATCGGGGACACGACATGACAAAGGGTATTTTTGGAACGTTATCGAACAGAACCGAAGCTGCAATATTTATTTTACTATTATTTATGTGTGTGTGTGTGTGTGTGTGTTTATTTCTATATTAAATACGTAAAATCCAGTTTAGCTGACTCGTTTGTAACTTTTTTTAGTTTTATATAAATTCTACGCTTTAGAAACTTAATTTTAAAATACCTTTACTACAGGTGGGACAATTTGACAAGAAAGTTGATCATTATGACTGGGAAAAAATTTGATTGATGTTATATGAGGGGATTTCGTGGTGTACTTCTATATTTTTTCATTTATTTATTTATTCATTCATTCAAAACCTCTTGGATTTTATTTGCGTATGGACAAATATTGGGACGCAATAGGTGTTTTATTCATTTAATTAATTTGTTTTATAGGGTTTATTGCTTTACGTTTTCGAGAGGTGTCGACAAAACGTTCTCCTGTCGGTAAAAAAATATTTCGAAATAGTTTAATTGTTTCAAAGTTTTCTGGTTGGTCTTGACATTTCAGATTTTCACATAAAGCATCAAATGGCGCTTATCAAATCAGAAAATTCATTTTGTCAGGCATGAGGGTTCCTATACCAGAAGGATTTCGACAAACGTTTTTGTTACTGGCCATGACCTCGTGTTAGCAAATAAGAGTAAAGATTGGTTTAAGCTTATGTGAATTGAACTAAGAAATTTTTGTAGTTGGTATCTGCACGAGGCGCCGTGTTACGCTATATCGTTAAGCAGAATAGACATAAAATCCTGAACGGCCAAACAACCTCTGTAGTAACGTAAGCATGGTGGCCAGAGAAACTCATATGTCGCGTGGGTGTACCCAAGCGTGTGCAAAAAGCGATCAAGAGGAAGATGAAGTAAACTTGGTTGGATGGGTTTACCACCGTACATTTTTTAACGGTTCAGCTCCGTATGGAATATTTCTGCTTATAGTGCTTAATATCATTTACATAACCAACGCTATCGAACGGTTCGCTATGAAATCTTACGGAGAGTGTTTGGAGTAAAAACATAAATATAGAAATATATCTTATTTTAAAGGTTTATTAAGTGAGACCTGTGCGGCAGCAGCAATATTATTCGTGAAAGAAGATGATAAAGTTGTCCATCAATGACTCATACTTTACAAAAAGATGGCTCTAGATATACCTTTTTTGACCGAAACACGGGGTAATGTAGGGAAGGTTGATGAAACTAAGATAAGATTCGGTATCCGGACCGAAGGGGGTACTTCTTAGGTCGCCAGATTTGGCAAAAACAGCAGTTGGGTCGTCTTAAAATACCAAATATATAATATGCATCTTAAAAGACAACTTTTATCATCGGAACGATGTTTGCACTCGAATTGTTGAAATAACTCAGTATAGTAGGAGTGATTTTGGGAGCTCCCCCCTAAGTTAAATCAGCAAGTTTGGTAATTAAGACTTTGATATTGGCAATCTACTCGCGCAATTCTATCAGATGAGATACTCAAACCTTTTGCCCTCTAATTATTGATACCCAGGTGTGTCAGAGGAGGGACTTGAGTGTTTGTGTTTGCTTTCGAAATATATTTACCTGCAGTGAGAAGTTTCAAAATGAGATATAAAACAAAAATAAAAAATCAGTCATGCATATGAGGGATTGGTTAATTGAAATCGATAAATGTTAATCCACACATTTGTGGCGCATATGAAAATGACATGAAAATTTAGCCCATTTTGGTCGAAAAAACATTATTGTACAGTAGAAATGATATTGATCAAACTTATGTGGAAAAGGAGAATAGTGGATTTGTGCTCATGAGAAGAACTCTCACTTTAAAAGAAGATATCGTACACGTTTGCTGGGTTGCGTCACCGTCAGTTCGCGGAGGCGAAAAGCGGTCGAACCCACTGCTTCGCGAAACGATATTTTATACAATCTTGACCACCACGGACTTCAAATCAAATAAGAAAAACTGTTGAACGGCGTTATCTGCCGGAACTAGAATTTAATCAGAAATTAAATGTTTTTAAGCATGAGCCACTGATGGACCGCGCCTCATCGGCGCGATTCATCATTGGCACATACTAAACAAAACATGTTTTTGCAAATTTTTCCCAAAAGAACGCTGCAATATTTACTAAGTATGATGACTCGACAATTCTGTATTTGCATTGTACCGAGATTTAGAAATATATATAGTCAGTTTTGTTGAGCTTATTTAATCGAAAATTTCACTTTGAATCGAGCAGTACATTTGAGAAGATGGGACAATTCGACAAGAAAGTGGTTATCGTAACCGGTGAGATATTTGTTTGATGGTATTTGAATGCGATTATTTACACTGGTAGTTTTGTGAGTTTTTTCATATATTCAATGTCTGTCCAATAAAATCAGTTTGTGTTTCAAACGTGACTACTTCGTGACTACGGCCCATGAATGAATGTTTTAAAATGATTTGGTTGTTTCAATGATATTTTGAATTATTTTGTTGCAAGTCAATAAACGTCTTCATACGGAATTCTAAAGAATGGTGAATTATGAAATATTGTTGACAAATCAGAATAAAGACAGCATGAATGTACGAGATCGAAAGGGGAAATTTATATTTTCCTAAAAACTGATATTGTACCAAGTGGTCTAAGATACCGGTAATGTTCAGAGCGACTGTAAAACCCCAAGACCGGTGGGAAATTTCTAGTTTCCCTGATGTATTTTCGTGAAAGTATTTACAAAGTCGCAGCAACGCTCATGACAGTTATTACTCACACACCCTACTAATGGTTTAGTGTTGTATAGGATTCTCTTTCAGCCATACAATTTCTGGGTTTACGTTTTACGTAACTTGGTGGAGGTTATTTGGTTTCTTTTGGGTGCTGTTTCCACTCTTGCTTAATATGAATTTTCCAAAAAATAAAAAATAAATAAATAAATAATATGGATCCTTATGGTAATTACGTTTTAAAGGTTCATCCAGTGGAATCGGTGCCGCAACAGCCATATTGTTTGCAAAAGAAGGTGCTAAAGTTGTTATAACTGGAAGAAATGAAAATAGGTTGAAAGACACAGCGGCAAAATGTAAAGCAGCTGGTGCCGAGGTGAGGATATTGAATTTATAGCAACGTGGCAAGCCAATGCAAATATTAGAGTAATATACATTACTGAGTGACCTCTTGTTAAGTATGGGTCGCTTATGGGTTGTGCCATCAAGGCGGTTCGTCGAAAGATTATATTTTTGCAATGATGACCGTTCGCTTTAATTCAAACACAAAAAGCCGTTGAACGTTGTTATCAGCCGGAACTAGAATCAATCAGAAATTCCCCCCTGTCAAGCATGGGTCAATGATGGACCGCATCTCCTCGATATACTTAAAAATGCTTACTCTCTCTTTGTGTCGGTATATAGCGACTATGTTTGCTCAAATAATATTTAAATGCCTCCAACATTTTGGGAAACGGACTTTATTAATGAATGCAGGATTATTAATGGTGTTTTTTGTGTGCCTTATTTCACAGGTCTTGGAAGTCGTTGCAGATTTGGTAAAATTTGAAAACCTTGAAAAGCTTGTCAACAAAACAGTGGAAAAATTTGGACAAATTGACATCGTCGTTAACAATGCTGGTTTTGGCAGAGCAGAAACAATTGAAACGGTATTGTATTATTTTTTTCTGAAAAAAACACATGACTATAACTATTCAAGAATTTTCATATAACGTGAATAGAACTTTATTTAATTTTAGGTGTTAATATATTTGCTTAAAAAACCAACGTGAACAGCAAGACGCCATTACCATTAATTCGATTTTTTGTGTGAGGGGCGACATATTTCGTAATTTTTCTCGTGTATATTTCAACAAATTCAAGTCATAACGAGTTCAACTAGTATAGATAGTTTACTGAAATTATTTATTTGAAAAATTCTTCTATCTAGTTTCACTGATATCTGATTTATCTAGATTAACTTTTACGTTTTCTGTTTGGAAAAATCAATACCTGGTTCAATAAAAGTACCAAGTTGAAAAACAAGTAACATAATATATTCCTTATAAAAAACCTTTTGGAATACTCAATTCGAATATTCTCTAAACCCAGCAAAGTGTTGATGTTAATAGAAATACTACCTAGTTTTGATTGTGAAACTATATGAACTAGTAATACTTTATCTATTGCTGTGATAATTTTTTACGTCACCCAGAAAAAACTAGGTTGCTATCACCAATTCAAGCTAGCGGACGAATAAAAAACATCCGAGTGGATTCAATTTACTCCTATTTAATCTAAATGCACTCCCGTAGTTCCCACTAATTAAAGAAACGCATACAAACTTTTAGCAGTTTTGTTTTTATTTTGAAGCAAATTATTGTTAGTTCCTCTTTTATTGCCCATTTTATTTAACGTAAATGCACAGTAATTTTTTAATTTTTTTTTTTAATCTTTCAGCTTGAACGTGAACATTACGAAGAAATATTCAATGCAAATCTTCGTGCCCCTGTTTTCCTCTGCAAGTATGCTTTACCACATCTGAAGAAAACAAAGGGTAGGTTTGGTTTTATCGCTATTGCTTGACATTTCCTGAGAGCAAACACCTTTATTTTTATATGAAAAACACCCACCTCCTACCATGGTTAGTCAGACTCCAGTCAAAGACTAGACTCAGGTCATATTTTTCAATGACTAGATTCGACTCGAGTCCGCTTAGTAAAATAATTCGACTCGTACTCGATTTAACAAAATACAGACGCGACTTGACCCTGGACTTTAAGAATTGGGGGAAGAATTTAGCACCAGTCTGTAATCACCTTTTGAGAAAATACGTTGTCTGCCGTTGCGTGACTGACTAATTCGTGTACTTTGTCTACCCAAAATAGATGGATTTAAGTTGGTACTTATAGAGTGAGAAGTGGCAAAATAATCTGCCAATACTGATGAATAGATTTAGAAATCGACTCGTGACTCGACTTGCGACTCCTGTGTTTTTCGTCCCGACTTCACTTGCGACTGGAAGTGCCGTTACTTACTCTCTTGCACGTTGTGCTTCCTATATCCCGAAAATCAGAAATGGTCTTTTGCCAAGCATGAACCACAGACGGACCGCGCTTTGGTGGCGCGTTCCATCAGTGCCCCATGCTTAACAAAACTTGCAGTAATAAATAAATATCTTTTCGACTGAGCTAGCGCCTTCCGTAAAATAAACCAGTGCATCATTTGATTTGCATATGTGATAAATTTCAATGAATACTAATCGCTCCTTCATGCTACATCTACAATATGCTTTATCTCGAATGATCCAAAATAATATCATTTCAATCTCCTCAACCCTCAGTTATAACCAATCAGTTAAGCAGGGTCAGACCTTTCATTCAGTATTCACTGGTTTCCATATATCATATAGGATGCGTAATCAATGTATCCAGTTGTGCATCAAAAGAAGCGTGTCCAGGCTCCGTTCCATACAGTATGACCAAATCAGCGCTAGATCATTTCACAAGAGGGTTTGCAGCAGGTATTTAAATTTACTTTTTTTTACTTTTACTTCTTTCGAGTGGATCACCCTGAACAAAGCCTTGTACTTTTGGCCACTTAGAGACGAATAGGTTTAATGTCATTAGGAAGATATGGTGTGTCTCGATCGGCCCAGCCTACCCAAGTTATTACACCCTGAGTTGAGTGGATTACCTTGAATGTCGGCTTGGATTAACGGGCCAGACTCGCCCACACTGGAAACAGGATGGTTTCATTTTACTGGCGTGGGCATGAATGATAGCTAGAATGTCAAATGTGAAATTTCATAAAATATTCGTATCGATTTTCCAAACATGAAAACATATAAACGAACTTGAAATTCGGAAACAACACAACATTAGTGAATTCTTGATAGAATTGGGACTTCCAAGACGGATTTATTATCCTTTATATTTTTCATCATTTTCAAATATTTTTGTCAAAAATCTTCTACATTTTCAAAAACTTCAAGTTTCAATATGTTTAAAAGAGTCTATCGCTTCCATTTAAATTCACTCTTCTAGTGAACAAATTTTTCAATTTGTCATTGCTTTTATAAACAATTATATTTTCTTAATTTCAGAATGCGCATCTTTCGGAGTACGTGTAAACTGTATAAAGTAAGTATTATGAGAAAATATTCATCAGCAAAAATGATAGGCAACCCAATCAGAAAAATTTGGTCAAAGCATTTTTGGTTAGGTACGTGTGGATGGATCGCGTGGACGAGACTCTGGGCGGAAACAGCCAGGGTGCAAAAATAGTGTACCATATATATCAAAAGCCTGGATAATTTCTCACTATTTGCGTGTTATAAGAGATTGCCTGGAATCAAGTGAGTGCTGGATGGTTTTCCTACCTAGTGATATGTTATGCTTCTGCGACAAGTTTGCATTTATTCTAGCAGTTTTTACGATTCGCGAATCGTGCTCGTCCTGTTCGGTAGGTTGGTATTCATTTTCAATTTCTTTACAAATTGAGAAACAAACGAGACAGGGTAAATGTAAAGGGTGACCAGAAATTCAAAATTTATTCTCACATTTTGTAGATTGCACTTTTAATCTAAATATAAGTTAACTGCAAGCTTTCAGCTATAGCTGGTTGACCTAGAATCAGACTCTATAAATTTTTCCAAAATTTGCTCTAAAATTACCAATGGACACATTCATACACGCTAATTCTCCTGATCTTTTCTGTAGTATGGCTTTAAGATCACCAATTATTTGGTGATTGCTTTTATACACATTAACTTTAACATTAATGTATGGTGAATGAGGGGACTCTGAATAATTATTACATTTATTCAACATCTTTTTCAGTCCTGCCGCCGTTGAAACAAGATTTGGAGAAAACCTGAATATACCGAAAGAAATGTTTGAAACAGTGAGTACATGTTTAAGAGTCTCTTCATACGTCTATATTATTTTTTATGAAACAAATCCCAATCATATATTCTATTTCATCAAACAGGTCTCACGCATAGATCGCGCCTTGTCGGCTCGATCTATCAGTGGCTATGCTTAATAAAAATATGTCGGAAACTTCAAAAAAAAAATGGAGAATCTTGAAAAATAGTCAATTTCCAATATAACATTTTGGATACAAGCTGCATAACAACAAATATTGTTAATTAACATTTTAGTTGAAAATCGAAATTGTTTGAATGTGCATAATACTAGTCTTCATACATAATTTTTGGATTCTCCGTTGATAAGCGGAAAAAAATAATCTGTATAACTTAAATTAGGATTTCGTACAGTCTTAAACAACAAGGTAAACAAAATCTGCATTGCAGAAAAAGTGCACCATATTAACATTTCTTTTACAGTAATTTCATTTGAAAACGCCTTGTTACTGAGATTTATGCATATTATGGGCCGCTGATGGACCGCATCTTGTCGGTACGTTCCATCAACAGCCTATTATTGACTGAAAAAAATCGATTTTACAATTTTATTTCAATATATCCAAGTAAACTTAATGTCACAACGAAGCTATATTACTGCCGATATTACCCTGACCCCGATTCGGAACTGGTGTTTGCATGATATGACATGGTTCGCTATATGGTTCAGCCATATTCTTGGATTCCCTCCAAAGCAAAATAAAAATGAATTCCTGTCCTGCATTTTCATTACAGTGTGGAGTATTTTTGCATTTTAGTTACTTGGCCAAGTACTGAAGAGACAACCTCTTGGAATGATCAGCCCTCAACAGGTTGCTGAGGGAATCGCATATCTTTGCACATCTGCTGCTACTACTGGAGTTACTCTTCCTATTGACGGAGGACTGTTGATTGGGTCGTCTGGAGTAAATGCAAAATAAATAATGTTTTCAACAAATAATGAAAATAAACGTTTATATAACCAGACACGCGTATTTTATTTAAGTTATTATTCCAACGAAGTCTTTTTTCGTCAGGATAGAAAATAATGAAACTTCAACAAATAACATTCATTATATGATAACCAATATAGGATAGGGATTTACACTTGAAAATAAAGTGTGCCATTAGAAGTACAGATCTCCTTCAACACGGGAGCATACAGTAGCCCATCTATATTTACGGGGTATCGTAATTTAGTAGTGTTTGCAATACTAGGTAAAATGATTCAGTTTAACTAGACCACTAAGTTTCCCTCTAGTGGAAAAAAGGTACCACAGCAAACTGGGTAACTCATATTTATATTATATATAAATGCCCATTCGGTGATTTCAAACTTCAAATCTATTCAAGAAATGCATTAAATGCAGCCAAACAATATCTACCCAGTTTATCTGGTTTTAATTAAAATACTAACTAGTTTGGATTATGAAACTAGGTTACCTAGGGGTATGTAAAATCCGTTATACTTTACCTAGTTCAAGGTAGCCATCACTAGTATGTAACTATTGAGATTCTGTAAAATACATTCGAAGCCAAATATGTCGTGCACTATGTATAATTCCAGAAAGTACATTAGCTGAAGCATTTGGCCACTAAGATTGAGTTCACATGCCCCAGTTTCTACATATTCCATCATTCTCGCGACAGAATTAAAAGACAGCAACGTTACAAAGCATTAGATGGTTTAAATATGATCCGGGCCTGATACTACTCACTGTACTCTATACTAGTGTTTTTATATGAGATGTTTTCCACTTAGAATGTAGTTTCTTGTATTATTGTAATATTTTATAGTGGCTGTTTGCCATATAAATTTCCATCAAACAATTTCCTCTCTGCGCTGCTTCTGGCTTTGTCTACAGAGTGAGATTAAAGACCAATATGGTTTGAGTCGCAGTTCTTTATTACTATATTAATAATTGAAATGTTCAAATTTTATATGTCTTGTTTGACCGGGAGTCCGTTGATTTGATTCTTCTTCTTCACATAGGACTTCAGCAAGGCGCGTTGCGGGTAGCTGTAACACGAAGCATATACGCGGCTGTTATAACATTTGTCTATAGCTCTATATAACTTCACGGACAATCCATAGGATACGTTCGAAAAACCCCACAAAAAATAAGCGGTCGGAAGTGGGATATCATAAATATAAGTGACTATCATAAATTAAAGCACTACTCAAAAATATAAGCAACAGAATAATTCGTTAGTTATTAGCGTATTATAAAATATTCATAACCACAATGAATGTATGCACGAAACACTGCGCATACGTCTATTTGAGTTCCAACAAAACAAAACTATACATTGATATAATTATTAGAGATGGCTCAATCTTACTAAACCAGAAATTTGATTTTATCAGATATGAGTAATTTTCAATCAAAAAGTAGAATATGTTAACGAAAAGTCGAAATAATTTTCATCCTTGAATAACATTCCATATACTAATTTACATTAAATGAGTCGCGCTAATCCCGTGCAGTAAAACCAACCAATTGTATATAATTTCCCTTAAATAAAATATCATCATATTAAACAAAGTACATACTCAAATGTTTCAAAATACTGTTACCAAGATTTACTATAGGACAACTTGTAAATCAAAAATTTGAAAATATCATTAAACAAATAATTAGTTAGCGTTACGAAAATTCCGCTCATTTTCATCACACAGCATTCTATCCCTGGTATTGGTCATTCGAAAATATACAAAGTAAAACGTGCTATAATTTAGGCACCAAGGCCTCCTGAAACTTCTAAACATGCTCCATTTACATATGAACTTTCCTCACATGCCAAATATAAACAGGCATATGCTACTTCTTCTGGTTTTCCGACTCTTTGCATAGGAACTTTATTGATAATAGCTTGCCATATTCCAGGCGACTTTGCTGACTTTTGCATCGGAGTCTGAATTAGGCCGGGTAAAACAGCATTACTTCGTACTTTGTGAGATTGATATTCTTGAGCAATTGTTTTGGACATTCCTATTATTCCAAATTTGGATGCTGCATACGGACAAAAACGCGGAAACCCATGCTGTCCAGCGATACTTGACATATTTACAAGTGACCCGTTGGCATTTTCCATGTCTTTTATGGACAAAAGAAATTCTTGAGCCATCAGAAATTTTCCCTTCAAGTTTGCTTGGATAACATTATCCCAATCCTTTTCTTTTATATCGATAAATAAATCCTCTGAGGTTATACCAGCATTGTTAACGAGAATTGTTGTCTTTTTGCCCAACTCTTGTTCAGCTTTTAAAAAAGATTGTTTGGCTTCATCAGCTGATGTGACGTCAGCAACAATGACGCAATGTTTGTTGCCATGACTTTTATTCAAGCTGTTTAGTGTTGCCGTCAGTCGTTCACGATTTCGTCCAACAATGGCAACACTTGCACCCTCTTTAGCAAAAAGTTTATAAACAGCCCGACCAATTCCGCTACTTCCCCCAGTTACCATAGCAACTTTTCCTGATAGTCTTCCGTCAGACATTGTCCTGAAGTTCTGAGTTCAATTTTAACTGTTTATATGGAATGATTAAAGAAGAATAATCAAATTTACTATGTCTGTATCATATAAACTATCACAAATATGTTCTAGTCTTTGTGAATATGAAGTTTTGGCTGCATATAATGATAATGAAAACAAATTGTATCACAAAGGTTTTCATATTTTAACCCACATTCACACATTTCTACTTCTACCAACGTTTTTGCAACAATAACAACATTAATTCGTTTTTCAATATCATTCTTTATTGAAGCAAAGATTAACTGCATTTATTGTTCCTGAGTTTTTTTCAGACAGTTTAAAACTTTTTCTATTGTTTTCCAATTTTACACATGCACATGCACACACGCATACAATACATCATCAAATTAAATCAGGCCAGTGTGATGTAATCGATACGAATCAATATCGCAAGGTGGCAAATGAGACAAAATAGAAAGTAAATTGGTAGCTCTACAGTGCTGGACTTGAAAAATATATTAAGTCAAAAGACCTATCTGTTTTATGAGGTACACAAATTTGATCATAGGCTAACTCACAACTCAAATTAATCCCCAATTACTAGTCAATATACCCAATATGCTTCCCATCCTTAGTAGAACTCCGCTAAGTCTACAAACTGACACACGTTATATCGATGGCAAAAACATTCTTGCGTTTTTATTGGTAATGTAAGTTCGGGAAAAGATGACAGGCCTTAGATTAATCATTTCTGTCGTGTTATGATTCCCATGCCGTATTTCCTGCATAAGTGCCATTAGTTTAGGAAGTCATTTGGCATATTTATCTTATCACAAAAAAATTCCAGGAAGAGAATGTTACTGCTCATGGATCACTTAAGCATCGTCCATATGTTGTCCAACCGGTCACAATATTTCTATAGTAGTTCTCCCAAGGCTGAATGCGGTGACTGGAGCTAACGAACGGCCAAGGCGAGTTGCTAATAATTTCAAAAATCAGTGAGAAAATTTACTTTGTCAATCTCGACCCACACTGCACAAATGGATAGCGCGATCAATCAGTGGCAAAGGCTTCAATAAAACATTACTGTCCAACTTTTTTCGATAGAAATGGCCATGTGAAAATAGCTATCTAATTTTTTGCTTTCTAACTTTTCTTTCGACTTTTGGTAGATCATGACGTAAATGAGCAGTTGCAACGACATTTTTTCTACTGACTAAATGAACTGGCAAAAAAACTGGAAAACAAAACTCACATCGAACCTTTTGTAGCGTATTGATTACTGGGCATTATTTCCTGCTAGGTTAGCACCAATTTTGATTCACTTGCTTCACTTTCAATGGTTCACACAACAAAGTGACTTTTTTTAATTGAATAAGCATTGAGTGACTTGTCTGTTTGGATAAGTATTCATAATTTGACAATTAAGAATCCACCTACGTCACGATTCCCATTTATTCGCAAGTACGCAAGCCTTAATAATCTAATACTTGGTTGATGTTGAGGTTTACCCAGCAGATAATTTGGTTTGCTAAAAGTACATTCAAGCAAGCCTTGCAATTTTTATTGATTGAATAAATGAAGTTACTTTAAAGTCACTTTTATATCTGCTATCACCACACATTACAGCTTAAATATGTTTTGTGGACCCTAGTGCGTTTTTGTGGCACATGTTCCGATAAAATTCGAATTTTGATTGGTTGAAAAATCATTTGTTAAATATGGGATGAATTTCGGCCGATTTTTCATATTGGGAAATTTTTTTGGGGTTCATGACTCGCGTCCCACCTAAACTAATTGCAGTCTTAAAATGAAAGTGCGGTTCTAACCTTCAGGCAATTCCATGTAATCAACAAACAATCATTTGTTTTATTTTTCGTCAACATGTATAATTGATCTAACAGCAAATTGTGTAAGTGCTTGAAATGACATAAAAGAGGTGTGAGTATGTAAATAATACAAATAAAAGTTTGCAAAACCCTATCTCGTTTAAAAGAGTACTGATTATTTATTGTAAAACTAGTTTACCAAGATTATTTTCAAAGTACTTTTACCTATTTTCACGGATATCTGATTTACCTAGTTTAACTTTTACCCGGTTCTCTCATTGAGGTTATACCTCATTTTTAACTGGGTTCCTTCAAAACGTTAACTAGGTACCTGGTGCAAAAAACAGGTACGTAGTACGAAAAACTAGATAAATCATATATTCATAGTGAAAATGTTTTTGAAATAGAGAATTCGGTGATTTCAATATTCAAATCAATGAAAAATGTTTTAAATGCAGTAAAACGACAATTGCCTAGTTCGCCCGATCCTTAATCTAGGTACTACCTAGTTTTGAAAGTCAAACTAGGTTACCTAGTAATACATTATCTAGTTTTCTGGTAAATTCGTTTTACTTTACATAGTTTGAATAAAAACTAGTTTGCTATCTCTAGTGCAGGCGAATTTTAATACGTTCTCTTTTAAATATAAATTTCCTTCTTGCTTTGCGAAATTTTGTTCGACTTCATTATATTTTCTGTTGAAAATGGCGTCAAATAAATCAGGCCCCAAGGCCACCAGAAACTTCCAAGCAAGCTCCGTTTACGTACGAACTTTCATCAGATGCCAAATACAAACAAGCATACGCTACTTCTTTTGGCTTTCCAAATCTTTGCATGGGAATACTTTTGGCAATAGCTTGCCAGATTTCAGGTGATTTTGCTGACTTTTGAATCGGAGTTTCGATTGTTCCAGGTAAAACGGCATTACTTCGGACTTTATGAGATTGATATTCTTGAGCAATTGTTTTAGACATTCCTATTACCCCAAATTTGGATGCTGCATATGGAGAAAAACGCGGGAATCCCTGCTTTCCAGCCATGCTTGACATATTCACAAGTGAGCCGTTGGCGTTTTCTACGTCTTTTATGGACAAGAGAAATTCTTGAGCCATCAGAAATTTGCCTTTCAAATTTGCTTCGATAACATGATCCCAGTCTTTTACTTTCACGTCGATAAATAAATCATCTGTGATTATGCCGGCATTGTTGACGAGAATTGTAGCCTTCTTGCCTAATTCTTGTTCGACTTTTACAAAAGACTGTTTGGCCTCATCAGCTGATGTGACGTCAGCAGCAATGACGCAATGCTTGTTGTCATGACTTTTATCCAAGCTGTTCAGTGTAGCTTGAAGTCGCTCTTGATTTCTTCCAACAATGGCAACACTTGCACCCTCTTCAGCAAAAAGTTCGCAAACTGCACGACCAATTCCACTACTTCCTCCGGTTACCATAGCAACTTTTCCTGATAGTCTTCCGGTAGACATTGTTATGTATTGCAGTGAATATATTTTTTCATTACACTTTATTAAAGAAATGGAAAAAAATGTATAAATTGCATAACATAGCAGTTATCCTTTTGATTTTTTTACTCGGTTTACTTCTAATATTTACTTCATATTTTTGGCAGTAGTAATGAAAAGAGTCAGTTTTAAACATTTTTAGATTAAATGGCTACAAATATATTCTAACTGATGACAAGATATTCGAATGCAACACTTCACCTACAAGCTTTACCAATAATTAGTAGTATTAAGCAGCTTTGCCAATGCTCCCAAAAACCAGTTAGAAATTTTTTTTTCTAGCATGAGCCCACTGACGGACCGCGCCTCGTGGTAGAGACAAATGCTTAATACAACATGCTTTTTCTACGTTATCCGACTGTGAATCGCCGTAAAAATAGTTTCAGCTTCTTACCTTCTAACATCCTTTAGACTTATTTAGACATCCTTTAGATTACTAAACAACCAAAGCGTAAATAAACGGTTGCATCGAAATTTTGTTGCTAATAAATAGGCTTGCAGAAAACTGTCGAACAGGCCTTGGATCGATAATTCTGTAGCGTCATGCTTACCGTGCAGTATTTCCTGTGCATTTAGAATGTAGAGTCATATAGCAGTTTTATCTCGAATGTAAAGTATGAAACCCTTACAGATCGCGTTGCAAGGCATGTTCTCTGTTCGGATCGTGACAAGAGTGATTCATTATATAACCGGGATAAAACATGTAATATATATATCGCACCAGACCCAATGATTTCACAGTGAGATCATAACAGGTTTAGAACTATTGCGCTATGCCTGCCTCTGTCTGATTGATCTTATCCAAACTTATCTGATATGAGTCACTGATGGATCGGGCCGTCAGGGCACGGTGCATCTGCGACTTATATTTGGCAATCAATAACGTTCTCCTCCGCTCTTCGATGTTTTCATCTTATAATCGTTTTATAATCTAATGCAGACTGACCACTGACATATGTAGACAAAAACTTATTTGAAAGCGTTCTTTCGCAGTTTGAATAACACCGACACCCAAGTTAAGTACAATGCATGTTAGCGCTGCTACGAACCAGAGTCAGAAGACGGAAAATTAATCGGAAAGAGTCCTATCTAATTTACACAACGCATCAACCCAAGTTAAGTACAAGTTATATTAAAACTACTATAAGCACAGTCCAGTGTTTTCAAGTGAGCGCGTTTAACGCTTTCACTTACATAACTTTTACGCCACGGGCTAGAGTCACGCTTTATTGATTTGTCCGTGAAGGTGTATGCATATGCAGTAGCACAGCAGGGACAATAATTCGCGTTCGATGAAGCTTTCTGTTCTATAACATTATCTCAAGAGTATAAATCACCTCAAATTACCGATAAAAAGTTAAATAAGTTCGAAGCGTTATTGTCAGTTTGCTTTGCTGTGTAAGAGCAACCAACGTCACCAAAGAAAACATGTTGGCGATAATATAGTATTTCATTTAAACGATACCATAATGTCTCGTAAAACTGCTCGTTTTCAATCTTTTACTGTACTGACCCTCAGCAAGGCCAGGTACCCTCCTATCACATCGCTGAATCTAATGTGTGACCCGTGCAGAAAATAAAAGAGTAGTTTAGGCCATAAGCGTGGGAGTAGTTTATTCTTCAAGATCATTTCAAACTAGTCACACTGCTTTTGTTGTGATTCTTCACCGTTTATGTAGCCGTTAATTGATTCCTTATAGAAACTGCCTTCAGCTTTGTAGAATCAATAAAGCTATCGTGGCCCATTCACACATATTCTAAATATGTTTGCTTAAATATTATTATCGAAAAACACAAATGTACTACGAATATTAATGTTCACTGTATCGTCTAAAATATCTAGTCCGGAGGGGGGGGGGGATATTAATCAAAAAGCAATTTAGAAAACGTGTGTGACAAAGGAAAAGATATTTATAAGCATTTGCAATATATTGCGCTAAACTTATTTAATAAAAACTTTTTTGATATCTACAAAACTTTCTACCAATAAGAAAACCCTGGTCTTACTACATATTTTTAAACTTGCTAACAGCCTGTAGCGAGCGCCAATAATTGACCAAGTAATAATAAATAAATAATAAAATACTCTACCTGAATAGACACTCGAAACGTCTTCATATTACATCATTTGCATTTCCTCTTATCGATAGAATATACTTTACCCCTGTTCCGCTTTATTTTTCTCTGGATTTCACTTTTAGATTATTTCAAACTCACTCAGTTTTTTTTTTGTCTAGTGCGCTATTGTTGTTCTGATCGATTCACGACTCTAGTATTTGCCTGTTCTATTATGGTAAAATTGTCCCTGTTCTTTAGTTGTCTTCTGTTTTACGTTCTGAGAATTATCATTGGTTTTCAGAGCGCATTTCAAGAAAATTCCGGTTGGTAATTGGTAGCCGTCGCGTTACAATCAGAAATTTTAGATTGTCACGCATGTGCCACAGATAGCCCGCACCTCTGCAGTACGTTCCATCAGTGGCCCATGATTAGCAAGAATTAATTCACTCACACTGGGGGGTTTGTGTACTGTTGCTCAATTTTTCAGCCTCCAATGTCCATATCGACGAAACCCAAATTTTATTTCATCGAACATGAGCCGCTGTTAAACCGCGCTTTGGCAGCGCGATCCGTCAGTTACTCATACTTAACAAAACTTGTCGGAACAAGAGATTTCCGAAAGGGAAGGAGCGAGACGTTTTATCAGGCGTTGAAATTACATGTGTGGATCTTATACAGGTTGGCGCTTATAGACGGAGATGCCAAAAATGAATAGAACACTCGATTATATTCTTAATTGAATATAATTGATGTAGTAATGTTTTTGAATTTAGTTATATTTCAGAATAATTTCCTATGAAAAAAGGTGATATTATTTTATGATTCTTTTCAGAATCAAAAAAAAAACGTGTTCGCTCTTCTATTTGATATAGTTTCACAAAATGAAGGAATTGTAAAATGAAGTTGTAAAATACTTGAATGTTTAAACATTTACCAATTCATGTTTTCTCAAATATATTAGAATAATGCTTTTCATCAAGAACATACTATCGAAAGCAATCGAAATTTCGTATTCAGAATTATTTTTCCGAATGTTTTGGAAATAGTAATTAATAGTAATTAGTAACAGTAATTAGAAATAGTAATTAGGCTTGACCATCTCTGCATGTAGAGCATGAAATTGACCTGCTCAGTGATCACCTTCTGTCGGGACAGGATTTTCGACTTTATTTCGAATTCATGTTGTTATATTTATATACCTTCTTTGATGCAGTTTGGTCACACATCGCATTAAATGTCGCTCAAGCGAGAGACTTATCAAGCGCCGGTAGGAACATTGTAATTGTCTCACTAATTATATTATGTGAACAAAAGATCACGGATTTCCTGTCAACATAATTAGTGAATTTATTGAGGAAATTAAGTCCAGCGTAAAACTCTAATTCACTCTCAATGACGTCAGAAAACGTACGCAGTGTGCGTTGACCGATTACATTTTAAGCCAGAAATTTTTATCCAAAGAATTCTGGAAAATTTGCAGAGCTTCCTGTACATTTACATGGATTGTATAACGGGTGTAACATACAATTAAATAATGAACAACAAAAGATCTTTAAACAAATTTTAACGCAACACCAGAATGTGTTCTCTTCGGGTCCAGGTGATATGGGTAAAACAAACGTTATTAAGCGGAAAATTAACAGGGCCGATTCGTCATTCGTAAAAATGCTTCTACGTCGAACCCCCCTTGCTAAACAAAAAGAAGCTCGTTTTAAAATTGATAAGATGATTTCTCAAGGCGTAATCGAGCCGTCTACCAGCGCCTGGTCTTACCCTGTAGTGCTTGTGAAGAAGAAAGACGGTAGTACTAGATTTCGTGTGGAATATCGGCTCCTCAATTCTGTAACAAAAACATTTTCCTACCCACTCCCGCGCATAGATGATACCCTAGATGCTCTTTCTGGTTCTTCATGGTTTTCTGCACTTGATCTCAAAAGCTGGAGAAGAATTATTACAATTTCGGGCCATGCTTTTCGGTTTTATAACGCTCTATCTACATTTGAACGCTTAATGGAGATCGCAGTAGGCTTGCTTGGGACGTTTGTTTGATCTATTTAGATGGCATACTTGTTCACGATACTAGTTTCTTGCAAAATATTGAAAATTGACGACAAGTATTCGATAAACTACAAACGGATGATCTTAAACTTAATCCAAAGAAGTGCCAATTATTCCAGAGAAAGGTCGCATACTTGGGATACATCGTGAGTGGCGAAGGCTTTTCTGCCGATCCCAGTAAAACCGACGTTATCAACACCTGGCCCATTCAATTAGATATAAAATCTCTCCGTAGTTTTGTTAAATTGTGTCCATATTACCGCCGATTTGTTCCCAAATTTGCAGACATCGATAACCTCTTCATCAGCTTATAGAGAAAGCGAGAAGGTATGTGTGGTCACGAGAATGTAATACTCCGTTTAAAAATCGAAACAAGCTTTGAACGAATACACCGATTCAGGTCTATCCTCTTTCAGATGGCATGTATATTGTGGATACAGATGCGAGTGAATTTGGACTCGGTACCGTTCTCTCACAGATGCAGAGTGACACAGAACGTGTTATCGCCTATCATAGAAGGAGTATTTGGGGCCGCGAAAAGAACTACTGCTTTACTCGAAAGCAGCTGCTAGCTGTGGTTACATCCGTTTCCCAGTTTCATCCTTATTTATACGGTCAGAAATTTTCGCTTCGGACCGACCATGCCTAATTACAGTGGCTATTGAACTTCCGGAAGGTCAGCTGGCTAGTTGGTTACAACGACTTCAAGAATATGACTTTGATGTTCAACACCGCTCTGGTAATGCAGATGCGCATTCTCGACTTCTTCATGTCTTGTGTCAGAATGCAGATTTTTTTCCGATGAAACAACGATATACTAAAATGGCAGTTTTTAGTCCGTGAAGCGAAACGGTCAGAAATTTTAATCCAGGTTCATTATGAGACTGCTGGCGGTCACTTTGGTATAAATGAAACTTTAGAAAAGGTGCGTGAACGTTTTTTTGGGCCACTCTTCGCGGTGACGTAACAGCATGGTGTAGAGGTATTATTTGTGCCAGAATAATGTCCCAGAAAAAAAAACACTCTCCCTTCCATCACTATGGAACGGATAGCCATTGATGTTACGGGGTCATTTCCGCAAACAGAACCTGGAAATCGCTTATGTCTGGGTCGCCATGGACTACTTCACCGAATGGCCAAAAGCCTATCCACTACTCAATCAAGATGCTATCACTGTTGCAAAAGTTCACATAGACGAGTTTATATCCCGGTTTGGGGTCCCTTCAGAACTCCATTCCGATCAAAGGATAGAATTTGAGTCAGCAGTTTTTACGGAAATGTGTGACTGCTCAGGAATTAAGAAGACAAGAACAATAGCTCTTCATTCGCAATCTAACGATATGGTCGAAGGATACAATCTCACTCTTGGTCGCCAGTTAGCCATATTGTTGGTGAACATCAGACAACTTGGGACTTCAAGATCCCGCTTTTGTTGATGTCTTATAGATCAGCCGTTCATATTGTCACTGGGTTCACACGCAGTCAACTTATGTTTGGTCGTGAAATTATGCTCTCTTTGAATCTGCTTTTCGGACGACCAACTTTTTATTTCGGTAATTGTACTGAATACACAGCGCGATTAAAAATCGCATGAACTCGGTCCATGCATTTCCCCCCATTCACAAGTTAAAGGAAGATAAGACACCAATTGGTGATTACTGATTTGTATTGGCCGTGATTATTATATCTCAGTGTACGAGTTTTTGTATATACGAAATCTGTACTGGCACAAGCCGGGCGTCTCTTAGTTTAAGTTAACAATATAGCTCTTTTACAAGTTATGTCTTCTGTGACTCTAAAGGCAGTGCCAGTGCTGGGTATATATTGCTTGGATGCTTGCTGTATCATAAGTTTGCGTCTCAGGGCTCCACGGTTTTCGTTCTATATCCGCCGTAACATTATCAATAAAAAACTGTGTTGAAACTTCTCTTGTCAGGAAACCGCAGATCATTGATTTTTCGTTCGCATATTGTTTTTACATTTGGCTCATGTTTGAGAAGATAAATATTCTGATATTGTGGAAATTTGCGGAACATGATGACTTGTTATTGTCAATTATTATTCAATTTCACGCCAAGCAAAGTCAAACGCAGTGCCTTGATAAAACCAATGGCCACCTAATTGGGCTATTATAAAATGTACTGCCGGCAACTGGACTCTGAGTGGAGAACATCTCAAACAGAACATATCTAACCACTACATCAGCGTATAATGTGTGGTATTTGTCCTGGACAATGGTGAAATCATCTGCTACTTTTTGTATCTTTCATGTTAGCGCACACGGTACACAGCAAATACCGTTGAGACAATTCCTAATCCTTCGTATCCTGAAAGCCTATGTCTCAATAATCGGCCGTTTCACCCCCGTAGCCTTGGGAAAAGCACTTCACATGGCTAAAATACCCATGAGATAAACAGTCTCTACAAATGTCCAGTTTCCGACTTCTCATTTAAAAGTAGTAATTCTTTGCTCTTTTAGTGTCGTTTAGTTCGTTTTAGACGCTGGTTCAGGCGTTGTTTAGAGCAAATTTCAATATGAAAGTTAGCTTTTCAAGTATGTCAGAATTTTCCCAGAACGTCAACGCCTTATTTCGAAGAAACTTATGCGACAGTGCAAAAGTGATTTCCTTATTTCGAAAATAAATAGTTTCCGAATATGCCTATCATACTATAGCTTTATGTGTCTATTTTCGGCCGTGATATTTATCATTCTGTGAACATCCTATAAACCCAAACAAACACAACACATATCTTCACTGCATTTTAGTCTTTCTGAAATTTGCGTTCACCATATTATCCCAGTAGGAAACTTCTTGATTGACCTTGTTTTGTCAAGTATAAGTCACTGATGGATCGCGTCGCCAAAACGCGGTAAATATGTGACTTATACTTATTAAAATAAAATTTCTAGTTTAGATTATTCTACGTCAGCCACATAACGATCAAGCCATTCTTCTATCTTCTGCTCATTTTCATTTCTCCATTTGATATTATTGCTAGTGGATTCGATTGCTCCATTTAGAGAACGTAAAGCAGATCCAAAATTTCCTTTGTATATTGTCTTGAAATCGTAAATCTGCAAGTTTAATTTATTGATAAATTCTGGATAGTAAAGATGTACTGTATTTTAGATTTACTAATTGACAGATTGTAATGGAAATGCAGTAAAATCACCTTTTTTTGATTTTACAGTGATTTTACTTGACTGCATTAAAATAAACTATAAAACCAGCTTTTTTCAGCCAATTATATAGGAGGTTAATGAAAGTAACCACCATGCGACACATCAACAGTCCCTAGTTACGGGGTTTACAATAGTCCTAACGTATTTTCTGCGTGTCGTGAGAGGCGACTAAAAAGAATCAAGGAAATGGAAGATGTTTTTGCCATCCCCCAGGGCAGTCACCACTCACTGCACTTTACCGTAGCAGTTCAGTTCCGCTTGTGATGTTTTCCATTTAGAGTTCAGTTGTTGGTACTACATCTTTCAGTAGTTTTTGCTATTGAGTGGTCGTAAGATGGTTTCTTTTAGGCACTGCTTCCGACTTTTTTCAGAATTAATTTCAATAAAAAAAGTCCCAACTGCAGGGCGGTTTTGAATATTGGAAACACATAATTGCCATGAATGAGCTGTAAATTTACTGCACTTTTCATCAGTGCTTTAATTTTATGCTACAAAAAACGCTTCTGTGCTAAAAACTTATTAAATGATTGTTCATTTACAGTAATTTTATGTTTCTAAAATCAGAAAACGCTATAGTGGTAAGATTAATATAGACTGCTGATGGAACGCGCGTCGAACGGCACGTACAGTCAACTGTCCATAATTTACTGAAAAGGTCGATTTTATATGGTTGTGTCACAATATAACCGAGTAAAATTATTGTAGAACAGCGATTTTACGGCACTTTTTTACATTGCATCGGTCGGTGACAGTAAAAAGTAATCGCGTCAATTCACCAACAAGCTGTTTCAGGTGCATTAGATTGCTTTCCGGATTGTGTTGGCCTACATGGCTTTGAAAATCGTATAAATAAATATCTCCAGGGATGAAGATTCTTCAGTCTCCCTTCATTTCTGCATATACCCAAATGAAAAGACTTCTTTACAAAGAGTTGACCAAATAGTAGAAGGGCCGCGTTCATATCCAATGCAAAGTTTAACGTGCCTGGCGAAGGGGCCTTTGGGTCTGGGTTCTGTTTCGACAAAAACCCTTTTGTTTGAAAGGTGCTCATCGGAGACACTAGTGAAATTTCTTGTATAATACGGTTCGTGCAACCTTGCTATCCAACATAAAAACTGTTTTGTCTAAATATGTATCAATCACTCAAACAACTGATTCCTATCATATACCAAGTTACATGCACTGCAACAAAATGCAGTAAAGCCGCCGGTCATCGACTGTAATTTTACTTGGTGATAATGAAACAACGATGAAACGATTTTTTTTTGGACAAATGTGGGTCATCGTGTCAGTTTTATCGATCGTGTAAATATCGTATGATTATTTCAAGCACAATCAGTATAGGTGCATTGTAGCATTTTCCACAAGCAAATCTAGGATACACTGGAGAAAATATTCCACTCTCCCCACACACACACCTGAAACTTTGAAAATCTAGTATAGCAAAGATTGCAATTTTAGACGATTATTCGACTACATATTAACATAATGACTTTTTGGTAACTACCTTGCGTCCTTGAAAATGATAATTTCTACTCTTGAAAAACGACCGTTTGGCACGTGGATTGCCATCGATAAGAATATATTGTTTGAATGTGGAAAATTATGTTGCCACTTCCAAAAATATTTTCCTGAACAGCAATGGTATTCTCTATACATCAAACACTTTAGGTAAATAAAAATTAGACCTCCTATACTCAAAGGAAAAAGTGAACACATGAAATCTTTTTTTTATTTTGTAAATAGAATGTAACTCACCAATTTCAGATCATACCAAGTCGAAAAATGTAGAGTCGATGCAGTAAAAACCGCATCAAAGTCTGGGTTTCCACTCATAAACCTGAGAAAAAGGAGAAAGCTTTGCAATAATTTTGTTACAAGTTATGTCTTCAAATGCAGAGCTTCATTGAACACTATCAAACCGAATAAAATTGCAATCAAAGGTTGATAGAAAACGGACGAAGCAAACACATAATAGGCATATGCATCCTAGAGCTGGTTTGATCTATTTCATGTTATCTATCAATATATTAATTATTTTAAATATCTTTCTATCCTAGCAGGCAGAATTATGTCAACTCCACTCAAGCATGAGTCAATGTTGGATTGCACCGGCTAGGGGGGATCCATCATTAGCTCAGGCTTGACAAAATGCATTTTTTTACAAAACGAAAATGTTTTTCTCTTTCAAAGAAAAACTTGAATTGATTTTTTCATTGAAATTCACTCAATACGAGGCTAAAAAAAAGTGCCTAAAATGGATCAACCAACGGTCACTCAATCGCAAAATCCCACTCACTACAAAATATATTATCAGCTGCTGCACTTTAAGTAGAAAACATTCTAAGCGGACCTGAACCGCTTCTGTAAACGCAAGTGGTATCCGCCCTGGGCGATGGTGAAACCATATACGACTTCTTTGATGCCTTTTTTTACTTGTCAGTCCAGCAGTTGAAAGCTTCAATATTTGCGTGTTGTAAGAGGCGACTGCAAAGAAGTGGTAGATAGTCTTGTCATCGCGCAGGGCAAGTATACCACTCGCATTTTACTTCATTGTATCTATTCAGTTATATGTTATAGGGTGCTGTTCTTTCAGAATGCAGTTGCCGGTACTACATTTTTTGTATCTCTATTCCGTGTAAGTGGTCATTGGATGCCTCCTTTTGAATGTTGTTTCCAGACTAGCTTGGATGAAAAAATACATATTTTTTAGTAAAATATAAACATACTTGATCAAAAATGTATTCCAATTTTCAAACAGATATCCCCAAAATATATCCCGTCCATATGGACTTGATGAAATTTGCATCAAACATTTATATCCGGATTTTCTTCCGACCAAGGTCTCGTTATTGCAATATTTGATCAATCTTGAAATAATCCAAGGTTCCTTGGTACAGGATAACCCGAATCTAACATTAGTAGAATGAATCAAGAAATTAAATAACGAATTATGGGTGTTATAACGTCTACAAAAAAGTCATACGAGCACATCTTCCTTCATTCCTTTCGGATTCGAATTCGATTTCCCTTCAGTAATTTAGGAGAAAATTCCAATAAATGACAGATTTTTTTAAAATATTAGCAAAACTTTTACACGTTTTTGTGTAATACAAATAAAAAGAGAAATGTAAAAAGTTATATCCTGCACTTCGTCTTTTGCGAGAGATGGACCACGCCTAAATTTATGATCCCATTAACTGATGGTAACCTTGAGATTATAACTAGTTGAGGTAAAACGCGGCAGTACAAACAGGTGAAATCTTCAAATTGTTCGTTTTAAAAAGCAGAGCCATTTTCCTCAAAAATCTTTCACTAAAAATATTGTTTGTATGATAAATTGATAGATGGTTCAGAAAGATTTTCCACTTACCTCAAATCTCCTTTCAATTGTGTATTTGAACTTGCTTGATGTTTATTCCATGCAAAATCCCATTCTTCAATACCACCATGTTGTATTGCTGTGCATAAGACTGATTTTCTGAACGTACTACTGATAATCCTACGAAATAAATTATTTTTTGAAATAGAATTTATTTTAATAAATAAAACGAAACAATTAAAATATTTATAACTGTTAAAAGCGTCGATGGATAATCTCCGGCATTTCTAGGGATCCGACGAAAACGACTGGACGACTGAACGTGCGTAAGAAATTTCACCAAGCCATTTTGCAAAATGCGGCAAATTTGCCATTCCAATAATATAATTTAGTTATAAAATGCCGTAAAACGAAAATCGCGCCGATGACACGCGAAAAGTTAGCGTTTTTTTGCTGATTTAGGGTGAGCGGGTCAGATTCGTGGAACATTTGACATATAGGGAGAGTGACATAACGTATAGTGTCTCACCTATCCTTAGTTGGATTTCTCATCCATCTACGATAAAGTGATTTTGCCTTTTCAATACAAGATGGATTTCCATTTACACATGCTATATTTACAGCTTCCCTTTTTGCCAACCTAAAACGAAAATATTTTAGTTGATCAAAATCAATTCCCGAAATGCAGGAGATACCTGGCGTGATTGGTGATTAGGACTGGGTAATTTAATCCCGTGGTTCGAATCGAACACGGGAAGAAAAGCTTGCTAATATAGTAAAATTTCAGCACAGCAACATTCAATTGATCTTATTTTGTCGCTGAAAAATGAAATTTATCGCTCTTGGGCATGGAGTGTGAATTAAAAACACATTTACTTAAAGTCTGTTTATGCTGACATTAATAATTCGTAACTATAAATTTCTTGGTTTTTATATTTGAGGCAAGTTGTAATAGTTAAAATGGGATATCTGTTATTCATATCGAATTAAAGATTCGATCTGATTCAAAACAAGCATCCGAATCAGATTTGAATTCCAAATTATTAAGTTTGCCCAGCTTTATTGGCGTTCATTTTTTTAGAAAGAATTGAAATTAATTTCACATAATACTTCAGTAAAATAAAATCATAATTCACCTTGAAATTAAAGCGGAATCTTTGGAATCGGTGTCTATCCATGTTTCATCACTGTAAAATCCACTGGAAACGAGATTTCGGTAATATTTCTGTAATTAGTATTGGAAAGAATTAATTAAAGAAACGACGAAATATGTACCGATCCGTATCGTCCGTATCAGAAAAACTATGTGAAAAGATACTTTGTTAAGTATGAGCCACTGATGGATAGCGTCGATGAGACGCGGTCCATCAGCGGCTCATACTTAACAAAATATAATTTCTGTTTAGGGCAGGATGCTTATCTGCCCTGCAGTTAACTGCTTCAAGTGGATTGTACGCTCAAACACAGGCGTAGCCCAGAGAAGCCTTTGAAGGATGCGAAAACTTGAGCGGTCGATTATAACGTCACAGATATCCGAAAGATCAAATAAATATTCAACGACTTGATTTTACCGGGAAATTATCATGATTTGATCAAGAAATGATATTTCTTATGTGCCATTGATTAACTGGTCCTGACATGACTGGCTTTTATCTCCCCCTCAACAAGGATGGCAAAATGAGACATTTTTTGGGAGGCGTCATAAAAATGCGAAAATACACCATTTTACCAGTAATTTGGGCGGCGAAGAGCCCGCTAATGTACTCAAATCCTGTCAAATGTCAACTGCTTTCCTAGAAGCACACCTAAACAAAAATGGATGGCACTAAATACTCTACCTGTAATTATTGCTCATGACAATTATTGAAGAAAATTTTCTCACTTGAAATTTTCCATAAATTGGAGATCGTCCAAGCATGTTTCCAAAGTATTCCATTGTTTTTATGAAAGAACCCCACGGAACATATTCATTTTCATTTACAAGATAAATACTGATTTCCAAAGCTACTGTTATATCTAGTCTACCAGACCTGAAAAATATAACGTCTTATGAATTTTCTAAAGCTAACAACTCCAAAGCACAATATGTTGTTCCATAATTGTGCTATAGTTTGTACATATATACATATATATTTAGGGCTTTTCATTGGAGTGGGTAGCTCTGACCAAGGCTATAGCACCGGTCACTCATAGACAGACAGTGTTTTAGAGTTGCTGGTAAGATAAGGTTCGGCATAGTCAACCTAAATTATTACACTCCGTGTTGAGTGGTGGACATGTGTTAACGAGCCGTACTTGCCGGGATCCGAACCCAGATCTTCAACCGATAACCACCAGGCAACCGCGTCCATATGATGAACAAGTCTTCAAGAAATATTTTATAAATATGTGAAAAAAAACTCCTGAGGCTCTGGTCTAGTAGTTATAGAAGGCATAAAAGGATAGGTAGTCCCAAGTAAATCCGATAAAAAGAATTACTTTGAAACAACTTTTACTCATTACTATTTGTATACATACATACCTTGCTAACGTGAAAGCATCGTTAATCAATTGCGCCCTATTTTCAACAGAGAAATCCTAAAAAATATAAATAAAATAACAAACGTCACTAAATAATATAGCACTGGAAAAGAAATGAAGAAGAAGATTGGATAGAACTCAACAAAAAATACAATTCCACATGCTGTGTTGAGCTTTAGAAATTATGCTTCTAAGCTGCAGGTAGGGTTATACTAAAGTAAAATTTGACATATATCCCGATTTCACTGCAAAATGAATCGATTCATGAATAATCAAAAACGAAATTACTTTTAATCACATATCTAAAAAAAATTTTTGATTCATGTGATCTTCTGCCAGTTCATGGTACAGCTAATTTAGTGAATATTGAAGATTTCATAATTTGATACATGCAAATATCGAGTTCTTACAGCAGAATCTCTGCTAGCAATATAGTTCGTCGGCAAGTTTTCCAATCCGACTCAGAGTTTACAACCGATAGAAAGTTAGACTTATAACGACAACGTAACACTTCAACTTATTCGTAGTCTGGTAAGTTACCTCTCTAATTACATGTTAAACACGTTGAAAATAGATATCGAATCAGTACTTAATGGAACATGTATTACCTACATGATATATTTTATATTTTGTACCAAATAGTATGTACCTTGAAACTGTCCGATTTAAGTTTTTCTGTGATTCTCTGCCACGTTGCAGCATCATATTTTACTCGATAATATCCAATAGAATCAATATTCGCAAGAATATATTCCCCTTCTTCAGTGCTTACTAAAAACAAATGATAATTGATTAGAAGAATTATGTAGTACTTAACTTACTAAATTTTGAGATTTCCAGTATTTAATAGAAATAGAAATAGAAAAGTTGCAATATAATACCACTTGGCAAGAACTTCAAGAGTCTTTTTACACTGTAATACTAATTTATTTCTGAAACGTTTCGTCTGACCAAGGTCCATGGTCGTATCTTTGTACACACATACACATATTCATATACCGAAGACCTTGGTCAGACGAAACGTTACAGAAATAATATGTGCATGCCTTCTCTTTCTACAGCATCCTTAGCATACGGACCTACTTACGCAAAGGCATAGAAGAAGGATAAGTAGCTAGTCCCACGTTAACCCGACCAAGAGCATATTACCACTTTTTCATCTTTACTCGATTAAAACTCAATAAAACTCCCAGAATAATTAATACTCGAAAAACTTAAAATCAGAAATCCAAGTGAAAATACTAAATCCTTTCAAGGTGTAAAAATATATACGTTTACATTTATGTTTGATTAGTGTACGTTGGTTTCATTTCTTCTACTGCATTATTAACCTGCCAAGTTGTCAAATGAATATATCTTTGCAACTTTTCTTAATTCGTCAGAAATTTCAGTGATAGTTTGGTCTACATTCTCATTATGTGAAAAGAATTGGTAGGTTAGTTATGGTAGGTTAGTTATGTTATTACATACATGGGATATTAACATTGCAAAAGTTTGGAGTTCAAGAATAGTTTCGAACAATCGGCAACTTTGCGCTCTAAGTTGGTCAAAAAGGCACTTTTAAAATAACGATATACCAGTTGTTGTTGGAGTCTCCGGTTCCAACCATATAAGTGTGACGTCATCTGATTTAATTTGATTACTGGTCTTGTATGTGAATGGTACGTACCATTTGTACCTGTGATAAAGGTTTAACTTCCTTATGTTATTTCAACAGCAAAAAGAGCACGATGCCACAATGATTACTATCTATTACCAACCAATCGCCATTCAGTGGCTATATAAAAAAATAAGCGAAGAGATACTACAAAAGATGTAATAACAGATGATATGTTGTATGTTGTAGGAAAACATCTCAAAAAAAGGATTCTCTATAATAAAGTGCAGTAATCGAGTGGTATTTGCCTTGGGCAATTTTAGACTAATATGACAATAGTGATAGTGACCTTCAATTTTTCAAAATCTATCGTCCCACTTTGAATCAGAGAAACTCATGTTTAAAGTCGAGCTTTGAGAATGCTTTGGAGGCATAAGCAACAAGTAAATGCTCGGTAAAGTATCGGTATCGGCAATTTCAAGTATTTTTGCTAGAGCTATAGCTCATTTTAACGTATCAGTATCGGTAAAAAAGGTGGTATTGTTGCATCCTTAGTTAAACGAAGAAGTTGTTGCCAAATATATTGGGAACCATGTCTTAAATATAAGCTTTTAGTGTTTCATTGCGTCGGTGAATATTCCTCCGTCCCCCGAATTTCATATTAAACTTACTTATTTGAAATAATATGCTTCTAACAATATCCAAAATCAAGACTCCATCCAAACGCGTTTCTTAAAATTAATCCTTATCTAATATGTTTTGTTAAGCATGTGTCACTGATGGACCGCGTCGATGAGACGCGGTATATCTGTGACTCATGCTTGACAAAATGAAATTTCCTTTTGAGCGATCTATCATAATTCCTTTTCTATCAAAACAGTAACATAGAAACCAAACAAAAATAAATGCTTTTTTATTTTCACCCATATTTTTCACTCCCAGGTGTTTGTACAGGTGTGGCATTTTTATCCATGAGAAAATATTGTTGTGAAATATTGTAGATGTTTGTGCCAGGAATTCGGTCGATACTTATTAAAGGAAATCCCATTTGAAGAGTCCAAGTCTCCATTATTTTGTTCACACTTGCTGGCAATTGCAAATCAGCAATGGCTGCTGCCTAAAAAGGAAACGTTCAAAATTAAGAATTACTCTAAAATACAAGATTATTGCTATTATTACTATCTAAGATTGGAAGATATATCTTCTAAGAGCCTTAAAAAATTACCCATAATTCAAATGATTGGAAGATCATAGGGATTTGAAAAAAAAAGAATAAATCACTGCTTTGTGAATTCTGACGTAACGGTCAAGTGGTTATCATATTGCAGGTTAAAGTTCTCGCGTTCGAGTCCCGGTCGTTAATCCATACCCAACACTTGACCCAGAGTGTAATAACTTGAATAGGCTAAAACGAACCGGAAAAAATCATATCTTTCCAATAACTCTAACCCCGTCAGTCTGCGATTGACCGCTGATACAGAGAGAGACAAAGATAAATATCATTTAGAATTCTGGAAATATGGCCAGTGCTGCGACGATGTCATCAACGACAATATCTTTTAAATTTTGAAAATTGCTTATGCGTGAAATCCAGATCTCTTTCAAATAAATTGGTATTATCTTATCAAAAAAATTGATCTCGAAACACAGATGGACCGCATCTAAGCGACAATCCCTCGGTGACTTGTACTTGATAAACTATTTACTCTTCTAGAAAGGTAACTCACGTCTCCCCAATGTCGAAACAGGTCACCGTGAGTAGCTGAACCATACGCCAATTCCTGAAGATATTCCTGCCAATAGAAACAAATTGTAAAAGATATCAAGGAAATATGTGTGTTTGCAAGGTACGAAATTTTTTTTCGCCTCTTGGAAGGTTTTTGTCCTAACTTCTCATGATTGTACGACTATAGCAGCATGAAGGAGCGTAATAAAAAGGATAAAAATAGCGGTCTATGTTTTACATCAATATAAAATTTAAAAAAAATGATTATATTTCTGGACTAACCAACAAATTACTATTAGGTTATACTTCCCAATATTTCTCAAGGAAGATTAGTTTTTTTATATGAATTTCATTCCTAGATAGAAGCGTTGTGTGGACAAAAAATAAGACGATGTTAAACGTTTAATTTTTTAAAAAAGAAAGTGAAGTTTCGCCATCAATTTAAATAAATTGAAGGCATGAAATTTGTATTTGTCTCACCCTCAATCCAGCAACGAAGTTTTCTTCTCCAAGGAAATTATTCGTCATCCTCAAAACACTTGAGCCCTGAAATAATATTCTTTACTTCACAGTTTAGATTACTCTTCATAACAGTAACAGTGCAATGGGTGGTGCCTGTCACGTGTGGTGGAATAACCATTAAGCACTTTTTATGTTTATTTCTAGTGGCCTTTTTCAACCCGGACGAAATTCTTCAGAACGTCATTCGTTATTATAAAACCCGTACCTACATAGCTTACTTCACTTGGCACATTCTAATTCGATATTGTCTTTTTTCATTTATACCACGTGGACAAATTTGTATAAACATTTAAGAAAAAATCATTCAATCAACCCATCGGTAGCCATTTTTAGCACATTCACACCAAATTTTGCCAGAAATTTTGTGTCTAAAGATCCATTGACAAACAAGGATGGATTGCGCCGCCAAAGCGCAATTTTTTTTTTACAAAAATGATTGACTTGTAAATGAAAATCATACCTTTCTGTAACTGATGACGTCAAACTGAGCCCAGATTTCATCAGGAGTATTAACAGGTTGAACAAGTGGACGAGATGTTGTCAGTGCATCTGCAATTTGGGCCTCACGGAATGCTCCGATCACAAATCTTTGGAACTTAGATAACAAAAAATTCGGCGGAATGCATTGAAAAATGAACTATTTTGTCAAAGCTATATGGTCTTTATTCAAAAATTGGTTCCTATAATTTTGATATATGATAATAAATTATTCGACAAAAGATGCATTCAAAAGGAGGACTTGAAATGGACACGACAATTGAAACAAAAATGATTCGACAACGGGTTTCTTGTATTAAACTATAATATCTACTTACAGTTTGCCATTCCGGTTGAACTCTTGCTTGTCCTAGATATCCTACGTAAGTTGCAAATCCTTCATTCAACCATATATCATCCCACCATACTGGACTCACTAAGTTCCCAAACCACTGGTTGGAGTTATTGAAGGATACAGATGATGTATATTATAAAAGTGCCAAGTTTCACACTAACGTATTTAAGGAGGTCTCATTTTTGGGAATTTTCTATCACTTCCATTTTACCCCGCTTTAGGATTAGAATGCATGTTCTAATAAAAGATATTCAGCAAAATGTTTTCAAATTTTGACTCGTTTTCTCTTTTCAACTTTTTAAATACACCAACGTGTAACAAACAACTCCTTCAAAAAACTACATATACGTGTTGTCACTATCATCGTTTTTGCTTAATTATAACATTTTGAATTCAATGGATGCTGGATGCTTGGTTCGAATAAAGATAATTTTAGAATAATTAAATAACAACACAAAATGCAGCTTCAGCGCTTCAGGGCTATTTATTTGATGCATCTGATTCTTTTCGTATCGGATTAAATTACTAAATCAATAAAAACAATAAATATGGTGTTTTATGATAAAATTGGCCTCTATTAAGCAGCTAAAGAGATTCATATCTACAAAAGTACTGTTAATGACATAAACATACTGAAATACGCAATACGTTTACAATTCAACCCAATTTAATGAGGGCAAAAATATTTTGTTGTTTTTTGCCGTTAAATATGCGATGCCCTCTTGTTTCTATAAGCGATTTACGACTTATAATATTTTGTTGTTTTTTTGCCGTTAAATATGCGATGCCCTCTTGTTTCTATAAGCGATTTACGACTTATTCGGTTGATCGAGTTGAATTGTCCTGCCCTAAATCCAATACCATGATGGAATTACAACTAAGGTAGCTGCTAGTTCAAAAATTATACGTTGATAAATATTTTAAAGCATTTACCATGTGTGCAAGTTCGTGTGCCATTACATAAGTCGAATATATTTTGTTCGTGATCGACGTAGTTGATTTCTTGTATAAAATTGAATCTTCTTGATATATTACCAGACCCCAATTCTCCATCGCACCAGCACCGAAGTCAGGAAAAGCCAATTGATCTTAATTGAAAAAAACACTATTAATTTTTCACGAGAACCAAGAAATATCAAGCAGTGCCTAAAAGGAGAAAATTAACGGCGACTCAAATGGAAAAAGATCTACTACAAGTTAAAGTGCCGACAACTGTACTCCAAGGGTAAACATCACAAACTGAACTAAACCACTGTAATTTACTGTGGTGGTTTAGTACTTTTTAGAATTTTTTCCCATCAGAGTGCAGTGGCCGTTAGTTAGCTTTTTATCGCACTGCTTTCATTCTTGCTGGTAGCAAACTTCTAAAAAAAACAAAAAAGTGCATGTATTAAGTGTACTACCATATTTTTTTAATCATTTGTAATCAAACAATCCATTTTTAATTTCTAACATTCCTTTAAAGAGAAAAAACTATTGGTGGAAAGACGCAGGAGCGGCAAATGCGCATTCCTGGTATCCTACCAATATGCATGAGTATCCATGGTGAAATAGCAATACGCATGGGGTGTGACAAATCCGCATCCATTGTGACACGAGGTTATCAATCTTTCTCAGTCGTATCGACACGATCAACAAAACATGATTTAACCTTTTTTCGACAGAGGAACAGTGAAAATATTGAGAAATAATTTCTATAATAAAATAACATACTATATGTTCAGAATACCATATCAAAATTATTACGGTAGCGGTAGTGCGTTTTCTACATACACTCGCAAATCAGCATCACAACATCTATAGAAAAAGGAGAACGGAAAAACATGATGTCTGAATGTGCGGAGTTAGAAAAATAGCAATAAAAAATTTCAAAAGATAAAAACGCAAGCGCATTCGATTTTTGTAAAACTAATTCTAGAAATTATCTCGATACATTTTGGTAGGTCAGGGTTAATTAAATTTGCTTTTTACAGTAATCTCTCTAAATATTTTTAAATTGCACTTTCTGGCGATAAATGGGAGTTGACGTAACTATTGGATGAATTCGCCTCCAAATACTTTTCAAGAACCCTCTTTATTGCAATTTCCAAGTTGAAAAAAAATCCATTTATACATGATAATACAACCCAAACTGGTGTGTTGAAATGCAGGTAACAGACAAACCTGATTTTTGTAATGGATAAGCTGTGTCGAAGTATTTCTCGAAATATTGAAGTATTTTTGGCACAATTTTTGAGGCATAGTATGCTTCGTCGTTTGCAATTGCTTCTTTTCGAGCATAAATACGGGTCTGAAATGCAAAAAATGTGCACAGAAATAAAATTAATGGAAGACCATTTTAAGGAATGGACAATGACTGAAATCATTCAAATTGATTGGTCAGCTTTGACATGATAATCATTCAAAAATGACAAAAAGAATTGTTCTATGTTAAGCTGGATTTCTCACGTTGACAGACCGTGCCAATCTCGTACCCAACTGTTTAAAACGGTTTACAGTATTAAATCCAAGTGAAAAATTGAGGGAAAAGGTTTCCGTCTATCTATAGCCCGTAAGAATTATTAACCAAGATAAAAAAATATATCCTTATTGCACTGTAACAAAAGCAAAAGTAATTGCACTGAAACAAAAGTAATAACCTTTTTTGGCCAAATATGGACTGCTGATAGAACGCACTGACTAAGTGCGGTCCATCAGTAGCCCGTACTTGACATCCATCTTATCAACAGCGCGGTTTTGCATTTTAGAAATGTGCAGTTACTGAGAATAAATTTACTGCACTTCTTGTTACAGTCTGGGTAATACCTGATCTTTTGTTTTGGTGATTGTTTGTTGTTTTTGTAATACCAGTACCTTTGTTAATTTGTCTCAAAAGTTGAATAATTTATGTCCCATCCAAAGTTTAAGATGATTTTTGATTTTATTGAATGAATAAAAAAAGGATTGATTTAAAAAAGGTTACCTGTACTCCAGATTTCGTGAACGATTCTTCGTAATCAAAATCACAAACAACAACAGCAAGCAAATACGACGACATTTTGACGGTTTGATCGAACGTTGTTGAATTCCATAATTCACCGTCGATCATTTTGGTCTTTTTAATAAAACAAAACAATAAACAGAACCTTAATAATTTTACATATGAATGATCTACTACTACTGTTTGAGCTGCATTACATTTCACAAAAGATCAATTTAGGCTAGATATTCAGAAAATGGGTAAAATCACAAATCTTGCTGATACGCAACTTTTATGTGAAGTGTATATGCATGATATAAACGGCAGTGGGAGAATAAGAGTGGGGGAATGAGTACCGGATGCTGTTCCTTTCGAAAAATAAAACCTGAACACACTTTAGAGACTAAAGCAAATGGATATTTTTGGTCTTTGAGTATTTTCAAAATGTTTGCAGCCCTCCGGGGCGCAAACATTTTTCCATCTATATTCTATGGGATTTAGCCGAGTTTTAATGACCACTCGCCAAAATGAAAAATTTTTATGAAATATTATAAAAAAACATGATCTTTTTGTAAATCTCTAATCCTGATATTTGAGTAAATTTATATTTCGTGTACAAAACCCGCGCCTGTTTGCTTTATGACAGCATATATTATTCGTTGGGCAACAAAAAAAGGCATTACGCAAAGACCTTCTGGAACATGCATTGGATAAATATATAAAATCTTCTGAGCGCATCGAGAGATTTCCCATAAAAATGGCGGAGACGATATTATTCGATTGTTTTAAGTATAACAAAGTTAGTCGTACACGAAACCTAAAATCTGAGAAATAAAAAGAATATCCCAAAAATTTATAAACGAATATACAACTTTGATCTCCAAATAAATTTACCAGGTGATAATACAAGATTAAAAGTTACCTCGTGAGATCTTGGTTTCATATTGGAGACAGCAAAGTATTCTGTGTTTGCTTTGTACCAGATAGTTACGGTAAATTTCGCTTTCCAATACGGTTCATCAAAACATGGAAATGTTTCTCTAGCCCCGGTAGCTTCCATTTGTGTTGCTGCCATAATTCTGAATTTTGGCAATATAAATAGAACGGTGGAGGCATATTCAAAAACTGTAACAAGAGTCCAGTAAAATAGTCGTTCTTCGACAGTAATTTTACTCGATGATATCAAAAAAGTATGAGATCGATTACAGAATTATTTCTAAAGATCGATAAATTTACCGTGCTTTTTTCACAGCAAATAAAGTGGGCGCGATAACCTAGTGGTTAAACATGTTGACATCGCAGGTTGAAGATCTCGGGTTCGAGTCCGACTCGTTAATCCATGCCCACCAGTCAACGCAGGGTGACAGGAAAATACCGTAACTTTTCAGAAATTTTAACCATGTCCCTCTATACGAATACAAGTGTTGATGAAAGAGAGATAAAAAAAGAGTTTATTATTTTTTGTCAACCAGAACCAAGTAGTTTTGAAGCCATTTCGTCCGTCTAAAGAAAATATTTGGATACCCGGAATAAATTAAGATTCTGTCCATCTAATCTGTGATATGTTTGAATAAACGTCTTACTTTTTCTCCCCTGTTCCATCCACGAATTCAACCCTGAAAAGACCGTTCATATCATCCTCTAATTCTGAGACAAAATCGCTCACAGTTAAAACATATTTTTCATTCTGTGAGCATGGTGTCCAAGTTTCCACAACAAGATATTGATTAGGTTCGAATAAGAACGAACGAGCAATAGGAACTTGAGAACCATCTTTCAGTCTTATCCTAATATGTTCTAATGTGTAGTTGAGTTTGCTAAAAAGACGGAATTTATTGGTTGCAACTTTGTGATGAGTCATGAACTGTAATGCTAATACGATGTTTGGATAATTTAATAGACCTATTGCTTCAAATGAGAGGAATTTGTTTGAGGGTAGAGGATAGAGTGGGTAGAGGTCCTATAATAATACTCATTTTCAAGACGAGATGTTGTCCGGTGAAATTATGTCAGCGAATATTTCGCCCCTTTTTCTGGCACGACATTACATCATAATATTACATTCTTTTGTTATGAATCACCACCCAGGGTAAACATCACTTACTGCTCTCTATTGTAGCGGTTCAATTATGTTTGACACGTTACAATTGCTGATACTATAAACTTGTACTTACTTGCTATGTAAAATTACGTATCTTGTAGGGTTGTTACACTGGTACGTAACGGAGGATGATCCGGTGAATATATACAATCCATCTTCATTTTTTTCTAGCACAGGACGAAGATCTACTGCATATTCACTCGGAATTAGGTTTCCAGACAATCTGATGCTTTCCCATGGTTGTTTATCAAGCGATTCATCATCCTCTTGAGACAGCACACCTGCACGAAATAAAAATGCCGAATGTCCATTTGGAGGCTTTATGACTCGAGAAATCCCAATATTTTTGTGGGCTTTTGGCGCGCAATACCTATTTCCTTGAAATCTTATTTAAGAAAAATGAAAAATTTTGAACTCGCTTGCATTGATTTCCAATAAATGTGCCAGTTTTCAGTAAAATTTTTGCCGGGGCCGACTGATGACGTCAATCAGACAAGCACAACCAAACAAAAAACTTTCAGCTTTTAATAATAATTCACCTTGAAACATTGCGTACTTGATTTTATGCGTAACTTTTATATGATAAAAGCCCTATTCTTCTGGGTCTACGTAGCTGACATTCCATCAGGTTAAAGCCGTTTAGAAACGCATACAAATTTTGTCTTTGGTTCAGAAATTCTAAGATACATAAAAATAAGGAAAAAATGACAAATCCACTTACCCAAAATAAATGATAAAACTATCAAGAATTTTAACATTATGCCCTCTTAATAATACTGCTTCTGATGATAATACCTCTATCAAAACGGTCCACCAATACTGATCTTGTACACGGGAAACGTTTGCAATATCACAATGTTCCTAGTCAAAATCTCATTCTGACAAGCGTGTACCAAAGCTAGGCTATCCCTCAGCAGTGCTCTCCGCCAACAAGTCAAATTCGAATGTCTCCTTTATTTTGTCACGCATGAGTCACAAATGGCTCGCGCTTTTTAGCGCGACCCATTTGCGCCACATGCTTAAAAACACTGGTGTATTCTAATTTACAGTACTTACGTGTATATTTACCCAGCGTTGACCATCGGTGTCAATCTTATTTGGGTTAACCAAATATACATACCCGCTTAACCTGCAGATTTGCACGACATCGAAGCGCGTTGTCTGCAAATCGTAATACGCTTGCGTCAACAATTGATCTCACGCGTTATTTCAAACATGCATAAAGGGTTGTATATCTTGCAAGTACCCGAAAGCTACAAGAAGAATAGGCATGTAGTACCGCAACGAAGTATAGCTGCACTTTATGCAGTTGCAACAACGGTCACACAGTCCCAGCCCAGTCATCTTAACTATGAAATACCTTATATACAATACCCACTGTTAAACAACCTATGTTCTGTTGAAGGTGACGGCTCAGAGGGCCTTCAAGCTATAACTTGAGCTGAAATATATTTTTGCAGTTCAAGTTCGAAAGATTTTAACAGAATTCGCGCATATCAGTGAGATAATTTTTGTTAAGTTCGATTCACAGAGGCTGGAATTGTAAATTCCTGATTAGGGTGGTTGATTTCGGGCTAAAAGCTTAGCAAGAATGTACAATGTTTTAATTTCCAGAAATCCCCGGATAATAGGTCAGACAATTTCCTTCGCAGCATTTCGGAGACCGCATTCATCTGTGCCGCATGCTTGATAAATTTGAGTATTCGAATTCTGATATTTTCCTATCTATTCAGTCCAGTTTATAAAATTCATCGGTTATTCTGGTTACATTATTCGAATCAATATGTATATATTGTATAGTTTGGAATGAAAACTATAAAGCTTTCAAACGATTTCTGAAATTTAAAAAGTTGTAACACGTGTTATGCCAGTATTGCAGCGCATATATTTAAAACACAAATATATGACTAAAAAATTTCAATTTGAATGTTCTGCGCATAGACAAGTAAACTAGTATAAGGAATTAGATTGGTATCCGGTGATTTTCCTCCTGGAAATTTCTGGATCCGCAACTGTTCTCAACAAATACTTCATCACCGAAATTCCTATCATTCTTCCTAACTTCCTAAACGCTCAATATTAAAAATGACAAAGTCCCATTAGCCATTCCCTCGCTCACTAAGAAAAATCACATAATGCTCTTTGAAGGGCTTTAAAACATTGGAGGCCACGAGCAATACGTATATTTGTGAATGCGGCCAGATTCAGTCCGTGGAATCTCAATTCAACTGGTTTTTCATGCCTGCAACGACCATTTTATCGCCTCCGTTTTAATTTTATGAATACGTCACTGGTAGACAAAAATACTAAATTACAGATTCCGAATTATAATACCTCGTAGTAAATGTTACTCCCGAAGGAAACTATTCTTGTCGTCACACATAACTGTCTTTACATTATCACTCAAAAACTATGTTTCGTCTGAACTTACTAGGAGCAGTATTTAGACAGCAACAGTACAAGTGTTCAAATAACCTCTATCATTTTCTGAGCGTAGAAAAAAAATCGCCTGGAAAAAACGTCGCCCGGAAAAAAATGCCCAAAAAAGTCAACTATAAAAATTAACTCTTTTTCGCCAATGCGTTTCGGAATGTTTTCGGCGAACTAAAATTTTTCGAATGTAATATCATGAAATATGTCCGGCCATTTTTGAATGATTTTTTGTGCTATGAATGGTCATGTGTATATCGAAGAAAAAGAATAATACATATTAAGAAATGGCACAAGGTACCAGATTTTTTAGAAGAATTCAGCGGTGGCCAAAGGTATCTGTAAATATATACCTTCTAAAATATTAGTATCAATCAAGTGTATAAAAAATTAGGAGAAACCGGTGCGATATTGTTAATATTTCTTACTGACCATACCTGTTCCGGTCACGCTGAAACTGGTTCCCCGCTAAGATCAAACCATTAGCAGAGGTAGAAAATGTTTTATAAATTAATTATGACCATGTGAAAACTCCCGATAAGCTCATTCCAGATTCAATCCTGATTCTTACTTGATGGCCGAGCATAACGCTTGTAACCGAGATCAAAGCCCTCGACTGATCAGCAGGTGTTATTACCGGAACTGTTAAAAAAGTGTACTAAATTCAATATGGCCAAATAAATACTGTCGACAATGTCCTTCTATATCCAATCCCGGTTATTAATTGATACCCTAATCATCTAGCTAGCCAATACCGAACATCCAAATTCAATTTATCTGAGCATCTTAATATGTGACAAAAATTGTCAATTTTGCGTGCGACTTTTTTCCTGGAGCCTTTTTTAGGCGACTTTTTCCGGCAAGTACTATATGAACAAAGAAAAATCAAACAAATATTGTCAAATCCTACTTTACATGGATGGAAATTGAACAATGATTCTTTTGTCATTTTATTTTAGCATTAGGTAAAGTGCAATGCTTAATTTCGAACAATACTCTCATTATGGATGACCTTATCCGAATAGTCATGCATCAGAGAATTCTGATTAAAAGAAAGTTAGTTTCCACTAATTCTAAATCTATTGATTTTGCAGTGAAATCATGATTTTGTTGCAAAATGGGTAAAGTCTAGTCAAATATCGATAAACTTGTTTATCTGGAATGTTTAAACGTTATTCATCTTTTAATAGTCAATTTCGAAAACTGTTTAAACTAAACTACATGTCCTTCATTAACCAAGTTCTCAGTTCTTCTTCGTTTCTCTGGCGCCATTTTATATTCGAAATTGTTTTTTCGATAGCTTGATCAAGAGCTCTCGCAGCAGTTCCAAGATTTGTATTTGAGTTCTTGAAGTCAGTCAGCTATAAAAATGTTAAATAAACTGAATTGTTGAACAAAAAATATGTTATTTAATCGCCATTTTTTACTCTGTGTAAGACCAGAAGCAACGCCTGATGGAAGGAACTAACAATCTGCTAGTAAGGAAAAATAATAAATAAATATTAAGCAAATTGATCATAAGTGGTACATATCCTAAATGAATTTAGCTCTATGAATGCCTTGGGCTATAAAACTTTATCTACCACACCCCAGTATCATAGACATAATTTATTTCGACACCGCTCTCGACACAAAAGACGATACAAATAAAAATATGACATTACAGAGTTGTCAGAAAAGCGAATAAAATATAGAATAAAGTTTAATAACGTGCCACGGAAGAAGTTTCAAAGAACATTCGAAGAAAGTAACACGCGTTTGCTTACCTCAATCGAAAAACCCTTAAGCGCAAAACATTGTGCGTCTCTATTGCGTTTTTGCGCTTAAAGCAAAACGTCAGTTCTGAATATCTGCTGATAGCATTCATGTGGGACACTCTACCTCATCGTTTACCTCGGCATTGATGTGAGCTTAACAAAGCCCAACTGACTGAGACATCGACGTTTAAAAATAGAATCATTTAATTTTTTCATGGAGGTTAGCAATTGGTTTCGACTATACCTCGTTTTATTTTATTTTCTAATAGTATAGTAGTCTTCAAAAGTTTAGATTTCCACCTTATAATTGTTTCATATGTGGTGTTAATATCATAATATCAAATTATAATATTACAACTCAACATACCAGATCAAGATCGTATTCAGTTGAAAATCTCTTCGTTACAGTCTCAATCAATGTACTGAAAACAATACCACTTCCGTAGCTATAAAATAAGAGAATTTGTTAGCGACGTGCAAAAGAACAGACCCAGTTTTTTTTGTTTAATAAAATTATATAATTTGTGGCAAAATTATCAGTTTTTAAAATCAATTTACTTTTTCCAGGCGCGCACCCTTCGTGGCTCATGTTAACATTCATGATTAGGATTACCCAATCATTTGTAAGTATGGGTCATTGATGGATCGCGCCGATGAGACGCATGCTTGACAAAATGAAATTTCTAATTGGATGGGTCAGTAACAAAATATGAGTATATAATTTTATCCGTCTTACCAATTTTATTTGAATAAAAATTCCTTCAGATGAGCACTCTCAAAGTCGAGTTTTGATAAGCTATCATTTGTTTCTGAACTCTCCGGAAATATTTATACAATAAACAATAAAAATATTCCTACTAAATCAATAGATAGAGAAATGAAATTCATTTTGCGCGAGGTTGTAATCACAAACCGAAAGAAGAAGCAATTTACTATTTATGTGCAAAAAGAGACGTAAAATAAAAAAAGTGTACAACGTGCTCTAAACAAGAAGAGGAACTTTAGGACTTGTTCCACGTCTATTGCCTCCTTATACAAGCCAAGTTGGGTACAGGTGACCGCAATATCAATCTACAACGAAAAAACGTCCAACCAAAAATCAAAACAACGTCAAAGATTACCTTTCAACCAACTCATCCCAAAACTGCACCATAAATGACCACACAATGCCTCGTCCATACTCTTCCTCTGCGATATAAGCGAGACACGAACGTATGCTATCTTGCCCCCGAATCAAGTCAGGATTGACGCAATATTGAGTATATCTTGTTAAAATCCAACTCTCTTTACTGCACGCCATACCGTATCTAAATTACAACAAAGACCGTTTGAGTGATCCACTCAAATGCGTGAGTATTAAAATACCTCCCCAAATCAGGATTTTTTTTATTGAGCATGAGAATCAGTCCCAACTGTAGGACAAAGCATTATGCTCATGCCCGATGTTGCAAATCCGAGTTTAGACTTGAAACAAATAAAATGTCATGAAACAACTATGTATTATTTTATAGGATCATGAATTTAATATTATTATGTATTTTAGGAGATTCGCTTAAATCGGAGTATTGTTCATATGAGCTAAATAGTTTTAGAAAAATGCAACTTCTTTGGGGGAGACACTTGTCTCAATCAGAAATTTCATTTTATCAAGCATGAGACACAGATGGACCGCGCCTCGTAGACGCGATCCATCAGTGACTCAAGCCTTACAAAAACAGGTGTGCAAAGAACAAAAAAGATTGACGCGAATTGAAGAATATCATAATTCGATCACAAATACCTCAAATCATCTTGTTCCTGACCATTTGTGGATTCTCCGTGTTGTGTCCACGCAAATTGCCACTCTTTTTCACCACCGTAACGAATTGCAGTACAAAACACATCTCGTCTGTAGGTGTTACTGATTATACTAAATATGTATCAGAGTATTTATTAGAAGTATACCGATATCACTTATTGTATCGATACCGATGCCTCTACTGCAAGATGAGTCGATACCGATGTCAACGATACTCAAAACAGAGAAACAGTGATTTCCACTCGCTGCACTTTACTATGGCAGTTTTAAATGTTTTTCTCTTAGAGTGCAGCTGCTGGCACCACAATTTGTAGCAGGTTCTTGTTATTCAAGTGACCGTAAGTTCGTTCTTTTAAAACTTACTTCGAGCCTTGGGTAGAGCGAATTCCCGAAAATTGCAATAAAACGATTATCGGTGGTATCGGCCATTTTGCGGCCGATACCGATACTCCCAAAATAGCCGATACTGATACATCGGTACATCCCTAGTATTTAGGAATCATGAAAAAGAAAAGCATATGATGGCACGTCAGGGAGCGCCATTCTTAATCACGTGTCAACAAATATTTCGTTATTTATCATTACCTAAAACAAATTATGAAATACGAATTTATTTACCGCATTTTTCGGTAACCGTACATTTCCTATATTCGAAAGAACCATATATGGAGGATTCAAGTCAAGTATTGGTTACCAAAGGAACCCGTCTGGAGAGGCAATTTGTATAATTTTATTTTAAAATCACCCAGAAAAATTCCTAATCTTTTGTTAAGTATGTGTCACTGATGGATCACGTCGACGAGACGCGATCCATATGTGGCACATGCGTGGCGAAACAATATTACTGGTTGGGTTTCTGTTAAAGACTGGCGTTTGGTCCCATATTTTTTTTTAAATATTGTGCATAATAGCACCTCTTATTACTTGGATTGATCATCCACAGATTGAATAAATTAGTCGCATTATTGATGCAATATTTGCTCCCGTAATAACATGCAGCTTTTATACCCGTCTGTCTTGTCATTCTGTAAAAAAATTTATAACATAATTATTCCAAAAATCACTCAGTGAATCTACGTATTTGACTTAAATCAAAGGCTGATTTGTGATGACCGATACCAGTGAGCGAGCTGAACTCACGACTAGTGTTGGTAATTCTAGATAAAAGGACCCAGTTCAACTAGTATACCTAGTTTACCGGGTTTATTTTCAAAGTACTTTTACCTAGTTTCAAGAATATATAACTTATCTAGTTATCTATCTAGTTTTACAGAGTTTTCTGTTTGACAATTTATATAGTTTAAGAACCAACTAGGTTGCCATCACTACTCATGACCCATTTTCATTCGCTATAAAAATAGTATGTTTAACAAGCGTTAAATCACATATCACAAGCCAGTAAAAATGATATAAATTGTGTATAAACCCTCAGAAATATTTTTTGTTCTCGAATTCAGATTATAATTTTACCTTTCAATGAGAGCATCATCATCAGTATTTGTTTCCTCCCATCCGTAATGATCATAAAGAGTTGGTTCCACGAGTTCTAGTATGTTTTCCTACAATAGCAAAAAATGGAACATACTGTAACAAAAGTACAGTATATTTACTGGTAATTTGCAGTAATTGCATGTTCATTGAAACACAGATTTATGATGATTAATGATTTGGGAAACAAAATTTAGCAAAAAAATCAGGAAAAAAGTTTCCGACTTATTCATTTACTCGACTGCTATTATATCCACCCTCTGCGGGCGAGATTTAAAATTGTCCTAATGTATTTCTTGTGTGTCTGAAGAGTCGATTAAAAGGGAACAAAGAAGTGGCAAATGTTTAACATCGCGAGGGGCAGATATCACGTACCACAGCCTATAATAGCGGTTCTATATATAAAATGCTTTCCATATTGGGCCCAGTAGCTAGTTTCGGTGGTGTGTAACCTATTTCCATACGTGGGATCAGACTGTTTCTTATCTTGCTGACAGCAAATATCTAATAAAAAAATATCACCAACCGAAAACATGCCATATATTGAGGACCGACCCAGAAGATATTCCATAAATTTTGCTGATGCAAGAAAACTATTCCATGGTACATATTCTCTTTCATTCAATAAATACATCGACAATTCCATTGCAGTCGTTATATCCAGACGTTCGGCTCTGGAGAAGGAAATGGAAATTTTGCCCACAGCAATAAATGGCCTAAAACTTACATGAAGGAAAACATAATGAAAAGTTTTGTTAAAATGACTGAACTCGTTTATAAAAAATTGCAAACTATTGAGGAAATGGAAATCCTTAGATTTACAAGATCGTTAATCTGGGCCTCACACCTTTGATTTTAAAACTAGATAAATTTAGTTGATGAATTCAGATCATTCAATTTGATATGCTGGGACGGACCCAAAAACTTTCCTAACTGCTACGATATTAACTAGCCCCGTACGTCAAAGTGGTTGTTTGATTTCCCCCTTGATCAGGGAAACCCATTTCAATGCATGTATCTATATTTCGTAATTCCAGATACTTACCTAACTAAATTGAACGCATCATTCAATAACTGAGCTCTGTTAGAAGATGAAATATCCTGAAAAAGAGACAAAAGT